>CAJPEX010000105.1:0-188056 GCA_905338405.1 Notodromas monacha | reverse complement strand
AGGTGAAAGAGCCTGCGCGTGGTCGTTCCATGAGAAAATCGAGTAAGAACAAGAAGTGCGAGCATCGGAGACACAGGAAGAGGGACATCCTTGCCCGACCTTGTTTTCCACGTCCCTCGATGTAAACCTCTGTCGGACAGGTTTGTAAATCTGATAGGTCGTGGGATGAGTGGACAGGTTCCCCGGGGCGAGGCGCAGTCGTTAATTACCCGGCGCGGGAGCCATTATGCGAGCCGAAACTGCGCCGATCGTCGGATCGACGCTCGCGCCGTTCTGCTGTCGAAACCGTGTCGGTTCGATCATCCTTGAAATCGTCGCGATTTCATTCCGCGAATAAATGAGCCCCGCGCCGTGTTCGTTTCGCAGGGCCAGTAATTTATGCGTCCGTCTCAAGGAGGGAACCTTTGCCCGAGAAACAAGTTTTGGACATTAGGAAGATCGTAGAGATCTTGAGAAAGACGATAACCTGGCTTCGACGAAAACGAAGCCAGGGCCCGAAAACTGGTTTAATCTGAGAGGCCGGCTAACCGGTGGTCGTCTGGTCTCGTAGCGAATGCGAGCGTATTGTTAATGTAAGTAGTGTAGTTCAAGCGTCTACATGCGTCCATGTCAGGATAAGTATTACTTCCCGCTACGCGACAAACATCACTCTTGAATTTTAATTTCAATTGAAGACAAAAATATAAATGGAAGCGCTACTCATGTAGCCATGTTGAACTCAATGTCACGAATTTCTTCAAGCGTCAAACTTTTAGAAAATTTTATTTACAGCATTTCTATACGATACTTGGAAATGTACCGAAAATAACCGTTCAGTTCCCCGAAGTATGTGCGTATTTATTTCTTCACAAAGAATGGTTTCATCATCCACAAGTTTTTATCGGATTTTGTCATAGTTAACCCAAAATATAATCAAGCTTTTTGCATTTTCGAGTCACCGGTTTATATTTCTGATTTTGAAACAGTTTCGAGATTTTAGATGACATGCGCTGCATAATTTTTTTCCACTATGAAGGACGAAGCGCAATTTGTAATTTTCTTGTTTTTACCGCGCCTGACGAGGAATTGAAAAATTCTGAGGAATTTTTATAAATCTCGTCACCATTATGAGTAAGTTAAATCGAAAGTCACCTTCACAAGTTTTCTTGTTGACTCCGACTATAACAGTTCTATCGGTACTGCCTCATCCCGCGTCCAAACTTGATGCAAGATTTGATTCAAATGTCTCATTTCGTTGAGATTAAAGCCTTATACATGAATGTGGAAAATTATGCAAAAACAGTCATCGAAGACTCGAACAATTCAGTACAAATCCCGGCAATTTTGTCCACAGCACATCGTTGCTGGTACATGTATATTCAACCTATTATCTGCGCGATATCCTTTCAATTCTTTATAATTTTTCCGTCTCGCTGAGTATTGATGCAGAAAAACCTCCGTAGAAATCATCTTCATTTGAGATTCAACTCAGTTTGAAGGTTTATCTTGCTGTTCGAGGTTGGAAACCTTCGCCAAAATTTCGTTTTGGGTTATTTTATTCTTGAACTTTAAAAAAAGTCTATACGTGGGCTTCCATAGAATCACTTTCCGCATTAGAAACTGGATTTTTTTTTTTCAGCTAGTGGATCGATGGAACGCCATCAGAGGGACCGAGAAACATAATACGTTGAGAAAAATACTGTCATTTACTGTATAGCTAAGTCGGCGTACCACTAGAGTCTGCAGCTGAAGCAGCGTAAAGCACTGGTGAACTAATGTTCATCCTTGTTTAGAGCAGTAAATGACATAAGCTGAGTCGGAGTACCACAAGAGTCTGCAGCTCTTCGTCGCATTTCCTGACGACGTTTGCGACCGTTTGAGAGGGTCAACGTCGTTCGACCCGTGCTGATGACAGTGTTCATGAACGCACAGCGGTGTGAGATGGTCCTCCGTCATTCTGATTTATGGACCGTGTCGGCCAGTGGCGTGTTTCCTTAGCGCTGTTTTTCCTCTCCGGGGTTCTGGTTGTCCGACGCCGTGCGCTGCTCTGAAACACACCCTTCAGCCGAAGCTGCTCGGACAAGATATGTTTTCTTCGCTCTTTTTTCTTGTTCCCGACCCTTGCCGGTGCTTGGATACAAAGTCTTGCTGCTTGGAACAGGAGATACTCAACGGTCGAACGCCTTCGTGTTTTCGGAAAAAATCGATAGCGGATGCCGTATTCCTCTGTACACTGGTGACATTCTGCAAGTAAAAACATGCGGGCGATATATATATATTTTTTTTTGCGGCTCGCGATTTTCTCGCAGCTCACTTCGTCGCAAAATCAAAGCAGCGAATTCCTTTTCATCTCTACGAGGCGTTGGGAAGTTGAATACTTTTTTATTCCCCGTTCGAGTAGATTCAGTAAAGGCCTAGAAACATAGTGGGTTTGTGGTAGATTAACGGGAGGGAAATCAACAGAAGCAGTCGATTTCCAAATACCGTAAACATGTTTTGTGATTGTCTCCCAGAACTGGGCCAGCAGGAAAACTGCTTCCTGTCCATTGAAAGAATGATGTCTTTCTTTCCTACATCCCGGTAGACAACTTGAAAGTTTATTTCAATTCAATTCAATTTCTTCAAAATTACTCTACGATTCGAAGCACTGGAAATGTGCTTCTTGAATCCAATGATGATTTAATGGCGCGCGACATGAGGAAAACTCTCGTACAAACTGCTTCAACCCTCCTACCTACGGAATACCATGACAAGTTTATTTTATTCCTAATGTGTATTCTGGTCATACCAATGCAACTAAAGCAAAAATTATCGTAATTTAAAGACAATATGCAGTAATTAAAATTAACTTTCTGGTTCTGTGTTCATGCCGTGTAGGATAGATTGTTATTAAAAAGTGGGTGAAAGCAACAGAAAATGCATACCTTTTAAGCCATCAGACGTTCTTGCAATATGGTTTCTGCATTTAAAATGCAGAAAACGGTACCGATTCTTGTCTTCATGAAGTGCACTAGTCTAGTCCTTTCGACGAAATGAATAATCCAATCGTTGCACCGAATCTTCCACGCGAAATTTACTTTTAGAAAACGTGAGATCGATGTTAAGGTTAATGACTCGCTGACAACAATTAAATTCCTATAAAACTTGCTCTTCCCGATGGAATCCTGAAAATTATGAGAAAGCCCGGAATTTACCTCATGCATGTCTCGAATGAAAACACCTGGACAACGCCCTTGGAGAAGATCAGTTTCGTACGCGGGACCGATCGCTCGGAAACGATCCGTGATCCGTATTCGGAAACCCGGGTTCGGAATAGAAGTAGAATTACGTGAATGGGACTCGCCTTCAACAGCAACGCGATCCCGTTCCCGCTTTCGTTGAGCTAAAGGAGATTCTTGAGACGGTACAAAGCCCGTCATCCATTATTCACGCTGGAACACTTGGCTAAAAGGGGCGAGATCGCTGGGCTGAGAAGATGGATAAATGCCTAGATGCCTTGCTACACTTCTCAGAAAATGACTCGCAACATTTGCCTTCGAAACTATTCTACTCTTTCTGCTAGTTGACTGAAAATCAAGCAGATATTCGGTGGGCAAGAATTTTTTCGACGATTTTCTGCTCGCGAATAAGTCATTGCTTTAACAGCACATAAATTAAGGAATCTGAAAAAGTCGATTGAAGGCGTCAATTTACTTCATCTATGGATAAATTGTAATTTTTTGCTTTTAAATGAAGACAAAGACGAATTCCTGCTTGAATGGGATACACGTGGCAGTAGAAGTACCGTTTTTAAGAGAATTTTTGCCTAGCTCAAATATAGTTATGGTTGCACACATATTTCTGACAGTGACTCAAAGAGTTAGAACTGATGAATATCTTGCAAGCAGACAATTTAGAAGGAAAAAGAGGTCTGAGCACGGAAAATTTCCTGGAATGAAATAAGATCCGGAAATCAGGAGACCTAGTCTGAGGCGTAAACCTGGTGAGAACCGAAGACAGTAGAAAAACCTCCGGAGGAAGAAATGCATTTAGGTACTTGTGCATCAATGTCTGAAGCATGTGTTATTTCCGCTACTTTTAAAGCTGCTGCATAATCTCGAGCTTAAGCCTCACCCTAGATTTTTAGGTTCACGTCTCAGATAAAAAACAAAAACAAAATGCAGCCAATTATCAATAAGTATGGCAATTATAAGCGAGTTTCGTATGAGGCTTTCTCTCTTAAAACCTGTTGATGGGTAAAGGATGGATAATTTTAGAATCCCTCACGATGTGGGCAGTGGGTTATCTTTTATGAACTAAGAACTTTTCACATCTGGCCCTGGAACCGAGTGGAATACAGTACGTAAGGAAACTTCGTTTGATGAGAGCCGCTGGTCTGACTGGTCTTGCCGGACTCGCGGCTTCGACGACAACTACAAGATTTTTTCTGGGTGTCGTGGCTCTCCTGAGATTGATATCATATATTCTTATTTTCCTCGCTGTCCTCCTCCACCCTTTTTGTACCGGACTCGATTCTGGAGCGTGAGATCGGAGTAAATCGAGGCAGGATTCCGAACCGGCTGTGGCCAAGGTTCCGAAAGATGATGACTATTACTCCACTGCCAAACGAGAAAAAAAAAAAAGAATTAAGGCTCCAGTATAACAAATGGAAACTAAGTGCAATCCTGGATACCTACACTTCGCTGATACCCTTCTGATGGGACATCATTTGCTGCCTAGGACTGCAGATGCCCTCATCAAAGTAGAGCATGCATGATTTTAAATAGTATAATGTATCTCTTGACGTTTTGAATAGCTGCCGAAATTTTCCACCAACAAGTTAACGTGTAAAACATCAGAATTTAGAACTTTCAACACGGTTCTTCGTACCATGCATCTCTCAACCATCTTTTTCTTGCCCTACATGGTTTCGTGAAAAAATTAAATTCAATCAAGTTTCCTACGCATCGAATATTGAAAGGTCTGAAAAAGTCGTGTATTTTTTCAATCGGCATGCTTCGAAAGGAAAATCGATACTTGCACGCGAGAGATGCACACCGTCCGAACTTATGCACATTCCTGGGCTCTTCATTGACAGCAAAGTCTCGGTCATATGGCCAGAACTCACCTATTTTCCTTGTTTAAATTAGACTGAAGAACAATGGAATTGCGTTTACATGGGTGTTATTTGGAGATTCGTGATCACTAAGGAAAAAATTTTATGTAACGGGGATCGAGCGTTTGAATTATAAAGTCCGCGAGGAATCTAGAAAATAAATTTTGGGCGTTCACGAGGCCCTATTTTTCACATTTTAGATCGAAAATAACGTATGATAGCCTTCAACAGCTGCGTATTCTCCGGCGCATTCGAAAATGGAAAGTTTTCTCGTGAACAATACGAGGTCCCCGAAAAGGCAACATAATCACCCTTCGGGCCCCCAGCTGAGAGATCGGGTCGTCCAATTAATTGGATTTTCTGGGATGAGGAGCGCTTCGGATGCTGCCGACAGTGACAGGGCGTTGATCGTCGGCCCGTGGGTGTACCGTTCTTCCCGACAAACAACTCAGTGACCGGGCTTCTCAACCAAAAAGACCCCCTCGCGTCCGGTATTACTGTAACTTTTTCTCCCGCAAGTAGAACCTGGTCTTTGAAAAAGACCTATCACACTGTTATTAAACGCGGATTCAATTATAAGCCCTATCCCGAAAATTTGTTCTGATCACTCCCTTGAAATGCTGCGTTGCGAGGAAGTACCTTCCCTCTAGACCATAGAGACTTGGAGAAAGTATAAAAAGAAAATCAAATCAAATTAGCCCCTAATCCGATCGTTTGCATGAATTATTTCTCTACTTGACGACGTACTGAATAATTCACACTCCAAGAACATTGAACAAATATTCAAAGCATCTTAATTTTATTTCTTGTTCGTTCCTTCTCAATTAACGGTATGGCTATACAGTAGTTTATTATATGGGGAAAGAATGAGGTGTACTGTATTACCTTAGTACATTTGGGATACAGTACTGTAATTTACTTTCTCTCTTTTTCATTTTGTCATATTTAAAGTCTGAGATGTAAAAATTTCACATCCATAATTTGATAAAAGCTACAAAATAATGCATGCCTCGTACCAAGATTTTGAACACGAATTTTCTGTGTTTTTGAGGAAAATGTAATCTGGACATTAAAATTTTTACAGAAACTAAATCCCTAAGGTTCTTAACACGAGAAAATGAAACCCAACCTTGAAACACGTGTATACAGTATATATATATATATATATATATATATATATATATAAATATATTTATATAATAGGATTTTCTGAAAGCTACCCCAATGAATTTCACTGAACGTTTCACTAACATTCGCGTGGCATCAGACGGAGACCATCTGCTTCCGTCGTAGAGTCGTGTAAAAGTAATCGAACTGGTGCGATTATAATTTCAAATTTTTATGAATTAGTGGAAACTTGCACAAGAATCATTTGGGTTTATCACAAACGTTTCAGTTGCACTTGAATGCCCCGGCTAGACGCTTTTCTTTTGTGAACTTCGTGCAAAATAATCTCGAAAATCGAAATTTGGTTAAACACACACCCGTCTTCGACAGTCGTAAATATGCAGTCTGATTGCTGGGCTGGTTCAATTATAGATTAATTATCCTGAGGATTGCGATTGTGGGCAGGACTAGGAAATCCGCCGATCTCATTAAAACACCGAAATGGGTTTTATCGGCCATTCGTCGAGCGTCGTAAAGTGAGCCGACAGAAAATTTAGCTCGAGTTATTCCTAAAATTTGGCTTAGTAAACGGTACTCCGTTTCATAATCCGTGATCATTAATCCATGATTCACTTGCATCGGATGTCCTCGGGATGCATTCAACATTCGCTTTCCGGCGTTGAGTCACTGAAAAATCGATGTTTGAGATTATTATAAGAGACAGGAAGACGACGTGTTGTAGTTTCGAGATGGAGAGGGAGCAAATCGAGTCGATGTGATGAATGAGCGGCGCGTTTATATAGAATCGTAAACGGCACGTGCGGTCCATGAAACTGGCGCTAGGCGAGAATTCCCGTCGGCGAGAAGCCAACAGCGCATTAAACGCGCATTCCTCTCGGAGCAAGCTCGTCAGCGACGCGGATAGCTCGACGATGACGAGTCGGAGCGATTTCGATAGGGGCTTAATTGTTTCGCATTCCTGGACTCGATTTCCACGCCTCTGTGCCGGGTTTCCTCGCGAGCTTATCGTCTGGTCATCGCTGCACCCACGGGACAAATGATTCATGGATTGATAGGCTGTGAAATGACGACGAATCCCTTTCAGTCGTGATATATTTCCCTGCGCTCGCGGAGAAGCCTCGTAAAATGCCAGCGATCGGGGACGGCTGTAATCGAAGATCAGATTTCATTGTGTGTGTGCCTCGCAACATTGTTCGCTGGCTGGCGAGCATTGAACCGGAGTCGCCGGCGCGAAATCCATCCGCTGCGGTCTTCGGCGTGAGAGCCGCCCAATTCGCGTGATGGATTTTGCGCGGCGAAACATTGTGTTCACGCGCGGACGGAACCGGTAGTAAACTTTTTCAGCCGCCGTCATAACCCGACTCCGCTTGAGAATCGTCCATGGCTGCCAAGGGCCGGTACTGGTTTCTATTGTCGGGCGGGACCCTCTGCTTATTAATTCTTCGATTTCCCCGCATTACCTTTTTTGGATCCGGCCCGGGATGAAAGGCCGGCCAGGAAATTTTCTCTCTCTCTCTCTTTTTTTTCATCTTTTTTCGTGCCGCCGTCGTTGACTGGTTTTATAGAGCCGCTTGCGATGCATCCGCGACGATTCGATTCGCGCGATTATTTACGATGCAGTGAGAGGATGCGGCGAGTACTCGTTTCGCGACGTGTAATGTCCACTCGGGTTTTTATTAATCTTTCTCGGACCGACTACGTGACGGCGTTTCATCAGCCGCGGCGGCTTAAACGGCGCCCGTCGCAGCCGCCCACAGCGATCGTGTTCTGCTCCTCGCCGTGTTTCCTCGTCTGCCGTCTTTCCTTTTTTCGCAATCGCGGTGCTTCCGCCGGTTTATATTCATCAAGGCGCCATTTTTTGCACTCGCATTCATTGCACCTTCATTCATTGCCGGTCCGCGGGAAATTTTCAGCATAATACAGTTGATAAAAGTAGCAATGAACTCTGTCATCATTATCTAAAACTTTGGAAAGAAAGGCAGTTGAAAGCATTTGATGAAACATGAAAGTTGGCTTTTGTCCTGAAAACAGTACTTCAATCACATTTTTACCTGCTGAAATACATTATTTTAATTTCCATCTACTGTATCTAAGTTTTTGATGACATTCAGCTATAGCTGCTTCATAAGTGCTTGACTTAATTTTTGCAAGAAACAGAAACTTTTATATACTGTACCTGCCATAAAATCTATCAAGCAATTGTTTCCATCTGTAAAAATTTTATGAAACTTTGCCGGTCCACGGGCACAAAAAGGTTGGGGAACACTGTTCTAGAGTAAGATTTTGGACAGCAGCTCTTTTGGAGAATAAATTCCGTTACACATATACGCAATTTCAAGCTGTATGCGTCCTTGAATTATGGACAATTATCCAACAGAAGAAAACTGAACAGATCGTGGAAAAATTATAAACGTTTGTGCGAGTATAGGCCGCACGTATAAGTCGGCAGTGCGGCCTATACTGTACTAGAATCTCTGGAGTATACCCGCATTTTAGATTTTTAGTTATGCATTTTCGGGACAAAGTGCGATTTAAAATCTACCAAGGACGGGCATTTTACGCCACCAAATCATTGAGTTTCTGGAAACAATTTGGATCATTTTCTAAGAAATGTTGTCACAGAATACTGTACCAGAACTTCTGTGGCCGACAGAAGCAGTTTTTTTTGATCAACTCAAAGGTCAATTTTTGAAACACGAATTTTCGTACCTTCCTTATTAGCGTATTGGAGTAATCACTGATTTGGAACCCGAAATCCGGTATTGTTATATTTCGTTAGCAAACCTCAAGTCAGAGTTTTCAACGTTTTTCTGCGATTTACTTCTTCCGAGAAAAGGACACCAACACACTACCTATGAATTCGCTTCAGACGAAGAACAAAGCAGTTCATACAATTTTCCCATGAAAAATTCTTCGTATCAGACGTCATAATGCCTTTGTGCCTTATTTTCATTCGATCCCACCCAAGATTTAAATATTCATTTTTATTCACGCACTGTACTAAATTGAATAAAAGAGTTCAGGTTTATTATAGCAACACCTTGCCAGATTACATACGCACCAAGCACCATAGACTGAAAAGCCCTGCCCTAGATTCTAAGTGTCTTGACCTTTCCCCGAGTCTTAATGCTAAACTTGAAAGAGAACCCATACTGAAAGTAACCTGATCTGACTGACTTTTTTGTATCCTGACTCAACTGAAATTGCCAGTGTATGGACACCGACTGTTTAGGGAGAAAGTGTTTTTTTTTTTTTTAGAACCATCAACGCGCAAGTGGTTCGATTCAAGTTCTTCTGCACGTCCCCCGTTCGTCTTGTCAATGAAAGCTTGCGTGACTTTTCCGGACGGGTGTAGTAACGAAGAGATCCCTTTCGTTAGCTGAACCAGCCCCGCCAGAGGAAATAGTACCCGCAGCTAATTCCTGACGAACCCCGCTGCGCAACGTCTCCCGACCCAATTTCTCCGTGGCAACCACCGGCGAAGCAACGTTGCTCGAACCGACTTCCCGAAACGCCCGGGTTGCGACAATTAAAGCCCCGAGTCGGAGAAAAACCCGTTGACTTGTAAATAGCGCGATCGCTCATTATGACAAGCTACTTCGATGAGGGAGAGAGAGAGGGAGAAAAAAAGTCGCTGTCGGAGATAATGTTCGGCAGCAGCACATTTTAATTGACTCCTCCAGATCGGCCCACGGGGGACTCCGGTGGAGTCGAAATAGTCATTATTAACAAGTCACCTCGGCTGTCCCTTTCATCGGACTCGACATGAACAGAAAAGTTTTAATGACCTCTGAACAATTGTTGTCCCGGGTATTGGTTGTATAACCCGAAACCTGAACTTGATACCCCGTTCTATCAACCTCGACTGGTAGTACGCCACTTCTCTCTGTTCTGAAAAAGGTTGGGCTGTTTGATGCAGGCCAAGTCATCAAATCCGGTCATTTCAAAACAGGATGGCATTAACCTGCGTGTATATGATTGGGACGTAAAATCTAGCAAGTTAAATATTATTCTTTTCGAAAGAAATCGCCTCTTTAAGTTACACCCTCGGTGCCTGCTTCCACCTGATGAAAACGGCTTCATTATTATGTATTCCTAAATAAGCTGCTGGTTACGGTAATTGGTCGTCTATCTTTGATGATTTTCAAAGGGATTTTGAATCACTTGCATGCAAGTTAACGATGAGAGGGAGTACTTTTATATTATGCCTGAGAATTGCGGGCATTTCAATATTACAAGCTTTCACGAGATTTTTAAGTTTTTAGTTTGAACTAATCTGAAGTCGAGTGCCAAAATGGAATAGTGCAACTGAAAATCATTCGTTGGTCGGCCAGATTTTCGAACGGAAGATTGCGAACAGTTCCAAATGCGCCAATCATTTTTTAATTTGTCTGTATGTTGTTGAATTTTTGCATTATGTTGGTCACTTTTCGAAACTGGGGAGTTCGGCCGTGTTTAGAATTTTTCAGAATATATAGTGTATTTGAAGAAAGGGTGATGCCGCAGCTAATTTATTAAGTAGTTCATTGATATCGAGGAAAGTGGCTTCCGTAATTCTTTTGTAAGTAACAGTAGCTTAACGTGATTCCAGTTTCAAATACTTTTCTTTAAAATATTCAATTGCTCCCTTCAGTCTGCTGCAATATCGCGAGCATGGAAATTCTTTTTCAGTGCTCGAATATAATATTAAATAGAAATTATGCTTTCATCTTCTGGGATTCTTTCAAGTGACTTTTGTTTTCATCTCGCCTTGACCGCAGAACAACCACTTTTTTATTCATGATTTTCTTTGTCAGAGAACATCCGCAGAGTTGGCCCGACTACGTGCCTCATCTTTCCTCCGAAACTTACAATATTTTACGGAATTTGAGAGTTTTCCCTGAAATCGCTGCCAAAAATGTATTTCGGCCAGTGCATAAATGAAATACCGTCGTCGCTGTTCTATTGGACCAACTACATTGTTCATCGTCGATTTTGCCATGAACATTTGTGAACTTCATTTTTGGCTGTGTACTCATGGTTCGATCAGCCTCGCTTCGAGAAGAATTCCACGTGCTGTGTGTCAATTCATGCGAACAGAAACATGATGAACGAGCAGTAAAAATGAAAATAAAAATTGGGAAAGGTAGCAAATGAATGACTTGATCGCGAAGCGAGAGAGGGACAGAACAAGAACGATTCCCCGGGCCCCGTAATCGGCGGCGGCCAATTAAAGCCGCATCGACGAGTCACGGTGAAAATGCGAGGATTGGCCTGGAACCAGGGCGAGCCGCGGGGAGAGGTTTCATCACGCGGTCCCGTCGGGCGGCATGCGGAGTCCTGTTGGGTACACAGAGTGGCACGGGAGATAGGAAAACAATGCGCCCGGCGAGAAAGAATCACGCCGGATGGGACTCCCGCCGCGCCTCCATGCTGGTCGCATTCTCATTAATCTTCGCGGCCGCAGGTGAGACCGGAGTCCAGCATGAAATTTTTCCATCAAGCCCGACTTTCCGAGCCTAATTTTACGTCTACATCGGGGGCCGAGGGGTTCGCGGGGGTTTCCGCCATTCTCACGGGCGGAAACGATCACGATCCGCTCACTCAACTCTCGGGAGTAGCTCAGCGTGAGCTTTTTCATTAATCACTTCAGGGATGCGCGGATAAAATTCGCTGGGATTCCTGAGCTTGCACTCGAGCTCGGAAATCTTCTGATCGCCACTAGCCTATCCTGACATTTAAAAGGTTTGAAATTTTATCGATGTGATTGCAGGCCACAATTTGTTTCGCAAATAATGCAGCGGACCTCGAATGCGGCTTGTTCTCCAGATATTCGAGGATATAGGCTGCACCGTAGTCTCATATTTGTAGCATATACTCGATATGATATCCCAAGCACAAGAACAATACACACTTCAATTCATGCCAGGATTTTGTTTTTTCACAAAGTCACGTTCATTTTTTTTTGGTCCCATGCACTTTTCCGCAAAAATTATTACAGGTTAAATCTTTTTTTTATAAAGATCTTGTCTACTACGATTTTCTCCGCATAAAATATTTTTGTGGCCCCAGCATTTCCCCATGGGATAGGGATTCTCTACAAAAATATTTTCTCGACAACGATTTTTTTTTCTCGTCCCTTGCATTTCGTTGCAGAGAGAGTCCACCCTTATTATCAAAAGTGAGAGTGCAGCCAATCGTCACGTGCGGCCTATTCTTCATACCTCCCAAGCGGTACCTATACGGGTGAACTCCGTATGACGGGTTTGTCTGCAGCAATATCCTACGTATGAAGAACTTTCTTTGAACCTGTCAGTCCGATTTATACATAAGCAGCTCCCGTGAACCGACATTCTTGCCGTGAAAATTAATATTTTGGTCGCCTTTGTATATTTAAAGCGAGATTCCAACTTGATATTTGCCGTCAATTCATCGTCGAGTGCAGACATTCTAGAACACCGTTGGTTTTGCGGAAATATGCTCAATGGAAGCGAGTCATATCAACTCGCTGGAATTGGATTCGCTGCACAGGTGTTCATTTTTTTGTTCTTTTCCCACGCGAGAATGGAATTCTGGGATCGCATGAAGAGGGCATTCATTTGAAGCAGAAAGTCATCTGTCAGGTCGAGGATTGATTCGCCCATGCAAGTGGGCCTCGAAGGAAGCACGGAAAATCCCTCATTTCGGTAGGAAAACTCGGGGTTCCATTAATCAAAGGCTGGGGGATAGTCGATATCTCGGGAAATCAAAACGAGCCCAGCTCCTTCGCAATAACCCCATTTGCGTCGCTCGTCCAAAAAAGGGGATTTTCGTGTCATTACGCGTCGACGCGGGCGCCGATCTGATAAAATGTTGTGATCGCGGACCTGATCGCGGATCGCGTTTAATTTTCCATGGGGCCTGGAAAGCCTGGAAGGTCGCGAGATGACGGAATTAGGGACGATCCGGGCAGAGCATGTCTGGAAAGCGGACATTAGCACCTGGTGCCGTGTTTTCCAACCGTGTCACGGCAGAGGACGAGGGCACCCTCCGCAATTGCCGCCCGTGTCGAGTGAAAATCCGACGCGCGGACCCACGATCGATTGCTTCCTTCATACGTTTTAATGAGCTCCCTGTGGATTAATTAGCGCGAGGATCCGGCAAGTCACCAATTAAAATAACCTATGTCCCAGCGGGGGCTCCCAGCGGAGCAATCGGTGTCCCCGCGACGTTTATTGTGTACGTTTCATGCCGGCCTCGGGCCACTTATTTTCTTCCTGCCGTCAGTTGTATCAATTTTCCCCCGTCCGTCTTTCATTCCGCGATATCTACGCGATCGTGGGTACCGTATCGGGGTTGCAACGCATCGGCCATTTTCTGTCAATGCCCAGGCCACGTAATGGGGGCCATGAGGATTTTTCACTGAGTCGGTTGATCCCCGGGTTGGGAGGGGCCAGGTCAGGTGACGCGTTTCCGGCCGGAGAGAGAAATCAGGACTGTAACGCCGCCGCGTGTTTGGTCGATCCGCCGTATCGCGGGCGACCATCCGCGGAAACCCACGGGTTCGGCGGTTCATGGCGTCGGCGACGAAATCCCCATTTGAGAATTCCCGGCCCTCAGTATCGGCGATCAGTAGACGGCTTCTGGGAGTCCATTTAGCGCCGTCTTATATCCCGGGCTTCGTATATATACCAGCGGAGATCCGATCGGGGCTGAATAGCAATCGACACTTGGTGTCCGGGCCTCCGTCGGCCGTTCAACTTCGAGCGACTAGTCGAATGCCCTTAGCGACGACGTCGCACTATTCTTTTCTTCGCTCTCGGTTTCGGCTCAACTCTTCGCATCAACCGGATGTTGAAGTCCTGGCTTCATCCTCAATATCCGGCTGAATCAGGCAACGATTTCCCGCCCATTCCTCATCGTAAAATGCGACTAATACGGGTTTCCACAGTGATCCTCCGCAAATATGTATTTTAACGCAAATAATATTGCTGCAGTGCCATGTACAATACTGTACAATGATTGGAGGTAGATTGGGACCCAAGAAAATTCCTTTTATGGAAAGAAACGAATAGTGTGTTCCACGGAAGATTTCGCTTTATAGCAGTTTATTAAAATGTACATGAGTTGCTTTTTAATTTATCAAAGATATTCTCGGACAAAAAGAAATGGAATACCGTGCATGGAGACCAAAGATTAATTTTTGGAGAAGAGAATTTCGTTGCAGAGGAAATCTCATCCTAGAAAATGTATTTTGTATATCAACATCAGGGGCCATAAAAATGTTTGCGTTTGTGAATCTTTCAATTCAATCCAAAATGTAGTGGGAGAACACTTTGGGATGTAAGATCCATCTCCCGCATACCTGGGCGATTAATTAAATGCATTTCAATTTTTTCCAAGGCGGAAGTATTTCTAAAAGTCATCGAAATATCAACACCGGAACAACTGCGTCGTTTCTGAGGAAATTCGCGAAATGATAACGGCCCCATCTACTGCTCATCATTCAAAGTGAATCTTTCATCAGGTGAATTCGTTGGTAAATTCTGGCGTCCTAAGTACTGTACTACACTTACACAAGAAGGATGATTTAAGGACGACAGGTAGGTTTGAGCTATCCTCGGACGAGAGAGAGAGAGAGAGATAGACAGCGAAGTTCTGGAGAAAGAACGAAGGGAAGCGAAAACGACGCATTCTGTCAACGCGAAAATTGCAGGAGCAAGTGTAGCGCGAACGCTGCATAATTCGAGGGTGCCCCGGAAAACGAATGCGGTCATCATCCCATCAGAATCGCTCGCTTCAAGATGCATATTTGCGCGGAGGACGGATGCAGCGGGGACCAACATGCACGCCGACGTGCGAAACACGATCATCAATCTCCGGGTCTGAAAGTCAAATAGAGCCACCCGGTCGTACTTACGAGCCTGGGTTGTTTTGATAACACGCCTTGATACGGCGGCGGAATCGGAAAGAAATCTTTACTCATGCTGACGCAGTATCCTTTTCCCCCTACCGATTGCCACGACAGGAAACACTGTTCTCCCGCGATTCGGAACTGCTCGCGAGCGCGTCGAAAATCCTATTCCGGCCGGATGACGAATGATTCATACTCACCTCTTCGTGTGCGTTCCGATCGCTCGACTACGAAATTGTCCCGCTACTAAAATACACATAAATCGACTATCCAAAGCACTCGAACTTATTCTCTTATTCTCTCCTCGGAAATCCTGTTTTCAGAAACACATTAAAGCAGGTTGTTGTTCAGACGTTCCCGAAGTAAGCTGCGCGAAGCATTATACGAGTTATTTCGCGGCCTTTGCAGTCCGATAAAAAAGCGCAAGTGGAAAGATGCACAAATTCGCTGGGAAAACATGCCCGCAACTTGAAGAAAAGACAAAAAGTTGCATTCCTATTGGCCATTAACTTTTCAGTCTTGTAACACACAGTTAAGATCAAAGGGATTCCGGAATATAATGTATATTACATGCTTCCATGAAGTACTCCGCCATTGTACATAATTTATCTAACGGTGGGCTCCTCGGAATAGGCTATATTCAAAGAGGTCTCCGCTATTTAGAAATTCGAGGAATTTTCAGATATTTTTCAGGATACGCTTCACGTTTCCTCTGCTTTTTGATCACTTCTGCTACAACTTCTGGTTAAGCTGTCGTATCAGTCGTTTGAAATCATTCGATATCCGTGGAAACTCTGGTATATCACGAACAATTTTCTCATGTACTATTATTTGGAAGTCCTGTTCTACCGCGGTAGGAAGCACCACCGGTGTTCATCGCCCGATTTTTTGTATACTCAGATTTGATGCAAGTGATTGAGAAGAGTGCAATTGATTCATGCTTTGAGTAGCGGGCTTGCTGATTACTCTGCGAGGCCGACATCTGGGCTCGAGTATCCAATCCTTCACACGCTTTCATCCACCGAAGGCTTCTTCATCAAGTCCCGACTTCCCCAACTGAATCCATGTAGTTGTATCAAAGTCTAGCTGCGCGCTGGAAAATGTAATTTCCTGAGTGAAATGCGCTCGAATGGTTTAAGAGGAGAGAAAACATCGCGCATGAAAGAAGCCTGAGCTTGAGTAGCGTTAGCAGAAAAACCCCTTTCAAAGCAACAGACTCAACGAATCGCGCCAAGCTTGCCTCCATTCTACGCATTTGTAGGATACTAGGGTGTCGCTAACTTGGTGTCGAAGTGACGAAGGGAGAAAACGAGTGTTTTTTTTCTTCTTCTTCATGTGCATCCATGAAAGGGAGAGGAGCCATGTTGCAGGTGCAGGATGGGAGTCAGCCTACGTGGGGTTCACGCAGCATGGGGAGAAATTCACCGTCGATTGTAGTGTATTCAAGCCACTGCACTTTCAGGCTCATCTAGAATTTTTTAACTCTCTAGTTCATGGAAAAACCCCACTGTCCGTGTTTCTTCCCTGGTAAACGAGAGATAAGAAAGATGTTCGTACCTTTTTCGTTCCTGTACTTTACGGTCAAGGGAAAATGCTATTTGTTGAAGCAAATCAAGGAAGATTCGAGGAATGTATCAAGGAAGGAAATGATCCGAAATACTGCCGTGCTATTTGATCACAATAAGCAGATATGGAGTTTATTGTGGATTTAGGAGATGAAGAAGTAGAAATAATATATTTCTAGGGCGCGAGCGTTGCATTACTAAGCAGAATTGTTCGTGAAGGAACCGCGGTTTCAGGCTAATAATGATTTTATTCGAACTTAAATATCAAGAGTTACTTAACGCCATAAAAATCAAAATTACGGCCTGAACTGAATAAGTCCCTGTCAAGAACATGCTGTAAGGAAGCTCTTACGGTTTTCAAGCAATTGGTTGTCGGCGTTTCTCATATAGTCCACTTTTTGAAAATGTTGGAAGGTCGGATCGTCGTTGGATACTTTCGAATTTTGTTGAAATTACAGCGTAATTGGTGAACCGATTTCATTAATATCCAATAAGTGCGTTAATTCGGTGTTTTGTGGCTCTGCTCGAATAAGCCCGGCGCGTGAAACGTTATTATTAGCCTGATCAATGAAGGAAGGCAGACCCTCCGGAAAAGCCGTCTCGCGTTACCATTGATTTCTATGTGTGTGGCCCTCTCTGATGCAATCGATAGAGAACAGCAGCAAGATTCGTATCAAGTCCCCAGAAAGAAGGAACATGGCGCGGATTCCGGCGAATCGTGGGTTTCGGGAAACTTTGGCAAAGGCCCGTGTTTGGTGCTCTCGTTGTCGTTGCTGATGGGGGCCCGTGCCTCGCCCTGGCCCCCAGTTTTTTATGGCATTTCATTTCCCGTGAGCGTGCTGCTGCTTGGCGCTGTCGTCGGACGACGGGTTCCCCCCACGGGGTGTAGTGGCTGGCTGACCTGCTGTCCGAGCATCCCTGGCGTCTAATGCTCTGTAATTTTCGAGTGCGAAACCCGTATGACTGCGTCTTATCGATGCTATCGCAATCACGGCCCCGGGCTTCCAATTAACGAGGGATTTCGCGTCGAGACCCTGGCCGCGGACCCGTCGTGCGGTGGTCAAGTACTGCGGGCTCCTCTTCGCCAGTACCGATTCTTCGGGGATGACAGTTGATCGAATGCGAGCCCGGAATTTTTAAACTGCGCATCAATTAACGTAAAGGTAATGATAATGTATCTGTATCAAATGCCGTACTTCTTCAATTCAGTACAATATTTACTCTAATATTAATCGCACTTTTACCACAAAATTCGGCTTGAAAAACACGGTGAGCCGTATAATTATTGGTGTCTGTCATCCGATGGCGTTTTAGATTCCTGGGCATTTTTTATGAAACCGTAAAATACTATTGCATTTTATCCTCGAATCGATTTCCTGCGACCTTCAACTGCAAGAATCCAGCACCATGCGAGATTCAGGCTAGGATTTATCTATCTTTTGGTGACATCAGCAGGTCTGTTTATACAGGATTTGCTGCATTTGGTGCAGAATACGAGTACAGTATACCCTTTTTTATCGGGAAGAACAACCACCGGAAAGTCAAGAAAAGAATTGGATTATTCTTCATGACGAATCAATCAATCGAGTACGCGAGAAGGCTTTCATTTATCTGCGAGTATCTTGAAGGCTAAAGGCAATCTTTTGGATGTGGATACAATCAGTTGCAATTAAGTTAATGTGCAATTGTTCGTGAAGCTCCTTTTATCTGTTTATAGTATATTTTTATGGGAGATATTCAAACGCACGATATCATCCTACTATGCATGGATATTGCATGCATTCCGAACGAGAAAAAATGCAGGACAAAATGTTTATCAAGTACTGAGCAAGGATATGCGGTATTCATGTTAGTTTTTTTTAGCAGAAAAACTTTGTTGCATGGTTTCTGAAACAAAGTATTGTACAGTACTTTTCTGTACCTATGGTCCGAGTAAGCCACCCAATCGATTGTGGGCTGAGCGCTCGGGGAAAGTTTGATCAAACAAGGGGGAACTGAAGAAATTTGCGACATAGATATGCCGGGGTTTCGTATTGCTTGAATGCTAAAAACTAAATGTACTGTAATCATACGAGTATATGCTGTTGCTTCGGACTAAGCTGACAGCCCGGTTCTTGCGTTGCGAAAGGATTGAAGCGGACGAGTAATGAGCACTATTTTTGTTTATGCAGGTGAGCCGACCGCTGACGATGAAGAAGGACGGGATCCAGACGCGGAACAGAAAGCTGTCGTCCAAGTCGAAGAAGAAGAAGAACGGGTTCGGCCTGGGCGACGTGATCAAGCCGCTGGCGTCCGCGGCGGCGTTCTCGGGCTTCGCGGCCGTGTCCGGCGCCGCCGGCGGCAACGCGCTGTCCCAGGGCAACGCAAACATGTACAGCATGTACAACATGTACAACTCCGTAGCCGGGATGCACCACCCCACGCACGCGCACCCGCACCCGGCCCACCACTCGAGCCAGGTCATGAACGCCGGCGGCTTCATGTCCGGTCCGGGCAACCACATGGCCATGCCAGGTCACCACCACTCGCACCAGGTCGCCGTTGCTGCAAGCATGGGAATGGCAGGCCTGTCCTCCGCGTCCTCGCCGCTGTCCTTTGGCTCCTCGCCTGCTGGCCTCGGTCTCGCCTCCACCAACAACATGGTAAGTCTTGCTTCCTCTCAAATAACGAAGAAAAAAGTCCATGCGATTCCGCGAGTAGCCACGAAACGGCCATGTACTCCGAAAACAGTCCTTAACATGATAGACTAAGATTTCATTTCCCAAAAGATCCGCGATTCAAATATGAAAATAAATTTTCAACTCGTACGGAAGAACATGGTACTGCACATTTCAATCGTGAGACTGAACGAGGAAACATTCTCATATGACCAATTGTCTTGCCGCACGTTTCTTCTTTATCTCGATCTTGTACCGATGAAAATTTAGGTCCTTCAGCGAGCGTTTAGATAAATTTTTTATGCTCACATCCGAAGGTTTAAGTCGAATCCAAATATTCAAAGCTAACGCATGATCAACCTGCAAAAATTCCCGTTGATGATATTTTATAACGATATTTCCCCAATCTTCAACCACGCCGAGATCATCGCTATCAGGCTCTGCAAGACCTTCATTTTTGTTAATTCATCGCTATTCAGTACAGCAATAAACTCATTTCTGTCGACATTTTCAAAGCAGCAAGCTCGTTATTTGAGTGAGACATTCGTCTTTTGTACTGCCCGAAACTCACAGCTTGGAAAATTATTCTTTGAGTGATTGCGCACTCTTCCAAGGGAAACTATTCGCTTGTGAGTTAGTGCCACTGAACTAATGGAAAACTTTTCATATACAGTACTGTATATCCGTTTGCATAACATCGATAAATAAGGTATTGTGGAGTATGTATCATCCTGCCTCCGAGGTTCACACGTGGCGCCAGAGCACGACCGAATAATGTATTTGTGAACCAGGAGTAATAAGGTCTCGTTCATCTGCTGGAGCCAGTACACCGCTTCTGACGGTAATTGCCGGTCAACCACCGAGGCATCTGGGCGATCTATGTGCATATAGAAAAGCCCCGAATGCATGAGGTAAAAAACAAAATCGGTGATGCGACAAATGGGATGAAAAGTCGAGAAGAGTTGGAACCTCTTCGTCTTGTTGGGCGACGACACTTATCGCCGGAATCGGGAAGTCTCGGTTCCCCATTCCGACTGCCCAACCGTGAGAAACGAGTGCCTGGATCGGGTTTGAAAAGGAACCGGTTTCTACTCCCAACTAATTACCTTGAATCCTAATCAACATTAAACTATCCTAGAAGGTGAGGCTAATTCAACCCTTCTCCGATGTGAGGCTATAACGCTGGATTTAAACCTCATGGGTAGGCTTTCGTTTCTTCACCAGAACGGCATTGGGCATTAACCCTAGAAACCTTCGCTTTATTCGTCCAAACTTTTTGGTTTGACCTAGCAGGACCAAACTCGACTCAAAGTACAATATTCTCTTTCATTCCATCGCGTGAACGATCATAGTAACGTGTTATTACTGAACATGTCCTAAAACAACTACGAAGATGCGTAATAAAATGAAAGCTCGTCGCTGGGTTCACATCAATGTTCGGGCTCGATTTGGTTGCCCAGTACCTGGAGTTACGATTCTGCTACGAACATTCGCGTTTCCCAAACCGTGAACTCCTTATCTGAAATTATAGGCGAAAATTGATGTTATCTGAAAGCACGGATATTGAACTACGGTACTTTAAAGAATGAGAGAAGAGTTATAGGTGGAAAACGTCCCATCGTTGATCGAAATTTTCGGAATTTCCGCTGTGGAAACGTTTCGGATTTCCTGCTTGTACTAAAAATTGCATGACTCCGAACAATTATGAAAGGTGCCAAAACTTTTGTAGCAATACGAGTACTGTAATTTGAATAGCCTGCCGATTTAAGAATAAACGCAGCTGAGCTCATGGAACGTTTGCTTCTTTAAATTCACCATCGAAGTCCAACTGTAGATTAAATGCTTCTCTTCGAGACTAGAATTTTCCCGAGTACCGAAAGTACTTCTATTTCCGAATTTATGGATCAAGCTGCGCGTGAGCGTCACACACGAGTTCAACGTTGGGTGCCAGAATTTTACCAAAGATGCTTGAAGAAAGAATTGAAAGCGTGACATCCATAAATACGATTTGCAATATCTAATTCATCTTTACTATATTTCAAATTGAAAAGCTGTAAAAACTAAAGTCCAGAAAGCCAAGGGTGAAATAAATTGCATGATCTTTATTTTGAGTTCTAGTTAATCTCTTTGAAACTCTCGGTTCTTTCCATGTCTCACTCGGGAAACGGTTGTTATTCGATAGGATTTATACAGTACTGTAATCGCATACAAGACATACCAGATTTTTAAAACTATGGAGCGCATCTCATCCAGAGGAAATCTTGTCCAGTTTTTATTTATTTTTTTTATGCGTGTCTTACAGAGTGTTTCATGGTTCATGAGTACCGTAAATATGGGTCTCTCGATCTGATGAAAGCCGAATCTGCATAACCTGATACTTGGAGTGATTGTTCGTCGTGGTTGACTGCTCAGTAACTTCCATGAACATAAACACTTTTTTTTATACTGAGCCGGTAATCATTTTGCGGAGGTTTTGCGTTTAATTTTTGGTCACTGGTAGGCATTTAATGAAGGTGAGAGTGGATGTTTGTGGATTTATCCGAGGAAGCACTTAAGTGAGGTGGGAATCGATCCATCGGTTCGCGCAGTAAAAGTCATTCGGAGGTTCCAACGTTGAACATGTGTCAGACAATCATAAAGTGTGTAAAGTCAACTCATGAGTGGGCCTCCCTCGAGGAGGTATTTTCTCGAGGCGCGAATGGAACGACGGCTCGTAACAAGGGAAATACCAGCGGCTTTAATTACATCGTTTCCATTCAAGCGCCGGACGAACGATCCTGCTTCGAAATTAAGGTTTCTCATTCGGCGAGGTTTAACGAGCTATTAATTGCACACGGGGCCGAGCAGCTTGCGGTGATGAAGATGTTTGCCGTGGAGCCCGGGCGCGACGTGGGCTTCGCGAAGACGCAACTGAGTGAAGCAGGAGCATGATTGATGCCGAACCCGGGACGAGGATCGATTGCCGACGATGGGCCCTGGGAGTCTTGTTGAAGCAAACGTCCGAAAACGAGAGTGAAGCCGCGGGTTCGCGAGCTTTTGCGGTGCCCGACTCAGGCACCGAAAATGCCCGAATGCTCTATTTCTCATTACCCGGGCGCGAAGGAGGCCGGATCACAGGGCAGAAAACGGCAGACAAGCGAAATTACACGTTGCGTCAAGTTATTTGCCCGTCCTCGGGTGCCTGGCCAGCGCAAGGATGAGTAATGGTGGCTGGCCGGCATTCGTGACGAGTCCTGGCGTCGATCGCTGGCTGCAAATGTCGTGAAAGCTCGTGATCATCAACGATCCCCGCACCACTTCTATCAATAATTCCTCTCTCGGAATTCCTGGAGGCAGCCCCGCCAATAATCGGCTCGTCGCCACGAAATTCCACGAGATATCGATTTACTTGAACAACAGCAGGAATAAAAACCAAGTGAAAGGAGTGTAGTTGATGACAACCCGGAAAATACTACTGCAAGTAAAATCAGACAGTTCTGCATCTCCCTGGGCTTATTTCATTTGCATCGCATCGTAGGTTTCATCGCAAAGAGATCTGTGGCGTAGGCGCGATGGATCAAGTGAGTGGGAAGCCCAACCTACCATCGGAACAGCTGAACGCCACCCAACTGAGCGTCAGGTCAATGTCAGCGTTAATTGATTGAAAAGCATTTTGCATCAACTTTCCTTGAAGAATAACTGTAAAAACGGGCTAACATTTTTTATGCTCTTCAATTCTGAAAATCCTTGAGATATCTAGAGTTGCGCATCATTTATGAACACTTCGCGTTCGGACAAAACATCGTAAACGTAACGATGTACTGCTTCGCTGTTGCTGTCACAAAAAATATCCGGAATTGTATATGAGCTATGTCAGTGACATCAGGCAATCTACAGACCTCGCAGGAAACAATATTTCTGCGAAGGGAACTCACGCTAAAATATATGAAGAGGTGCGCTCAGTTGTGAAGCGCTCCATTTTTCCTGTCGCTCAGTTTGGGTGGCACTCAGTTGGGCGCCAAACAAAGCTTTTTTACAACGCTTCTAGAAAAATAAGAGTAATACTCGTACAGTGAATGAGCCCAAGCGATTTTTGCACACATCTGAAATGAAATCCAAGCCCAAAATCGTCCGGATACCTTCCTAAAAATGTGATGTTGAACTCTTTCCAACTTGTGCAATATGATCTCAATCATATTGCATGGATTTTATGGTTTTTTTTGTGTGAATATAAAATCCCCCACGAGGTTCGCCATCTTTTAGAAAAATTAGAACATACGGCAAGACCTGTGTGATATCTTGAGGAAACAAATTATTGCAAATTACGAGCTGTACTGGCATTACTTCAGTTTGGGAGGAACACGCATGAAACAACTGCAATACCTGATCAGCTCTCAGGGAGATTTTTTGATAGTAAGGTCCCAGTTCTGTACTCGCTTTCAGCAACTCTCTGGACCTCCATTTAAACCAAAAAGAAGGCCTCGAAATTTACTTTGACCTGAAGAGCCTAAAATAATAACTACAAAAGATAGACACGGGGACTAGAAAGTAGAAGGGGTCAATGCGGAGGTATCTTCCATCTTCGTCTCGGTTCTTCATCGGCGTGAGTTACTCATTAGGTCGTGATCTTGGCGTCTCAATGGGACCCGAAACTCATCGCAAGCTCGTAGAGCGGTTCTCAAACGATGTCGGAATAACGATGCGACCAACGGAGAATTTCTTACACTCGCATATTAATTCCTATTTTAAACCACATACAATTTAAAAGGGCAATTCATGCAAAACTATTTTATGCTTCGCGGAGTTTTAAACACAAACGCATAATTTATGTGATCGGAATGCGTGACAAGGTGGCGCAGGAGAAGAAATCCGGGCGTTATAAAGACAATAACGAGTGTTCGGCGCCTTGAAGAGGAAAAGGAAATCTTAAGGTTTCAATGGGAATAGAAGGATGACTGGCGCCGAATGGAAGGAAATTAGTGGCATCCTGAGAACAATGATTATTGTCCATCATAATGAAGTAGATAAGGGGGACATTTATGCCATTCATGGGAAAACAATTCTTTTCTCCGTATTGTCTGCTAAATTATGAATGAATCACGCTGAGATTTGCCCTAAAAAGGCAAAATTCCACGATTGCCTTTATCAAGGCGACTTAAGAAAAAGAAGAACCCTACTACAGTCCCGCAAAAGAGACGAGGCAGGTGACACAATGTGGGAAGTTCGGTGTGTGTAAAGTATTAAAATGACAGTATTGTAACTTCCACGTCATTTTAGCTGCCTGCAGATATACTCATTTTTACTTCAGCTCCTTGTGATCAAGTAATTATCCGGGTTAATGCACTCCTGTTTTTTTTTTTTAACTAATTCGACTCATGTCTAGATATTCTAGGAATTAGTGTTGAAAAATGTGGAATGAAATTCCATCCATTTGATCATCCGTGATGTCTGATTTTCGAGGCAAGGCTTCCCATTTATCCAACCAGACCAGAGGTCCATTGTATTTCTGCTAGAATCCCGGCCACAACGAATCTCGATATACAGTAATGATTTCTAACGTAGGACAAAACTTGACTAGGTCCTCACGGTATAGCCTCATTTTGTTGTGTCAAAATTACGAAAACGTAAAGCGAATTTTTTTTATCAGGTCTCAGCGAATCATGCCAGTTATTTAAGGTGACGTTAAGTTAAAAGAGTTAATCGCGCGTGTAGTGGGACATTAAATACGACGACAAGTCTAGAAGCTGTAGGAAACTCTACGTGCAGCATCGTACATATGTCATCAACCTTACGTGATCGACTTGAGAATGATAACGAGCATAGGATTCAACCATTTTTTTTGGTTGGGCTGGTAAAGCGGTTCAAGTTCCGCTGACGGTTTTATTGGGCTTTGTCGGGAGTTCAAAATGGCTGCGACGAATTACTGAATCCGGAAGGTAGGCAGCCGGGACGGAATGAAGCAATTCCGAGCCCGAAACTTCGTCATGGCTGCTGATCGCGTCCGGTCAGGCATCAATCATGTCTTCTAATAGCGGTGCCTCAGTTCTCACAATATTTCATTTCTCGCGGCGGCTCGCAGAAGGAGAAAAACGGGACGAAAGAACAATTATCGCGAGTTGGAAATGCCCAACAAAAGCCAACCCCCGGAATCCAATTCTCTCAAAATTAGCTCCGCGTTCGTTACAAGGAGAAGGATGCATTTACGCGCTTTGTAATTGGTCGGAGCGTCATGAGAAAGACATTAAACCTCGATACGCATCGCGGAGAGCGCCGCCGTTTCAATGGAAAAACTCGTCTCGCTGACACTTATCAGATCCCTGAATGTTTTCTCGAATACCAGCGCTGACTTTTTTCGCGCGGGGAATTGCGGATTGTTAACCGAGGCGAAGCGGATCGTAAATCGCGTGCTGCGACCGGACGGATTAATTGAGAGTCCCTTTCGGGTCTTTGCTTTTAATTGCAGGCCTGGAGGACGGACTACACGTGATGTCGACGACGCGTCTGGCCGACGACGAGCGTCAGCGACGTTCCGCGACTTCCGGCAGGGGTCGCTGTCGGCCATCAACTTCGCCAGCTGCCGAGCTCTGAGGTGTAGACGAGGATCCGTGTGGAGTGATGCGGAAAAAGGGGTTCCGCCGAGCGATGGTCTGCGGAACCCGCGGCTCCCGGCGCTGCCTGTGAAAGTGAAGAAGAAGAAAAAAAGGAAGAAAAGGAAAGAGATGTCAATGTCGATGTCGTCCAGCTTCGGGACCGAACAAGGGGTATCGCTGCCGCAGCCCGATGTTTTGCGAGCGTGTGAAGGATTCGCGTGGAACGTCGGCTTTTATCATGTTCTCATTTACGCGCCGGGCCGCGATTCGCTTCGGTCAATACTTCTCGCGACTACGGATCAAGAAGCGCATTACTTTCTCGAGAACGTTATAGGATGTGATTTTTGTGAAGGAAACCATCGTTGATGCGGAAGGAGATTTTGTGTAGCTCAGGTTGATAGTGTGCTTTTGTTGAAGGACGTCGCCCTCGGAATGTTTTTGAGTCTGTGATGACAAGATTTAATCCGCTTTGCCCACCTACGACTCAAGCTTGAAAGTGCGCTTTCGATCCACTGAATTTGGTACAATGAGCCTATGCTATTTCGGGGGTCTTGCGGAGGATTTTTGTACTCGTCGAGGGCGAGGGGGTTTTATGGGGGTGTTCTCGTCAGGGTTTTTTTTTTTGTGTTTTCCTTTTCTCCCGTCGGTGCATTATGCACCAGGGACCCGGGCCCGCATCGGAGTCACTTTGAATTTCATGCGGTCAGGACTGCTGACGTTGGTGTGGGAAGCAGGTTTATCACTCGCGTCGCGGAGGCAAGGTTGACAGGTGCATAAAAGCGCGGATGAATAAAAGATTCAACGGCCGGCGAACGTGAGGGCGGATGAGCCTGCCGTTCCGACTCCGCCCGCGGAACCGACTTTAATGGAGCGCCAAAAAATTCGAGCGCGGACGATTTTCGCGCGACGCGATCGCCGATCTCTGCTGTTTGACGCGTGTCCGGACTCGGAGCGATCCCGAATTATCGCGCTCGCTTTTCTTTCGCGACATAAAATAGGTATGTTTACTCTCAGTGGTCGATTCCCTCGACGAATAAAAAGTATCAGGAAACTCTGTACTCAGTCCGAACTTCCGAGGAATAAAATGTGTGCATTCTGTGGCATAATCGTCGCTGTTGAGAAATTCAAGGTTAACTCTTTTTTATTCCCAGAAGACGTCCTCGTTGTTCTTTACGTGCAGAACTCTTTTTTATAATTAATTTCTTTGAGGAGCCCTTAACTCTGATCTTCGCTGTTCGGTTCGTCTCCGTAATTAGAGCGATCCTGAATCATCGGGCTTTCTTTTCTCCCGAAAGTTTATGGTTGACGTAAAAAAAAGCGATGTTCCCCACTAATTATTATATTACAGAAACGGATAAATAAAGAGTTAAATGATCAAAATCGATGAGAAATCGCAGGAATAAAAACCTCTGCAAAATACGGCGTAACCATCCTAGTTCGAGGAGGTATGAATTCATAATCGGTTGGAGTTTTGTAGGAAGTGAACCATTCCGTGGACTTAAGATTTCCTTTTCGCGTTTTAAAGGTTTGTACAAGGGGGTTGCTTTGTTTATGGTTCCTTCAGTACACATGTTTTCAATTTTTTTTCAATTAATGTTCTGTCTACCTATGGTACCTTTGGTTGGGTGGCAATCGCTGATCTCTGCTGTCCAACACGTGTAAAGAATCACCTTGAAATACCACGCGTGCTTTTCTCTCAAAAGAATAAAATATGTTGTCACTCTCAGAGATCAATTTCCTAGACAGATTTAAAACGCGAGGAAATCACCAGATTCGGTGCGCAGTGTGGACGTCCCAGGAACTCAAATTAGCTCATTCTGAGGCATAATCATCGTTGCTTCAATAGCTATAAATTGCAAGCACTGTACTCTATTTATATTGTGATGACAGTCCATAAAAGCCGACTGTGCACTTCAGAGCTCCTCGAGCAATTCTAAGGTGTGTTTCAGATTGAAAAACTGTACCGTTTTGCTTGTGAACCCTGTAGTAAAGATGTGATAACGAATTGTTGGCTTATGAGGATCAATTTGGAATAGATTTCTAAGATGGAGCTCTCTTGAGAAAAAATATTCTTCAGCGACCTGTATCCTAATATAAATGGACACAACAGCTCTCCTGTTTCTCCTCATGAGCATTCATTACACAGGCGTGTGTCCTTCTATATATATATTTTTTTTTTCATCCTGTCATTTATCTATTTTTGTAGGGATATTTCTTGGATCTCCTGAAGCAGCCGCAGCGCACTGGCTAAGAATTATTTCTTGATGGCATTGTTTAACGTGGACAAAAAATTCTCTCCGGTTGCTCTGTTTCATGTCGATAATTTATCTTTTTACTCAATGAAACACGGAGGGCTTGAATGGGAAGAGAATTCGACCATGATGATAAGGAATTCGAAGGTGTTTTTTTTTATCTTCTCTCGTTTGGCTCGTAATGCGTTTAGGTAAAACAAAAGATGCACCGGTCACAGTAACGGCGCTGAAAAGAAACAAGACGTAAAATTCAAGTCCCTTGTTACCAGCGGCTTCGCCGACTCTGGCAGAATTGTTGCAGAACAATCCATCAAGGGTCGATAATTCACTTGATGGATGACTGATGACGCTGACCCGTCTCCGTCGCTCGCCTTGTTTGCCCTCACACTGACCGCCGATTTGCCTTCGTCCCTTTTCATTCTCGCCACGCACGTCCGGATCGCTTTAATTGAGTTGTTCGTGGTATTTCTTGAACAATGCAGCGCAAGTGAGTTCAAATCAGCCGCTTCCCAGGCAGAATAAGCGATAAAAATCAGCCAAAGCACTCAACTTCTTAGAAGAATAAAACCGAAAATTCATCATCGGGCATTAACAGAAGCGTTTGTTCTTTCATTTTGGAGGAGGGGTTTCAATCACGCCGATACCGTTAGTATTGCACGGGGGCCTCGTAAGTGTTTTGGAAATATCCAAGAGTCAGAATGTTTCGTCTTCTGTAGCAAAACATAAAAAGATAACTCTTTGGAGATCGGCGTGTCAAGTAAATCCAGTGCATTATTTGCAGATACAGTAGTTGAATCCCCTTCGAACTGATAATGACGTTTATTTATTTATGTTTATAAAATGAAGGAGGAAAGAAAGGGTTTCTCATTAGCTACTGCAGTATTTTTTTTTAAGTATTTGCTTGCAAGATTGCGAGAATTCAGCAGCCGAATTTTCTTGCTTAGGGAGAAAGCCCAGAAAAGTGTTTCCTCGTGTCTCCCGAGAAAGGGTTGGGAATCCAGATGATTAATTCAACGTCACATTCTGAACTCTCTCCGGGTAGGTGGAAAAAAGCGCCCGGAATGCCGGGGAAGCGACTAATTTGCAGTCACCTGTGTGAGTCTGCGATCACGACAGCACAAACACAAGCATGCAACCCTTCCCTCGCGCTTTTCTTTCCCATTCCTTCTTCTCTCCACTACGTAACTACGCATAATTCCCTTGCCCGGGTACGCCTTCATTAACGCGCTCCGCGAGCCGCACGCCACGGCAATTAGACGAGTCCGCGATATCCCCTTGCCGCAACAATGCTGCGATCCGGTACGTGCTCGTCTCTCGGCGCCCCGGTACCGAGATTTTAATTCAGTCCGCGATCCCTATCGTGGCTGCCGCGTGAGAGAATCAGTCCATACTTTCGCGGATTGCGCCTTAATGAGGAGCTCTGGTTTGTCTCGCTCCAGAGTGCAGTGGTACTGGCCCGAACTGAATCCGCAGAGTCTAACCAGATCCAATGGGAGTCCATTATTCTAAACAGGTCAGAAAAACGTGGAGTCTCCATCCTCAATTCTGCCATTTGACGGCACTCTTGAGTAACCTGGCTAGAAAGTAAGATCTTTACTTCTAAAAGTCCCGTTGGTAACTTCATGTAGTGATACTGGCCCAAACTGAATCCGCAGAGTCTAACCAGATCCAATGGGAGTCCATCACCAGATAGAACAGCAAACTTACAGGGCCTCCATTCTCTATTCTGCTATTCGACGCCACTCTTGAGTAACCTGGCTAGTAAGTAATATCTTTATTTCTGGAACTCGTATTGGTAATTTCATGTAGTGGTACTAGTCCGAACCGAATCTGCAGTGCCGAACCGGATCCAATAGGAGTCCATTTCTGGGCTAAACAGCGAAACGCCATCCCCTAATCTACCATTTGAATCCGCATCAGAGTAATTTAGCTGCAAACTAATCATGATTTGGTACTTCTTCTTGAGCTTTTCATACATTCAAATACAGTATCTGCTAAAAATTGATTGGCAAAAATCGAACGCAATGCAAAATTATGAGTCCATTCTAGCCAAAACTGATGGAGCCCATACTCTATTTTTTCCAGTTGACACTGTGCTTTTGTGCAATATGTCTGCGTAATGATCCTCATTTTTAGAAGCCATTTAATATTAATAAAAAAGTATAATCGCTGTTTTCGATCTTTCCTTCAAATTTATAAAAATTTAACAGCCAAAATCAAAATCAAACCTGCAAAGCTGAATCCGTTCCAATGTTATTCCTCTTTTCCGCCATTTGCAAAAAATCAGTGATGAATGCAGGACGCTGCGGAGACTCATCCTCAAGCCTCAGATTCTGATTGAATACCTTTGAGTTCAAAATCAGTGTTCTCTCAAGCCCGTTCTTCATTTTATTTTCTATAAAATGAAACTGGCCAAAACTGGACCCGCAACTACGCTAAACATGATCTACTTGAAGTATGCTCGTATCTCCGAAACACATGTGCCTGATCGTTAGTGATTGTGTAGCCCTTCTGCCAACCTGTTTTGATTTCACCTGCGAGTTTTCCTCCGTTTTGAAGTTTTCAAAAATGTGTAAAATCCAACTTTGCCTAAAACCTTATCGAGGGAAGGATGGCTTTCCATAACTTCAACTTTGTTTTCATCGAAGAATTCTGATGCCGGAAAATTGTATATGACTTGGTCTGAAAAGTGATAGCCCGACATGAACAAAAATGCACAGACATAAAACTCTGATCAACATTCAAACACGCGTCATCAAGCGGGTAGTGATTTTGCACATCTACGAGTTTATGCGACGTTGCACCAGAAAATGAATCCTAATACGTTTAGCGAGAGTTGTGATCCTTTCCATGTATTGATCCGAAAGATGCGTCGTTTGAACAATTTTGATAAAGACGGTCGAGGGAAACGTTGTTTAAAAGTGCATGATGATTTCATTTATGAGTACAGTATGATGTTTCGTACACTCGACTGGGTGTTAGTGATGTGAACTATCTATTTTTTTCTACGAGCACGAAATAAATCCTCCGAGAGAATAATAATTCGTTTGCCCGTGTGCCCGGTAATACCGGTGTTATGGTTTCATATGCGTCGTAGTGTTCATGGTCATAAACTATTCAAAGATCGTGCATTCCTGGGCGAATCTATGCTTTCGGCGTGGCTTGAAATGCAATTTATTTGATTTTTTTACACTTCCCACCTGCATTGATGGAACTGAAGCTGCTTTAACTCGGGGTAGCCGACCTAAATTTTGTCCCGGGAGTACCTGCGCCTGGGTCGCGGAAGTCTTGCCGCGAATTCTTTTTCGCGACGACGACGAGTTTTGACGGCGATGAAGAAAAGAAGTTGAAACAAAACTGTTCTCGTAGTATATATGAACATTCCCGTCCGCCTTGAGAAACTTTCATTTTATGGGGAAAGAAAATACAGTGAAATGAATTGCTGGGAAAAACCGGGCCTGGTTCACTCTGTTTTTTGACGCGTGACGAAAAAAAAATCTATATATACACACAAGACTGATGAGCCAACAAACCGACAGCGCGCGGAATAATTCAAAAACTCTCCGTCCCGAAGGGGAGTCGAGTTGCAAGTGGAACCTATTCACCTAAAAATAAACAAAAGAAACAAAAGCACCATGCCCTCGATTAAACCACTCGCTTTCTTTGCCAGGTCGAACACTTTTTCTCTCCTGTTCCTCTTCCACCTATCGTGAACGTGGCGTCAAGGTTCCCACGTCGTGACGCGAAGGTATTCTATTCTTTTCAGTCTGGCCTACACTTTCCTCTTTGCACAGCTAATCTTCAAACGCCAGAAAATTGAGTTGATAGGGTTTTCAGGAACCATTTAAAGTTTTTTCCTTGAATGAATCTTGAGTTCTGTAGCATCGAGGGTGTTTATCGACTTCGCATCCGAAAGCGGCACATCGTGCTTCACAGAGTGTTCGAGTTATCTCCGAAGCAATGAAGGATAATCGACGTTTCATCTATGGAGAACCATAAGAAACAAGTGAATCAATTCTCAAGCCCCGATATATCTTTCAATTTTTGAAACTACCACTACCTTGATAAAAATAGTCAAATGAAACTTCGTTTCAAATTAAGACGATCGTTGTGTCTAAAATGAGTGACTCTTATTCAGCCCTAAAGTATTAATTTAAGAAAGCTAAAAAGTTCTGTCTGACTGACTGCTAGTGTTCCACATATAGACAAGTTAAACTAGGAAATAATCCAGTGAATCTTCGTAAGACGGCGCGTGTTACTTTTTTCTTCGGTTTCATTCATATTAGCTACATCCACCCCATTATTACAAAACCACTGAAAAATATTATAAACAGTATTTATGAAGTAATATTACAGTAATTCAATTACAGTATCTTTTCTCAATAATTGCAGGTCAACATTTTCCTGTGCATGAATTGTTTTTTCCCTCGCCTTATTTTATGTTTCATAGCTTCAACCGTTTAGGAGACATTTTTTCTTCGAAAATATTCGCAATTTCCATGCAGTGTAATCAGAATGTTTAATATTATTCTCGAACAAGAAAATGAAATAAGTCATTGAAATAAACAAGAATTCCCATTTTTTTCATAAGCGGGAAAACCCTCTTTCCGCAATCCTTGAATGGAAGTCTCCATCTTCGAGCAAACGTTTGAGCAGCATCGTGGGAAGGAGAGCCCAGTGGAATAACGATGGACCACCAGCGACTACCATTTCCAATATGACTGAATTGTTTTCGAGGTGGTGAAAAAAATTACTCAGAAAATCGTTGGAAATTTCTCAGCAACGAACAAATAGAAAATAAGCTCTTCAACGCACTGAAGTCGATAGTCAAAACTGTGTGAATGCTTGTTTCGTCTTTGAAGAGCACCGGCTGATACCAGCCATTCAAAGTTTGGAAGTATGACGGTGATCGATAACTAAATTCAAATAGGGATTATAGAGTATGATTTCATGAAATTTTATATAATATCAAGCTGTCTAATTACTGTATCCGATCGAATCCAGTTACACGGAAAATCGACAACGCGATGAAATGAAGAAGACAAAAATAATTATTCGTGTTTCTTTTTTTTAAACGAGGAAATAAATTTTTCTGAAATATATATATATATATATATATATATATATATAGCGTAGTGGTTTATCTTCTTCCAACTGCTATGCCCATTGCTCATCTGTCATCACTAAATAATCAACACACAAAATCTAGTTTCGTGGTGCGTGAGTACTAAACTTTCTTTTCTTATACTTCCTGGGTAAATTCCAGTATGATGAATGCAGGAAATTTTCCGCCAAGGAACTCGACGTCGATTTCCAAGGGAGAAAAGTATCCCGCCCTTCTGCAGCTAAGGAACTGGATGTCATTCAAGACTGAGGTAAGTACTGTACAGTACATAATTTTCATCAGCCTTTTTTCAACTTTCAGTTTCCATCAACTGGATTCGAAGTACTGTATTCTTTCGTGTAATTTAATTCGATAATGCTTTGTTTTTGCCGTCTGCCTTTTTTCAAGTACTGTACTTTATTGTACAGCATGTGCTGATCATGAGATAGCACTTTCACCTAGGGCATCATAAAAAAAATGCAACTACAGTACTGTACTTCGAATTAAACGTACGTCAAATGGCATAGCGTATGTATTTGATTACCTCTGTAAACAAAACTTGAAGGGACCCAAAATTCAACTTGGGAGGTTTTCAAGATACTTTAATAAAAATTTCATAATAGACGCAGCTTAATTTGATGACAATCTGAGCTGAATGAAGCAGTTAGGGCAATTTTATTGCGCACATCTCTAAAAACCTTTTAGCATCTAAGAAAAACGCCGATTTTAGTAGCTAAAATGGGTCTTAAATAAGAGCTGTAGCAACTGTGACACAGGGGAAAAGTCTTCGAGTTGAGGAGTTATACTTCTTGTGGGAATCTTGCTCGAGACTGGACCGGAAGGGTTTGTGAATCAGGCAAGGTGTGACTCTGCTGCAGCTTACAAATTGGGCTCTTCGTCTTCTGGTTCTCCCTGTTCTGCAACTTGTTTTTCTATTTCCCGCAGGACATTCCGCATGTAGGGAATCGAACAAGCAATGATGATATACAATTTCTCAATTTATGAAGGCTTTCGTCGGAGCTCGAATCGGTGAGCCACGAGTCCGACACAGTCGGTAAACTCCATCAAAGAATAATTGGGAAGGCAGGAAAAACAGTGGATGCTCTCAACCGTCAGCCACGGACGGTTTTCGTTCCGGCAAACGAAGAAAGCCGAGGTTTCACGCTCTTCAGGGAAAAATGGCATGGGGTGCGCAGCTGGGCCCCGGATTGTCAGCCATAACGAATCCATTCCTATGTCGTCTCGAGAGCGCAGGCAGTAACTGGTAATTTCTTCATTATCTCCCCGCGGAATCGCAACTGGAGCAGGTGAACGAAGCCGCGTGTGTGAATAAGCTGTCAGCGTTTTTCTCGCTTACGCAGCGTATCGGCGAATGCTCCGCCTGCGGGCGCATTTTCGGCCCTCCGAAGTTTTCTTCAAAATATTTCAACTGCTGTCCATAATATGACGAACGTTTGAGTTGCTGATGTAATGTATTACAGGTGGTACCTCGCAATTCGACCGTCCCGCAATTCGACGGTCGAATTTGCAGGGAGGTTGACTTACAATTCGGCTCTTGCCCCCGCAATTCAACCTGCTTCGGCCACTTTTTTGCGCTTTTATTTATATTTTTAAATTCATGGAGTTTCTCGCAATTCCACCCTAGTTCGGCAATGGATCAGGGTCGAATTGCGAGGTACCACCTGTATATCTCACGTGATGCGTTCAACAAAGAAATCCGAGAAACCGCGTTTACGACAGAATTTCCACCAATAAGGCGTCTCCCAGATCGGTTGCGCTCATCACAAAGCAACAACAGAAATGCATCGTAAAACTTTCAAAATGCACTCTTGAATTACGCTAAAATTTAAATCCATGCTGGCCAGTTTTGTCAAGAAAATGCTACAGCTGCAGCCGTTCACAAAAGCTTCAATTGAGTAACCTAAAAATCTAACATAAATTCATGATTTTCTGGTACTGCGAAATATTTCTGCTCGAGTCCGACTTAGTGCTTATCGGCTTTCCAGAACGATTTTTTTGTGTGTATAGAACGTTGGTTGTTCTGCGCTCACAAGGTTTCAGAACGCGTTCCTTTGAATCTATTCTGGGGTTTGCAAATTGAATTCAGCAGGGAGAATTAAAGTAAGAGCTTTCATAATACAGTATAATGCTGAATATATTTCCGGAACTTTGTCAACCCTTGTTCACTAATGTATCAATTCTCGTGCGCACAGCGCACCCAGAAGGAATCCAACACCAGATGCAACTTGAGATGGCAAAGTGTAAATTTTTAATGAATTTTGACAAACGGACATTTGCCCAAAAATTTTTATGTTAGTGTACGAATAAGCAGAAAAATGTATCTCATGGATTACACCTTCCTCATCGCACACATTTTTAAAACAGCACGCACAACTTCCCAGTCACGTTCCTGAAGAGATCGACGCAATGATGGATCCTTGATTCTCCCGCTCCTAAATTTTTTCGTTTCGTTTCAAGTGAAAAGCGACGAATATTTTTGAGTGAAGTAAACGTTATTTCAGTGTTATTATAATCCAGAAAGAGAGAGAGCATGATTTTATGGACATGTCTTGTTCATGCATGTATGAACCAGATAGCGGAACTTCCGCGGTGATAACCACAACAGAATTTTCCCCGCGAATAAAACAAAAAACACGCAAGGTATTCTAAAAGTAGAAGAACTCCCTTTTTATTGCTGTCGTGCGAAGACAAGATTTGGCTCGGTAGGTAGTTTGGCAATGATTGATTTTTTTTATGTACACACGTATTTAATCGATATGATATCCTTTTGTGGATAACTGGTCTCGTATCCGAGGGACTAAAGACCTCATAAATCATAAAGCCGTATCTGGATGAAGAGGCGAACAGGACTTGGGCAGAGATAATTGAATCGATGGTTTCGCCGCGAGGAGTCCCGAATCAACTCGGACGGGTTGCTTGTTTCATCAGCCTTGAAAAAATGCAATTGAAGAGGGGAAGGGGAGACTTTGAAACAGCGAGGTTCATTCGCGGTGTATTCCGTGCAAAGCTGAGTTCAAGGTGTCTCGGGATCGTAATGAAGTGACTTGTTCAGCCTCGAGGCCGCGCGGCCCCGAGCTCGATAATGATGCCGGCAACTAATGAACGACGCAGTCGGCAATCTCCTCGACACCTGCAGGCGACCGGCCGAACTAGTTCCATCGTCGTCTCCATTGGCGAGTCATCAGCTGCACTCATTGCGTGGCTCGGAATTTTCAAAATCTCTCCTATCTTGCGTTTCTATTCCCGACCCTGCTTGTCCCGTCCAAAGGCTGATTCGGAGTTTCACGTCGACACTAACGCCATATTTACCGCATTTAGTGAATCAAAGGCAGGATTCATTCCTTCCGCCCTCTAAAACTAAAACGATGATGCGACTACTGTACACGCGCTCCAGATAATTGCGCCTAGACCGCACTGGTGAAGTATAGTGCTGATTTTACGAAATTCAGATTTCAGTTTACTTATACTGTACTCGAAAGAGGGGCCAAGAAATCATTGAAATACCACTACAAAAAAATGGCACAATATCACTTGGCAACACTATGCTTTAAAAGCAAGGCAGTTTTTCCGAGCTTGGGGATCTGCTACTGAACATTTTCCAGACCTAAAGCAATCCCTGTTTATATCATTGGTCAAATCTCGTTCAAGAAAATTTCTCTAGGGGCCAACTCGTTATAATGAAAACTTATTCAATAAATTGAGATTCTTAAAGCAAAGAGGGACCATTTTTTCTCGAGGAAGAGATCAATATTTTCATATCTGAAGTTTTATTTTTTCACTAATCAGCGTAGTAAAACGAACTAAAGAATGTTCCCTACAGAAAGCGCATTTCTGACAACAAAAGTACATATAAGGAATTTTATCCAGTGAAAATAATTCCCTCCCATTCCCTCCAGGAAAACTGCGAGAAAAATAATAAAATATACGGTAATTTATTTAATGGGGAAATCAAAGCCAAGCTTGACTCAGGCATTTCGTTTTAAATAACTTATTAAACGTAAAAATGAAACAGTAATGAATCTGGTAGAACACGAGTAATTATGATTTGGTAGTACAGTACAGTATTTAAACGAAGTTATTCGGATGACGCTGTCATAGGAGGAAATGGAATCGAGGGATCGGGGTGTTCACTTCTGAAGACTATTTTTCAATTCCACTACTGTAGTTTCCTGTTTACGGATTCAAGAAGTACCAGTTGGCGTGACTAAATGCATGAGATTTGAATCTGGTGGTGATTCAAACGATATACTCTCGCTGGGCTTAATCGATGCAGAACCATATTTCATAGTCATAAAGTACTCGCGGAAGGACTCCAAAAGTTTTAATGAAACAGTGGTGAAAGGGTAACCATTTGAAAAACTTGAGGTTGTTTAATCAAAGTACCATGGTGAATTTCAAGATGCACTTTGCATTTTCAGCTTTTGAGAACCACCGAACGCGTTAGTCGACCAGACTAATAAGAATATTGAATACGCGCTTCTTTGATAGACTTTGCGGTGATAAAATGTGATTGAAAACCGACGAATCTCATTATTCTTTCACTTTCTTCTCTTTAATCTGGGCTAATTTAGATTTGTGTTGTCATGGATTTTGACACTTCGAAAGCCCTTGCGGCGTCCTTCGCGTCTGGTTTGAATTGAAACACGATTTCCTGATCTATTACGTTCCGAATGAAATGTCATCTATCTCTCGTGTTTATTTCCAAAGTTATCTCAGCACACACTTACCATATTTTTAATCACATGAGTGAACATGAATAAATGTTCAGAGCATGAAAATTACACTTTCGCTTTTTTAAATCAATTATTTATTTTGGGCATTGATCTACTTTTTTATTGTGCCGATGGACAACATATAGTAATAACGCATATAAGCAGTCCACCTGGAACGACATTCACTGATGGTTAAAAAAGTATGATTTTTATGTCCCTCGAGTACATTTGTAGCGCCAAAATATATTTCACCAGCAACATAAATGATGTTCGGTATTGTATACTTCATATTGCTTCTAATGTCGATTTGATAAGAAAAGATAAAAATAGACCCTTGTTTGTAAATCAGGTGGCAGCGTAAACTCGTGGATAAACAAAACGAGGGGGATATTTCTAAAGGAGAATCCAGAAGGTTTTGCTCGGAAAGCTGTGGCAAACCTCGAGTATAGGATGGCTGCTCGTCAGCCTGGAGCTGACAAAACGCTTTCCAAGAAAATGGGATTTTGACGTGCTTGTTTGCGTGCTTTATTTATTTTTTGTGGGAGGACCAGTCTTGGAGCAGAAGCACGAATCCGTCGACAGCCGAGAATGACCGAAAAAGGACGCGAAGACGGGAAACCCGGACACAATGGCAGGAGGAACAGGGTTCCGTGCGAGCCCGGCGACGGTGCATGGGCGTCATTGAACGGACAGCCGGTTGAGGGGAAGAAACCGATCAATAACAGCCTCGAGGATCGACTCGCCGGCTAAAAGGAAACATCCTTGGGAACCAATAAATCATACGACTCTTGTTAGACGATCCAGAACAAAGGAGGAAGGGGCAAAGTGACACAGGGGCCTGGCCCGGATCGGCCGGGGAGAGACAGAAAGAAATCGCGGCGCAAGCAGAGGATCCTAATCTCGACCGAAATGAGATAGTTTCCAGCACGAATCATCCGCATGCGCGATGAGCCAGCGTTCGACCCAACCGACCTTTCCAAGTACCCTGCTCTCGCCGGAGCCGGGTCAAAACCCCACTTGCCGCAATACCGAGGGCATGGAAATCCACGTCATCATTCAATGAATCTCCGCTTGAATCTATTTTCACTCAACGCAACCCCTCCCCCCTCGGAGTATTTTTCCGCCATTTTCACGCGGAGGTACAGCAGTATTCAAGCAGGTACAGCAGTATTCAAGCAGGTACAGCAGTATTCAAGCAGGTACAGCAGTATTCACGCAGGTACAGCAGTATTCAAGCAGGTACAGCAGTATTCAAGCAGGTACAGCAGTATTCACGCAGGTACAGCAGTATTCAAGCAGGTACAGCAGTATTCAAGCAGGTACAGCAGTATTCACGCAGGTACAGCAGTATTCAAGCAGGTACAGCAGTATTCAAGCAGGTACAGCAGTATTCACGCAGGTACAGCAGTATTCAAGCAGGTACAGCAGTATTCAAGCAGGTACAGCAGTATTCACGCAGGTACAGCAGTATTCAAGCAGGTACAGCAGTATTCAAGCAGGTACAGCAGTATTCACGCAGGTACAGCAGTATTCAAGCAGGTACAGCAGTATTCAAGCAGGTACAGCAGTATTCACGCAGGTACAGCAGTATTCAAGCAGGTACAGCAGTATTCAAGCAGGTACAGCAGTATTCACGCAGGTACAGCAGTATTCAAGCAGGTACAGCAGTATTCAAGCAGGTACAGCAGTATTCACGCAGGTACAGCAGTATTCAAGCAGGTACAGCAGTATTCAAGCAGGTACAGCTTGGAATATCTCTCAGTACGAGAAGATTGACTCTTGCATTGTCCTCCATGTAAACTATATTGTTTTCTGTCTGGGTAAGCCTTCCGTTTTTGTATGAGAAACTCAAATGTGTAAAGTCAATCCATTAGTCTGAGTGTCGTTTTGGGATTACAGGGTGTTTTGCGAACTACTGACACATATACCGCTCAACTTCAAGGTTGCATTCCTGTCTTAGATATTACTGGATTTGTGGACGATTAAAGTGCTGGCGACGAAAATTTTAATATTAGGAATTTCTAATTTTTTCAGAATTTCTGAAAAGTTAGATAAGAGAAGGGAGAAAGAAACATTCATTGATCAGATCGCAGCCAATCGGTTATTTTTCAATGAAACTTTCAATCATGCCAGCATAACATATTCATACCATGCCTCGTGTATTGCTGCATCGACTGTATTAAAACTGGAAACGTTGGGAATTTAATCAAATATTGGCCAGTTCTCATCTGGTGGGAGAAAAATTTGAAGTTCTTGATTTTTCGACTCTTATTGTCGAAGTATTTGAAATTACCCCAATTTACTGCATAAAATAAAATCAAAGTACACCATGTGTTGTACAGTATCCTGAACTCAGTTCCAAAGCTTTCACAAGTTTTGAGATTTCTTCCTATGAATGCAATTCTTTTCGTACTTCGGAGGATTTTGTGTGTTCGTTTTTCAATTGATCATTACATTTATAATGTATGAGAGATGAAATGTGAAATTAATTTTTAAAAACGCGATTAGATGGATTTTTCGTTTCGGTATATGTTCAGATTTTTTGTGGCAATGTAATGTTTCCCATCGAATCGGTCTAAGATGTTGTGGTTTCACTATAATATCAATGGAAGATCAAAAAATGAAGTGCCGCGTCTTTAAATCGATATGCTTGACTCCCTTACTGGATTGGCCGGTATAAGTTGCAATTTTCCTCGTTCCCATTACTGCAAGTACTTTGAGACTGGACAAACACCAGTAACAGGTGTCGTAGAGAATCGTCAACTGAAGGACTCTACGAAACCTCGTCACCCTGAAGTGGAGTTTGAAGGAGCGGCATGTTTTCACGGCTCAAGCCGTTTAGTCATTTAAGCCGGTCGCTCAATGCATGCCACGGCGAGACGTTTGTTTATTCATTTTTTGGCTAGAGTCGGTGTTTTTTGGCCCGTGAAATATGAGGACTAATTATTGGCTTTGAATATGATTTATTTGGACAAGGGGAGGTTCATTCTTACGCGGGGCAGCGCCTCGGTTTCCGCTTTCTTAAACGCTTCTCCGCTGGGGCGAGACATTCGGACCGCAGCTCACGTGTTGTGTTCCACGGGCATCCACATAGTTCATCTTTCTTCCATTAAAACACACTGGAAACCCCATTCCACACCCCGATAGTGACGCAACTTTTCGCGAACTCTTCCAAAAATAATCCTGCGTGGGAAATTTTTCAAGGCCCAGTCTCGAGTATCCTTGATTTTTGAACTCATTCAGACTTCTCGCAGCCCCAACAGAAATGAGACATCCAAAATCCCGATTGCCGCATTCACGTCATTATGGATCGCAGTTCCCCTTGGAAATTAGCTGGAATGCTTGATGGTGGCGATTTATACTCAAGATTCTCCAGAAATTCAAACACAGGCCGCAGTAACTAAGCAATACTGCCTCGAGACTGGGTGAGGATAGAAGATCAGATCGAGGGTAAATAAGGGCAAAAAAAATCTTGCTATAAGAAAGGCACCCAAGAAATGTAATCTTAAACCGATTTGCTGGCGACTTATTGAAAGGCTTCTACCATTACATGAGATCGTCTCACCTAGCTCGTACATGTGAACTTCACACCGATTAAATTTTCCTGAGCAAATGCATCTTACATTATTGTTTTTTAATCGAATAACCGTTTCAGCTTTTAAAACTAAAAAATTCCCTTGGATTAAGGAAATTTTTTGTAATGATCAATGAGTTACTCAAAATCGGAGTGCTGCCGATAATCGCGGAAATAATTTGGAACATTAATATGAAACCACGCGAGGAAGGGGTGCTTCCCTGCCGTACAGCTTCGAAATTAATTTTATATTTTCATCGCCTCCTTTGTTGTCTCTTCTTTAGTACATATTTTGTTTCTCGCTTGCTGGCGTGTCCTCAGACTTGTAAGGTTCCGCAGTTATAGAAGGTGACGAAAATAACCGACTTATGAACTTTGCCGATCGAGAGGCGTGGGGATTGAATGATTTTTTGAAAGGCCCTTGGTTGTGGGAACACGACGCGAGGAATAAACCGGCGATAAAGAGTTACGGAGAAGCAAAAGGAGACGTAAGGAAAACGTTTATGAAGATTGTTCAGCGCCTCGTCCCTCCCAAGAACGCGGAGGTGAAACGCACGCCGCCGCATTCATCCGCGGGATGGGATTCTGTTTCCAGCCAAAAATTGCCCTGAAGAAACGCCTCAATTATCCCCCCCTACCCCGATACACTTTTTCTTTTCTTAACCCTCTGCGGCGGAATTCATTCTCCGCATTAACGAACGTATTTCTGGAATTCGAAGACTTACAGCGTTCGTGCGCTGATTGCCCGGGTTTTGATCGATAAGCTTCCCGTCGGGGCCTCCGAGTCCCAAATCGTCTTCTCACGCACCAGCCCGGGTCTGGCTGATGAATACTGAGACCACTTCCGCGGTCGATCCCACTTACCACGACCGAATGATCCATCTCGAAGAATTACCCTCTGTTTGAACAACTTATTCCCAACCTTTCATCTTCATACACGTACGAGCCGGATATTCTGTATTTTCCAATTCTCCAAAAATAATTCAACATCAGTTCGAGCGAAATTCGTACAGAAGTTATGCGCGGGGAAAATCAGGATATGCGCGCTCCAATCAACCGAATATCTGATTAGCCGGTTCCGAATTTTACTTCAATGATAAAGCGACTTGCATACGCAGTTGAACAGTGACATTTTAGCCAGAGAGCGTCATATTGGTTAATTATACAGTATTGGGTAATTTACTTTACTGTCTGAGGGAATGTCGCTAGTGATATTTGGGGCATTCGAAATTCCAAGCGTAGAGTTGAATAAAATTTTATGTTTTATGTTTAATTATATTTGAAATTTATAATGTATGTCTTCGATTATCCTGAAAGGAAAACTAAAGTGATCATCAGTCCGGATTATCGTAATTCTACTGCACTCACACAGCAGTAATGATTGCCCGTATCATAATATTCCCTAAATTATCCGGGATATTGACCATGTTTATTTCTCCGGGTATCAAATATGGGTGTTGAAAATTTGCGTGAAGGATGAACACAAATATTCAGTGGTGACGTTATGTGTCATAAGCAAATCTTGAAGAACGGAGCGTTTCCAAGATTATGCTCTCGTTAGTAATTCTAAAAAAAAAAAGCGTAGCATTTTATTATCTCACAGATCACCTTGGATTCGCAAGTTTTGTTGGCTTTCATATGCTGACCATGGGGATCTTGAACATTCATATATAAATTTGGATCTTCGAAGAAAAAAAAGCAGTTTAAGCTAATATACCTCATCATTTCCTCTAATCGATGAAAATTGAATACAGTATTGCACAGTTTTTCGAAGCTGAAATAATCGGGATTAAATTGAACAGTCAAATAATTAGGCATTCTTGAAGAGACTTGCTCTCTCATTGTGAATTTTGTCAGCAATATGCTAGATAATGCTAGCAAAATACACAACGAATGCTTAAAAAGGAAAACATTTGACGAATAAAAACGGCATGAGAGAAACATCTGCCGTGCTTCAAGCAAGCTCGTCAGTATTCTGATCGCTGGCCATGTTTCATGGGAGTCTTTGCAGCAAAACACGCTTCTTCGCCTGTCGAGAAAAAGAGCCAAGACATAGATTTGGGATCGAAAACTGGAATTCAAATGACGGTATACGCTTTTCGACAGCGATGGAAGAAATGAAACTTGAACCGAGCCCGAAGCGTTACACATATTTATCAAGCTGCAGCTGATGCCACCAGATAACACCTGCACACAAGGTGCTTCCCAATTGAGGTAAAAATTTCAAATGAGAAATGATTTGGAAAGTTATAATCGATCGATAACCGATCTCCCGGGGGCTGGCTGGCAGTTGCCATCGTAATGGGGAAAAATCGATCAAAAGAGCTTAAAAGGCAAAAGTGCCTAGTTTAGAACGAACCTGGGGAGATCCGAGATATGGCTTCCAAAACAATCCGCGACGACCTTGGCTGAACTCGACTAAAACGATTGCCGCGATGGACTAGGCATTGACTTGATTATTATCTGACAACGACTTGCTCCGATGGTCTCGTCATCGACTCTTGTACCTCAAGCCCTGACTGAATAAATCGAGACTTCTTCCCATCGTTATCCCGGGTTGTACCCGTATCAAACGTCTTCCGCTTGCTTGCCAGCTTGACGACCGTCTCTTCTCCGTTCGCGGAACCCGTGAGAAACATTTTTCAACACGGAAAAAGCGGGAAGTTGGTTGCCGTTTCAAGGGACTCATGTTCTCTCGACTTCTAAGACGGAACCCGGGTTGCTATCCTCAGAATGTCAGTGCATATCCCCGAGAATGACAAGACCGAGTCAAAAGAAGCCTCATTCACTCGACTTTTAGGCCCCAAATTCTCCTTGTGGGAAATATGATTTCCCCTAAATTGAAATTGTGAAATATTTAATAAGATCAGGCACCCACGATAGTCACAAAAGCCACTGTACTTCACCTTTAGCTACGTATTTTTCAAGTTTTCATCGTCAAAATAAGAAACTTTAAACTTGATTTGCATGAAATTGAGTTATAATCCTGCCGATTTTGTGCTCCTAACTTGCTGAAATTCTCAAATTCATTATGAAGAATATGCTGTTCTTTTTTATTTTTTCTCAATTATTAGAAGAAATATACACAGTTTAAACGCAAAAACAGGTGCGTTTACAATATTCGAGAATTTTGGGCTACTCACTTTGCGCAACCATTTGTTTTTGGGTGAAGACGAAATTTTTTAGTCTATACACCCGAAAATAGTTCGTTATTCGAAATTGTTGCATGGGTCTTTTGTAAAGCGGGGACCCACTGATGTACTGTACTCAACTGTGATCTTGGTTCACACCAAGAAGGTAATTAAAATATCTTAAAAAGTAATTAAGCATAATTCATAATTTAAGCCTACATACTGATAAAAATAAAACTTAGCCAAGATTAAGAAACGCGATCTCAAAAGTTAAAGCCTACATGAAAATCTTATGAAACAAAAATGAATCCTGTTTTCAATGCAGTATTATTTAATTTTACAATAAAAATATACTTCGTGTTTATCACAGTTGTGCTGGATGCATGTTCGATATTTCTGTATCAATAGTGAACTATAAACGGTTAACTTGCAAAAGATGTGCTGAATGTGAATCCGAAGTTTGGCTCAGGCGAAAGCTCATTTCGAGTAATTTCACTATCGAAGTTTTCGAAATACAGCAGCTTAAAATTGAGTGAAAATTGTGCACTGTACTTGCCTTTACAGTATCTTAAATCAGCATAAAAAAGTATCCGCATCTTGACGAGAACCCATGTGCATTTTTGGACGAAAAATTTGTATAAGACCTGCTCTTTTTCCAGCAAAGCACGACACTGCATAAATAAAAAATTATCCACCTGAGGTCTAAGAGGCAGATGAAACTTCTACGATTGGGAAAGCGGTCAGGGGATTTCTTTCTCTGGTCTTTTCGTGGCGTCTCGTTGGGATGTTTCGAGAAATCCATGTCAAACTCAAGCCTTCCAGCAATTTAAATTTATGTGAGAGCTCGTAGACAAAGTAAAATTACTTTATGATGCGTGCATATATTGGCAACATGTTCTATTCGAAATGTTTCTATTTTTGCATTCTGATCTTTCTCTCTATTGTATTTTAATAGTTGCCTAAGTATGATGCAGTCTATATAAAATACTTGAATGCTGGTTATAATCACGTGAGTAGAGTTTATGCTGTGAGATTACCTGCAGTTGAGGAAGACGTTTTGAAAGAATTGGGCCCTGAAATAAGGAAAAGCCAGGTATACATCCTCAGTATAGTACAATCCTCAAAATTTTTTTAATATGCTTGGACTTGGGCTATTTTCAGGGATGTCACCGTCGAATGCAGGGGAGATAATGCCTATGACGAATGAACAATGTTGTCAACAAGAGCACTTTTCGAGGTTCGTTCTGCGTTATTGTATGAGTTTCTTTGCGATGCTTATTTTATTTAGTATCGCGTCGTTCAGGTTGTGTGTGGATGGGATTCTCAATTATTTTTTTTGGAAACACGTCTATGAAATTTGTTCTTCCCTTTTTACCAACTCGACTTATTTCCAAGTTCGTCTTCTCTTATTTTTTCATTTCCCCCGAGGTGATATCTTCCAGCAGATTTTTTCTTCTGCCAAAAGTGTCTTGGTGGAACCGTTTCTTCAACGAAATTGTGTTCAAATCTGCATTTTTTCCACTTCGAGGGTTTTCTTCAGCTTGGCTTCCACACTTTCACAGCGAATATCCGTGCCGAAAATTGAAAGCAGATCGCTGCTTTCTCCAAGAAATCATTGGGGTCATGTTTGCTTCCGCATGTTGCGCCAAAAACAAACGATGTTCCCCGGGGTCGTCGACACGACCTCGACGAAGTCAACGGACACGGTGTTTGCCCGGGACTCGCAGTTGTTTCAGCGGGGTCGTGTTTAGACACGAAACAATCCAACCGTCGGATGAATTCCTTCGCACCTCGCCAATGGGGCTCAACGGCCGGTGCACGCGCAAATTATCCGCGGCGTTCCGTTGCGTCACCCATTCGGAATCTCTCGTGTCGGACCGGCAGGAGAAATTCAAATGAAATTTATCGCCTCGACGGGGGCCAGGAGGAATCTCGCCCCGCCTGCAACAAGTTGGCTCGTCTGTATCGTGCCGCCAGATCTCCGTATTTCTGCACTCCATCGCTCGTTCGCGGCCTAACCTGGAAATTATTTATCGCTCGCTTGACACCGACCTCTGACACCGGAAATTTCACCCCTATCTCGCCCTCCGCTGAAGGAGCCGCCGAGGACAACGACCAACGCGCTCGACTCTCCGGTTATTTCCAGGCCCCTCTCGCGTTCTATGCAAGGTCGCCCTTCGGACTGCAATGGGGGGGAAATGTGATTTATCCCCGACTTGTCGTAAATTAGTGCTGTGCAGTTCATGCAAGTTTTCGAAAGCGGTTCGGAACGGCGGAGATCCGTTGCGCGAATGATCGCCATTTAAATTTGTGTTGGTGGTCGCATGCTCTTCGATTGAATTTGGGTTTGAGTCGGAGGGCAAGCGAACCACAGATCGGATCCGGATCAGGAGCAAATGCTGATGAAGCTATATGAGAGAAACTCCCGGAGTTGATAAAATACTGCAAGAAAACATTGAATATTCCCAATTGAATCTTTTTTCTCATATTCCCCTGATGATGGGGAGATTTGTTAACTGAAATCAATTACCAACAACTGTTTCACGTCAGATTGATTAATATTGTACTTTTATAGGCCATGACTACGTGACTTTGGCTCCAAAACGTATGGCAACGATTTCCTGTGGTTCGTTTCTCAAAATCATTTTGATCCCTTGATGGCGAAAATTATTACCGAAGAAATTTCCTTCCTTGAAAATTTCCACCCGACCTTGCCTGTGTGAAATGAATTTCCACTGATCAAATTTTTCTTTCTGGAATATTGTCTACACCGACATTACTGTATCTCATGGCGCTCTCGGCTCATCGTGCTGAAATGAACGTACAGTATTTTGTAAACTGTACTGGAGATTGCATATACAGTAGTTTTCGCATTGAAAATACTCCACTGCACAAAATTAAGAACCGTCATCGAAGAATAGTAGTTTCAGAAAAGTTTTGATTCAAGAGATAAATCACTCATTTCTCCTCATTTAAGGAACTTTGGCTACTGATGGTTGGTGTTCTAGTAATCTAGTTAACACAGATCGGATCACCGTGCCTGTATTATGGGATGTTACACATGTGACTGCGAATGAAATCGCGTGTTAACAATCGTACACAACTGTGAAACAATCAACTGTTGTCCACAAAAATTATTGTTTTTGAAGAGTCCTCATTCAGACCCTCCGGTTTTCAAATAATCCGCGATTTTAGAAAGATTTTCATGCTTGAAGATATTTGCTGGAAGGATAGAATGTATCACAATTTAAAAGTTTGTCAGCAAGACATACAAGTGGTATCTCGCAATTCGACCTGCCGCAATTCGACCATCCCGAAATTCGACGGTCGAATTTGCAGGGAGGTTGACTCGCAATTTCACCCTTGCCCCGCAATTAGATCTGCTTTGGCAATTCTTTTTGCATTTTTACATTGATATTTTCTTCATTTCACGAAATTCTCGCAATTTGACTCCTTTGCAATTCGACCCTAGTTTGGCGACGGATCAGGGTCGAATTGCGAGGTAACACCTGTATAAGTATTGTTGAACTTTTCCGACCATCAAAAGCTCGGAAGAAAATCATTTGAAGCATTATTCATTAGCTGAGGCCCATTCCTTGTATTTATGTTTGTAATTCCAACATTCATTATATCTTGAATAGGTGGTTTTGATTGCATTGTTGTTACAGTTTAAGCCTTTTCTATTTGCTGTACCGCGTTGAAATCGCTCTGCATTAGTTAGTATTCAACTAGTCATCAAACCTTTTCATTATATTTCTGCTATAAATCCAGAATAAATGTGCTCCAGAATACACATACAGTATACTGACTGTTACCGTAAACGAAATTTTCGGTAGTCTGAAAATTTTTTTCTTTTATTGCAATAAATTCAAAAATAACAGGCATCACGCACCTAGGTTTAATTTATTGATTGGCAAGTATTGATTTACTGCACTTTGGAATTTGGCATACATCATAAGTTCATTCTTGGCAGTTCAGAAATACAGAAAAATATAGGAGACTAAGGGAATGCTGATAACCTCAGCTGTGTGAATGAAATAAATTCGAAGCATTGGAATTTATACATTATCGCCACTTTTGGAAGAATCGTGTGAAATAAGGGATATTTGCTAGAACTATCAGAAATACTGTAAAGTATACTGTATTCATATTTTTCTTTGATAAGTAATGTTCTGTCTCATATTTGTGCCTCTTAATATTCGGCGGATAAGATTTCAAAATTTCTCAGATTCGTCTGAGGAAGTGGAAACTCGGCATTTGGATTGAATGTTAACCCACGAAGTATTATTCATTAATCGAGTCATTATTACATGAGTCAATTTATTCACTAAAAGTGAACCGTAAGGCGGGCTGATTTAAAATTTAAATTTGAAAAATTCAGAATGTGATATGACGAATAGAATCCGTCACAAAAAGGTCATCGCTGGAGTTACGCGTGCCGAATTCCCTTCGTCGAGATCGTAATCGTCCAATCGACTTCCTGATAAAACAGCTTGAAGTGACGAGTCGAGAAGTGATCGATAACACTGGACTGTGTGTATAAAAGGCAAGATAACGAGCGGAAGATGGCATGTGATTGCCGCGTTGCGGATGGAACACACGCGCACCCGGAAACACTGCAACAATCGCCCGAAGCGCGGATGCTGGGAAATGCTTTCGACAAAGAAGAAAATATTCCTTTTCAACCTGCGACGTCGACTGCTTTCTTATCAGGAGTAATTGATCAACAGATTCCATGCTTGTTGCGCGGAGTTCGAGCACCGGGCAACGTGGCTCGTACCAGGATTGAGTACGAGCATCACGCCTCCACATCGAGACAGCTGATCTCGGCTGTGTGGGAAATTTCAAAAGTGCGGACATTTATTTTTGNCCTTTTCAACCTGCGACGTCGACTGCTTTCTTATCAGGAGTAATTGATCAACAGATTCCATGCTTGTTGCGCGGAGTTCGAGCACCGGGCAACGTGGCTCGTACCAGGATTGAGTACGAGCATCACGCCTCCACATCGAGACAGCTGATCTCGGCTGTGTGGGAAATTTCAAAAGTGCGGACATTTATTTTTGATTTTTTAAATTCCCTATGAACCATATATCTATCTGATCAGTTAAATAAAATCAGACTAAATTCTGTCCCTTATTTTCAAAATATATATATAACTGATTGTTCCGACTTGGATCAAAAGGTCATCCGATTATCTGTGTCACTAAAAATGGATTAACATTTCAGGAGCTATCCATCCTGGAAACATTGCGATACAAACCAGAAACCTGTAATTTATATTTAAATTCAGAATAAAATCAGACGGTTCATTCTTGGTTTTACAGTATATTGCTTGACATGTTCATCAGACTTGCAGGTGATCAAAGAATACGATGTTGGTCGCTTTTGAAAATAGGTGGTCTCAATCACCCAGTAGAAAGGATTCAGAAGTCAGATTCGTTGTCAGAATAACCGAGACTCAAATTAAATGTCATATTTTCGGAAGAATTGAAAATCGTCACTTATGATGTATCAGCAGTCTTCAAAATACGAGAACGGGATTGCCAAAAAGTATTCAAATATGATCCAAGTTTAAAATCCGAAGCTTCAAAATACTACAGCGCTTTGAATTAGGCATCACAAAGAACCTCAACATCGGCGTTCTACCTCGTTATCCACGAAGAACATTTTGAGTGATCTTGGGAAAATTAGTTTCACTTTGCATGGAGAAAATGAGAGCTAAATATTCCCCCTCAGATCATCAGCATGTTCTCCATGACAAACTGGCAAAGCACCAAGTGTATTCTAGTGCTGTTCACATCAGAGGATATATGAAAAGAGAATGGACCCTCAAGGCAAGAATTTTCCTACAAAGAAAGATGTTTACATTCAAGGAATCTATTTCTGTGGTCGCTGGTCTTTTGTTTTTGGTACTCATCGAAAAGATTTTGATTTAAGGTATATATGAGACAGTGCTAAACAAGGGCAGAGAAACTCTTTAGCGAAATTTTAGGGTGAACTTTAACAGACCATCTTTCAAATGCCTAAAGGGAGCCCAATGCTCTCGTTCTCGTCGTTCTTTGGGTATATGGCGAAAGCCAATTGGTATCCCCGCGTACTGTGAATAGAGTCATCAAGCCACGGAGTCGGTAACGCACAGGGCTGTAATGCCAGAGTACCCGGGGAAAACCTCGGGCCCCGAGGTGCAGCCAGCGCGATGAGGCAGGTGCGAATAGCTGGGAGGAAACTAGGCTCGGAATCGCTGAAAGGGATTCTCCAGTTTACATTGGAGAAAATTGAGCATAAGACTCAAAGACCCCTGAGGAGGGAAAGTAGTGCTGAACGTAGCTCTCCTTCGAAGATAGAGAAGAGGCTCGTCACCGGTGTTAGGTACTTTTAGAATAGCCCGTCAAACTTTATTGACATGTCCAGACTGAAGCAGTACTGTAGTTTGAAGATCATTCATTTTATCCGAAAATAACGAGAACCGAGGGAGAACCGTTTGAACGATGTGTATTTTATTTTTAAACGAAATTTTAATAAGCAGCGTGATGATGGTACAGTATCATGGTTTGTTTACAAACGTTATTGCAACGGGAAAATATTTACCGAATCCAAATATTGAAACAATTTTAGGACCTCCTTTTTTAGCTGGAAACGCGCTCAAAAAATCGGCTGATATGACATAATATATTTGACATAATTGATATCGCATAATATTTGACAGGTTCAATGAATGTCATGTCTGCACTTATTCTCGGTTGTCATGATCAAAATATTCTAATTTTAGCCTAGGCCTGCACATTAAAGTTGAATTCGTGTATCCTTGACTGGATATGGATGAGAATTGTGCTACTACATCGGCATGTTTGGAAAAGTATAAGATTTGGAAGGGGCTTACGTGCCATTTTTCTAGCAACGTCTTCTGGGTTTCGTCTAAAATCACCGATTAAAACCAGGGTGCCGCTTACAATTGTATCATTATAATAGTGGTAAATTACATTAATCGGATTTACGCGGTTTATATAGTAAATATTTAAAAAACTTCTAGTGGCAGTGGTAATGCGTTCGAATTGCTTAAAGACCGAGGAAGACATTTTTTCAGTCAAACTTCCCATTCTCTCTGATGAGAGCTCGCTGATTTTATCTTTAGAATCTGACCATATACGCTTTGAAAAATAAAATGCCAAGAATAACTGGAGAACGGTAATTGCTAAATGATGAGTCATGGTCGGGGAATACAGTACAGTACTTCAATGCCGAGGGCCAGCATGGATTGAAAGCCCGTCCTGATGGGTGAAGGTCGGTGCATATTCTTGGACGAAATGCATTGTCCCCCGAACNAGCTGGGAGGAAACTAGGCTCGGAATCGCTGAAAGGGATTCTCCAGTTTACATTGGAGAAAATTGAGCTATTCTGAGTTTCTGGGGACTCCTCCCTTTCATCACGACTTGCATCGAGAGGAAGCTTCTATCTCTTCTCCGAGCAGTGGCCACAATCCATGAAAATCTTATCGGGCAGTTTGAAATAACTGTACAGATTAAAGCAGTACTGTAGTTTGAAGATCATTTATTTTATCCGAAAACACGAGGGAGAACCGTTTGAACGATGCATATTTTATTTTTAAACGAAATTTTAATAAGCAGCGTGATGATGGTACAGTATCATGATTTGTTTACAAAATTTATTGCAACGGAAAATTTTTTATCGAATCCAAGAATTGAACTTATTTTAGGACCTGCTTCTTTAGCTGGAAACGCGCTCAAAAAATCGGCTGATATGACATAATATATTTGACATAATTGATATCGCGTAATATTGAACAGGTTCAATGAATGTCATGTCTGCACTCATTCTCGGTTGTCATGATCAAAATATTCTAATTTTAGCCTAGGCCTGCACATTAAAGTTGAATTCGTGTATCCTTGACTGGATATTGATAAAAATTGTGCTACAACATCGGCATGTTTGAAAAAGTATAAGATTTGGAGAGGGCTTACGTGCCATTTTTCTTGCAACGTCTCCATTTTTCCGCGGCATCTTCTGGGTTTCGTCTAAAATCCCCGATTAAAACCAGGGTACCGCTTAAAATTGTATCATTATAATAATGGTAAATTACATTAATCGGATTTACGCGGTTTATATAGTAAATATTCAAGTAACTTCTAGTGGCAATGGTAATGCGGTCGAAATGCTTAAAAACCGAGGAAGACATTTTTCCAGTCAAACTTCCCATTTTCTCTGATGAGAGCTCGCTGATTTTATCTTTAGAATCTGACCATATACGCTTTGAAAAAATAAACATGCCAAGAATAACTGGAGAACGGTAATTGCTAAATGATGAGTCATGGTCGGGGAATACAGTACAGTACTTCAATGCCGAGGGCCAGCATGGATTGAAAGCCCGTCCTGATGGGTGAAGGTCGGTGCATATTCTTGGACGAAATGCATTGTCCCCCGAACCGCAACAAAGCCAGGAATTAGAGTAACTGGCGCATCAATTACCTCGACGCTAGTCCATCACCACTATTTGTGTCTCATTCATAGCCTGGCATGCGATTTCCTCATTCATCCCGCGAACAGCTCATCTCCATTCCTTCCAGCATCACGCAGCTATTCGGCGCCCGCGGGTGAGCAAACGAGTGTATGAGCAGACGAGATTTAAGCTATCCCTCACCTTCCTACGCGAGTATTTGTCAACGTGGAATTAATTCCAGGCTTAAATCATTCAGAAGTGGGAGGCTTACGTGGTCCAAATCATTAAGGTGGGAATAAAGGCGCCTGAGATCGACGGGTTTCGATCGTTTTGTTCGGCCGTTATGCAAGTGTGCCGCGCAACGAGCGGGCGATGAGTTGCGGCGCGCAAACCTCAGTTTTTATTGGGGGAAAGATGGATTGACCGTAATCACTACTTGCGGAAATTGTGGGATCACTGCCGACAGATAAATATGAGAAGCCTCTTTAACCTCGTGCACCACCAGGATTTTGTTCGCCGCGTTCCCTCGAAGAGAATTGTTAAGTTTGACGGTTCACAAGAGACCGCACCTCATTACACATTTGTGTACATCTCTATCTTCGCGGAGCGCAACCAAATGCGCTCACGCACGGCTGCCTGCCCCAATTCTGAGCCAGCCCGTCTTTAACATTCCTTCCCAAGTGGTCCTCGAAATCTGCGTGGATGCATCTTTTAAACCTCATCGGGAAACCGGGTGGAATTCCTTTAATCTATAGACCATAGTTCGAGTTGAGGAAGAGGCATATTCGTTTAAGGGATTCATCCGCCCATGCATTTTTATTCGTTTATTTGCGTCATGAAGCGTTTTTGACGGGTGCCACAACAGCGCTAGGACTCAGATCATGCGTGCTTCGAGTAACAGTACACATTTGCTCAACTGTTCATATGAAGTGCAATATTTTGATGGAAGGAAACGGGCTATTTTTATCTAGAGCCATTTTACTGTCCTCCGGTCGCCTTGCATCTTACAATGTATGTAACTATATAATCAACAAAGTTAAGACCTCGAAATGGATACAATTTTATCAGATGCTATGAATTGTATCATCGTCAAATGAAATGTTTAATGCCCAATTAATCTCGCAGAGGGAATTGAATAATCCAAGTTTTATGTACTGTACTCGTATAATATGTTAATTTGCTCGCTGGTTACGCAGTTTTTAATGCGCTCCAGTTTTTAACCCACGAACATGTTCATTTCCACATTATTTCAGGAGTGTATTCACAAAAGAATTAATGCCTTCTGCTTGATTTTCCTTGAAATATTTACTCGACAGAGTCATTTGTATTGTCTCTTGAAAAGTATAAAGACGTATGCTGGGTCTTTCGATTTACATAGCCAGACTTCAAAAATGAAGCGAGACATTAGCTCACTCAACAATTTCTGTTGATTACAATATTTTACCTTGTTTCTGTTCTTCCTGAATACGTGTATCTGGGCGTTATCACAAACGGAATTAAGTCGCATTCCTCTTAGCGACCATACACCCATTCGAAGCATCAGAAACGAAAATTAAGATAACCCCATGTACTTTTTCACCTCTCATAATTTCATGCATAAGCTGACCATTGGAAGCAATGAAATCATCGTAAACCCTTTCAAGGATCTTTGCGTGAGTTCATGGAGAGCTCGGCGTATGCCTGCATCCCATCGATTCAGCTTTCGGGCCTCAAAGTTGCACGGTTACTCAAGCGACATCTAGTTTCTTTTCTTACATCAGTGTACATGTGTATTTGAAAATCAAAAGCAGGTATCGCTTGCTTTAATGCTATGCATTGCTTCTCACGACGTCATCATGTTCTAGATATCTAGAATATCTATAGATGACTATTTCACTTAATAAAAATACAGATTTAATGTGCGAAAAAACGAAAATATTGTCATCTCCAGAATCCTTCAACAAGCACAACTTATTGAATGTTAGGCTAATCAAAGGACTCATTACCGAGATTTTGCTGCGGTCCGGGTATCATATTGCGCTACAGATGACCTGGGTCCTCGCTAATATACTGTGTATACAGTAGTTGAAGATCCAATTGGATTCCCCTCATAATTGAATGAGACCTTCAATCACTTTTCATATTTGGAAAAAAATGTCTGAAGTCTGGAATACAATTTTATGAAATATTTTTCTTAATTTTGAAACACAGAAAATAACTGCGAAGAAGAAACTCTCCCATTTTGTCATGAAAAGAAGTTAAAAGAGTTAAAAGCACATGCAGTATTATTCCTATATTGTACAGTTGATAGAAAGCCCCTGAAAAGGAGCGAAAAATTCGTCTTCCAGTTGCGTTTCTGTCCAATAGGCTAAATGTTCAGGATGTACAGAGTTTCGAAAATAATACACAGTTTGTGTATTCTTCTCCGGGAATTTGGTGGTGTTCATATCTTCAACAGTAATTGTTCAGGTGTTTGGGCGGAATTTTTAGGTTAAACGTGGGCTTGAGCAAAATTTTCCGCATGTCGGGGCTCCCAGCAGTATACGAGGGTTCTAACAAAAGTTCTTGGAATGAAAATGAAGATGGCGTCTAATCGAGCTGGAAAAAAAATTATTCTTTAGGGCAACCATATTCTTTGGCACAAAAAAAAAATCAGCCCAGTTTGACAATTTTTTTCAATTTTTTTCAAAATTTACCCTGGCAGAGTTTTGCTATACACTCAACAGATGAGGCACCCTTCCTGCAGCTTTTTATTTTTTTGTGGCCCAGTTTCCCCCTCAGAATTCTTGAAATGAACTTGGCATTTTCTCTAAGGGTTGCCTCCAGGTCATCTAAGGCAATTCCGCCATTTTCATCGACAGCCGCCGTCACAGCCGCCGAAGTGGCGGCCACTTTTTTTCCAGCTCGAAAGTGGCGGCTGTGACGGCGGCTGTCGATGAAAATGGCGGAATTGCCTTAGATGACCTGGAGGCAACCCTTAGAGAAAATGCCAAGTTCATTTCAAGAATTCTGAGGGGGAAACTGGGCCACAAAAAAATAAAAAGCTGCAGGAAGGGTGCCTCATCTGTTGAGTGTATAGCAAAACTCTGCCAGGGTAAATTTTGAAAAAAATTGAAAAAAATTGTCAAACTGGGCTGATTTTTTTTTTGTGCCAAAGAATATGGTTGCCCTAAAGAATAATTTTTTTCCAGCTCGATTAGACGCCATCTTCATTTTCATTCCGAGAACTTTTGTTAGAACCCTCGTATGTCGAGGCCCTGTTGTAATACTGCAGGCCAAGACGGAAGTTTCAGATGCTGGTTGAAGATACTGTATGTGTTTCACAGCTTATCACCATATTTCGAATAGGATATCAGTTATGCACTGATTGTTGATATGAAGGCAAACACGTTGTCTTAAAGCAATCATGAATGTATCATCGTTGTATGTATTCGCGTTGAAATTTTCAGCGATGAGCGTATGCCGTTGGCAAACGATTGTTTTGAGATTTTGACTAGTGACATCTATAGAAGTATTGCACACACAAGAGCGCAAAAAAGATGATCGCAGAAGTAATGCGGCGTGCTCAAAAACAGGTTTCAAGGAGACGTCGACGTTCGTTCGTCCTCAAGGATTTATGAACCCCTTGCTCACAATTTTAATCGGCGCAGAACGTTCGACGCAGAACGTAAAAACCTGGTGAAAATGTATGTGACATCTGTGGAAGTTGAGTCTCACACATTTCTGTAATTTTTAACGTGTGTGCTAGGTGTCGCACGACACACCTTGTACTGCCCAGATGCTCCTCACTCCGGAACAATTACTGTACTGTAGATAAAACGCACCGACGGATTTCTCGTTATACTTTCAAGCCGGGAATCATTCTCATTTTGTGGAGGACAAGTTTTTCATAAATTTGTATCAAAATCATTCTGGGTATTCCCGGAGTGATGACAAGGTATGTTAACATCCCCACTCCGCCATGCCAGGGAATCAAATTCTTTTAATCGATTTCATGACTATTGTCGCTATTCGAGGATTTCTTAGGGTAGTCCCTTGATAAATACCTGCATCTCTCAGTGTTCGAATTTCTTGTTGGCTTTCCGCGGAATCCTCCAACGGAAGTCCACCAGCGTGATGTTTGCTGAAATATCCTCGATGAATAAAACAAGGCATCATCAGGAGAGTGTACGGGTTTTATTTTCCTTTCTATTTTGTGCAAGGTACGTCACAGTTCATCGCCCTCCATATCTCTCCAAATTACAAAACAATGAAGGGATCAAGTGTCCAGGGGTTACACGTCGATTACTTCATAAGCAATTCTATGATATCACAGACTGATTAAAAAAAAAAAAAAAGTGACATTCTCTGCTCAAGGCTTACACGAAATCCTTCCACTCTCATCCCACTCAACCACTCTTCCCCGGGTGGGTCACTGAAGAAAATGAGAATCGAGGACAGATGCAAGCTCCAGGGAAAGGAGGCAAAAAAAACACAACAAAACAAAACAAAAAAATCCCGAGGGAGAAACTTTCTGTACACTTGAGATCGACTCTTCCCTTGGAGATACCAGGTGCGAGCTCGTGCAACACGCTTCTCCTCCCTTCGATTAGGAGACGAAAAATGTTACGAAAGACAGAGTACTCGAAGAGTATCACGAGACCATAAGCCCGGGGAAACAGGGTAATCACATCTGACTGTTTCCCATTCCTCAAAAGAAAATTCCACCGACGACATCCACCAAATTTCTTTCCGTACGTGTCCCGAGTTCGGAGAAGGAAGCGGTCCGTCCTTCGCATGCATCAGGTACGAGGGAACACTCGGGCTTCCGGCGACCGGCTCCCACGCGAAATCTAAGGAAGGGGGGACACCCGGACGGACAAGCGTATCTGTGCAGGTGGAAAAAAGAAGGTGACGAAGGAACTCCGGTTCCTTCTTCCGACTCCGTTCTCGATATTAAAATAAAAAAGAGGCGGCGAGAAACTAAACGAGGGGCTAGGATAGATGACGCAGGAAGACTCGGTTCAGACTCTTTCGCGAAAGGATTAGGATTTCTCTCATCGTTTTCACCCGCTGGGCAAGGAAAATAAAGACGGATCTCGCATGGCGGCGTGTAGACGAACGGCGCCCAGCGAGAACACGATCGCCGAGTACGTCAGCAACGGGGAGCACAGGGACTTGGCTGAGGACTGCACCGCCTCCGCTGGGCCCGGGTACGAGTTCTTGTGTACCGGACTTCGGGAACTGCCCGCGTCGTCCCCGAACACGCTGCTGTCGTCGTTGATCATCCATTTCGGCATCTTCCGCATCTTGTCCGCCGTCTTGGCGCACGGACTCTGCTTCTGGGCTGTGTCCGTCACCCGCGGGGTGAAGTAATCCTTCTTCTCGCTCTGCAACAAACACGGCATCTCGTCAGCACAAGTGACAAGGACCCGAGGCGTGCAACAACATACCCCTGTCATGAGTGCCTCGCTACCCAGGAAGCAGATGGGCTTAAAAGCACCTCGGCGAGTGACGTCTTGGAAGTGCCCGAAGTTTCGCTTCCAGTCGTAAGTTAACAGACGCTCCTCCAGTGTCATGTCTCTCAATGCTGGCGGATTCTTGATTCGAACCGGGGTCGTGTCCGTCGCCCTGAAAGGATGAAGACCGGAATTAATTAACCAACCAACGAACCAACCCATTACACATTCCGGTCCTATCCGGCACGCAGTCAAGCAGTGTATTTCAGGATCCCATTGCCTTCTACTGTATACTCAAAAATGACGCAGAGCAGAGCGTCGCCTATAGCAGTGAATTCGATTAAAAATGCCCAAGACATTCTTCCGGATCAAGTCACAGTGTGATCAGCTGGCATTTTTAGGAGACTCTCAATTGAAAAATAATAATTTCTGAAAATTCGCATGATTGAAAAAATGTAAGATACTGTAATATACTGAATGATTATTAAATGTTCGGCATTTCTGATTAAGGCGAAACTTCTCTTCATTTTCTCCACAGGAAGACACCGATGTCATAATACCGGATATACGACGCCCTACCGTACTTCTTGGGAAAATATAAAATCGAGCATTTCTTGTCGATCGGTAATGACGTATTTTTAGAAAATTAACAGTAAGAAGGGCGTCCTTCACCACAGCACTCGCATGACCACAAACTAATACTGTCTGTTACAGCGCATTATATTCGTCAAGAGCTGCATACGAAGAAAGGACTAAAAACTGGACTAGCGTTTGAACATGAATACTCGTATCTCCTGAGGGATCTATCTGAAAAATATAAAAGTCAAGAAGTCGACGTTCATCCACTTTCTTTTGCAATCATTAGTGACAGAATTAAACGTCACATTTACGAATAAAACTAGTCAAACTTTCTGAACGTAATTCAATACATGCAAGCGTTCAAGACAAACCACTTATGGAAAAACAGCCTTTTATTTTTTAGTCCACTCTGTTCTTATTTATGTCGTTACACGTACAAGGTAGCCTAGGAAGCAGTTAACAGATTTTTTCTAGTGGTGATACTGCTTTAGCGGTTGAAGCTTGCCTTAAAAGTAGCATACTGTACTACATTTTCGATCACAGAACCAACGATACATGATCTCATCTTTCAAAGTCAAAGGAAAAGTTTTTGAACAAAGTTTAATTTGGCTCTCTTGCTGTCAAGAAGCACAGTTGAAAACTGTACTTATTTTACTGTAATTTTTTATAGAAAATTGACGCCAAGCCATTATTCATGAATTTGTATGTACTGTGATGTGTTTTCTTTGGAATGGAAACATGTGTGTTTTGGAGGGCAGTCTTTTGAAGCTTGTGCACGCTGACAAGCGGCAAATAAAGCTTATTTATCATCAATCAAGAAGTACAGTACTGTAGTTTCAACCGTAGTTCAAGATATATCACCGTTTAAAAATCGATCCATAGTACAGTACTTCTCTCCTAATGCACCGTTGATGGAATTTCTGCCAAGACGGCAAAATTTTCCTCACACGGAGTGAAGAAAATCGTTCAAGAGAGATGGGAGAAAGAAAGAAGGAATCTACCTGAATAAACAGCACGCACATTAACGGGTACAAAAGTTAACAGTACATGTCTCAGAGACACTCGTCTCGAGAGATGGAAAGCATTCCAGGTTTTCTCGCAGACGAATCATGATGAGTTTTAGGTACAGGGAAATACTCACGGATATAGTTCCGTTATGCCCAGCGATTCGAAAACCGTCTTCTGACTGGGCAGGGAGTAGCACACCGACAGCGGAGCCTTCGGGTAGTAAAAGGCATAAATCAAGCACATCTCCTCTCTGGTGGAGAACCCGCCAAGCGTGATTGAATTCCGCTTCCGACTGTTGTAGACGCACTCGGCGATCAAATGGTCGCCCTGTGGGGGGTAAAGAATATGCACATTCGGTCAAAAAACCGCCGATAAACAGTTGAATAAATCACCGCAAAACGCGGCAATCAATTTAGTGGCGAATAACACTGATCTCATCGGGTGCGACGAAAGCGGAACCGTTTCCGAACGTGATCAGAATCATTCATGACCTCGCACACGAACGGGTAATGCCCGCATAATCAACACGCGGGAGGCCAACACGGAATTACAGCAGTTTTTGTGAGTATTACTTCTTTTTTTTCTTTTCGCAATGTTATCAGTCGTAATGAGGGGAAAAGAAATCTGCCCGACGCCACGCCCCGACAAAAATTCACGCCGCCGGGCGTGGCAATTTTCGTTCTCATCTGGTTACCCGTCAGCACGGGAAAATTACACGCCAGATCCGGATTACCACTTGGAGCCGTTTCCACGCTGGACCTTGTGGCGAGGACGCCGTCGCCGCAAAAACACTCTGATTATGGGGCTTGCATCTTCGGCTTTTATCAATATCTCACTGATGGACTTGTTTCGCCCCCCGGCGACCGTGCTTCGCCCACCGCATTATCCCAGAAGTCTTACGTATTTTCGAAGGACTACGCTCCAAAATATCCGATAATTTTCGCCGATCCGTTTACCAAATCTAGCCTGTTTTTTTTTTTTTTAAACATGAACTCCCCGGTGCTTCGAAGCAAGACGTTCGAGGAAACTCGAAATGAGCGAACTTCGTTGCTTATCTTTCCCAAAGGCATCTCCGTCATAGACCCGTATTTACGCGAGTATAGACCGCACCCTAATTCCGGGCTGCCATTTCAGGGAGAAAACTGAATAGGTCGAAAACACATTTGAAAATACCAGAGAAAAATACGGTATTGCCATGCATGAAAACAATACAAAAATCATAGACATTCTGGTACTATTCAGCAGCAGGCTTTCAAACTTTGAACATAATACTGTCCTGTATTTCGCTCTGGAATAACAGCCAACAGCTAAGCTGTAAACTAAGCCGAATTCGATTTTTATTTTCTGAACTTCAAGACATTTTTTGCACCATTTGGAAAATCCAAGGCAAATATTCCCTCTGAAACGTTTTCTCGAATGTACGTCGCATTCCAATCAACATCGCAGCTTATACACCTCCGCATGTATTTCGAGCACGAATAGCATCACAGTTTTTGAGAACACTTTATGGGTGAGATAAGCCAGAATTCAAATGAAGTATTGTAGTCAATTATACATTTTCGAAATGGGCATTCGAGTGAATTTTCAACTCAGAGAAATATACTTCGAAAAATTAACCCTGGCGAAGGAAAAGACTGAACGTCGTTTAAGTTATTATGAAATTTACGGAGATCGTTCGGATGAGCTGCTCTACGATGTAACGACATCATGTATGACGTATTCATCACGCTTATGACGAGGCTGGTGACATAGTATTAGCTGAACAAATCCCTGCGTAAAAAATAAACGAGGTCATAAAAAAGTGAGTGATGCATTTCGCAGTTAACGCGCTCAGAACTCAGGTGGTCCGCGTCACGATGTCGTTGAATCGCACCGTAAATGGAATTGAGGTGGGAAACGTGAGATACACTTTTATTCACAGGCAGATATGTCCAATAATTCATACAGAGCGGTAAAATTATGTTTCGCACAGAGGCTCTTTCAGCTTTAGGGGTTATGGAGATCGGTATTTCGACTTCCTGGCCATAAAAATCCCTTGCACCACTTTACTTCGTTGTAACATGTGCAATCCAACTGCTGATGAAATTTCGATACTTCGAGGGGTTATTTCACACGAATTGCTAAAAAAAATTTGTTGATCATATCGCATCAACACATCCTTAAAACAAATTATATCAACAAAATGATTTGCGGCAGGAATGCGCAACGGTAATTTAACGAAACACAGAACCGTACTGTAAACTCCTCCAAGATTTATCACTTCAACATTTTCACATAAAATATACATAACATGATCTCAGATCCTAGTCTAAGCAGTGCTTTCCCCTCTCAATTTTGGCTGCAGAAAGCTTCGGAAATTCAGCAACATGCATGAAGGGTCAAATTGGACCCCGTTATATTGTACCGCATTTAATCGTGTGAACATCTTTTTCGCCCAATCGACGAGAAAAATGAACACATGATTTCTCTCATGCGTTGATCAAACACATGAAAGCGAGCGCGTCAGGTACGAATAATTTAATTGCTTTATGAGCTCTACACTTTTTTGTTTATTTAACTTATCTGTGCAAATTAGGGTGCGCGTCTTGCAAGAGCAAACTCCAGGGTTCACCAGTAGTACAGGAGTTTGTGTTTACAGTATTTACTAGCCTACATCTTTGACGGAGGATATAGTTTTATACTGGGATGTGACGAAACTCGAAGAACGAAATGCTTAGCACCTCGACAAGTAATTCTGAAAATAAACGAGAATCAGATGCGCTTCAAATAGATTACATTAAGTTTCGTTTTGATTTCCCCGCTTCATTGAATTAAGTCATCAGGAAGCAAAATTAGCTGCTCATGTTTTTTAAATTCATGAATACTAGCTGAGATTTCCAAAGATGCAAACATAAAATATCAGGCAGTTGTTGGATACCGCATAATTCCAAGCGTATGCCAGGAGAAAATCATTCAACAGAAATCAACCGTGACCAACAGTTCGACTCGATCGCACATTTGCTCCTTTTGAAACTTCTCCGATATTTCATGGCTGTTCGGTAGAAGATTGAAAGATACATTTTTCACATCAGAAACGCTTTCAAGTCCAAATATTTTTTTTATCAGTTGAACATTCATTAAAAACAGAGAATTCTGTTTGCGATAAAGTTTCGTTCAGTCTGCTAATCAGCTAAAGCAAACAACACTCGAGAAAAAAATTCGACGAATGTTTTTCCTCCGGAGTTCTTCTCTTTGACCCCATGCGAAGTTCGTCAGAAACAAAAGTCATCATTCGTCCCAGCAATGCGACGAATTCATGCAATTTGTCGGAATCCCACGGGACGCTCAACGCTTTCGAAACCGTCATTAATCGTCCGGAGGTATTGAAACCGTGTTCTGGCGCAGAATCCTTTCGAAAGAACTACTTCACGACACAGGAGAAGTCCCATAGAAACCACGGCATATCGATGAATACTTGAGAAGGGTTCACTGAATCAGTAGCCTTCGCGGAGAAACTCAGTGGATCGTGTGCCAATGATCCTGGTCGACAAGGGCGGTGGAAACAAAGGCCCGGGTCTAGCAGCGCATTACTCGGTTACCCCGAGTCTCCCGATCAAATAATTACCAGCGGATTGTCGCGGGTCTAAATGCAACCGGATTGTAAAGCCCGCATTCGAGTGTTTTCCAATCGGGGCTTCGCAACCCGTCACGACCGGCGCACTCGGCTTTTTTATTCGTTTCCAGCAGCATCATTCCAGAACCATTACTCCCTTATTCAAAGCAATCCTTGGACTCAGGCAACGAACGAACGCCGGCTCGGGCGCTTGGAAAATTCCTGCTTTTCTTCCGCACCAAGGAGAGCCCCATTCAAACCATTCCTCAGTTCCACGAGGACGAATTGCTTTTATCATATCCTGGGCTCTCCGCGTAGAAAAAAAATATATATATTCCCGAGTAATGAATGGCTGATTAATTTCCGGTAAGTGGGGCAAACTTTCTGAAGCCATGAGTTATTTCTACGCAGAACGAATAGTGAATCGAGGTCGGCAGAACCCAGACATGATCACAGTCATTCCATCGGAATTTGTGATTGCGTGCAGTTTTCAAATGAGGTGGTGCTCGAGCGAATCGACTGTAAAGTGGATGGGCCCGGCCTCGAATCCTTCGATGCATACGGAATTGCTGAGTGTTTTCAAAGCTATCTTTTTGGCACAAAAAAAGTCACCAACTAAGAAAGACGCATTTTACTCTTAAAATTCTTTCAATCTCCGGCAGCGGACTCCAGAGAAAACGTGTATATGAAACTTATTTATTATACGTAATTTCTAAACCGCACTTCAACTCCTCGTCCGTGGTAAAGGTGGGAACTTCGCAGGTACCGTCAAAGGACATACGAAGCGCAGGTAAACCCCACATTAGCTGAAAACGAGGGCGAAAACATTTTCAAGCCTGTGCGAGCAGTTTATTTGCACTACACTGATTCAGGCAGCGGTGTCAAAGCAAATACCATGCACCATAATCCCACAATGAGAAAAACGTGACGCGATCCACAGATTCCGTTGCTGTTCGCAAAGGAGCACCGTGAAATTTCTGAACAGCACTTCGCTTATTGTACATTACCTAGGCGTCATCAAGGAACAAATGAAGCTCACGAGAACTCAAATCATCAGCCAATAAAAGTGGAAAATTTCCGTAAAGAAAGCAGCTAGTACAGTATTTGCACCACAGTGATTTGGGCAGCGGAGTTCGAAAAAATTCCACACTGTAATACAGTACAATGAAAATAAAAAGGAACACTCCATTGATTCTGCTGCTGTTCGTGAAGAGAGGCATATACTGTACACTTGTACAGTAATGGAATTCAGACACATAGCGCCTCGAACTCTGGCAGCGAATTGGAGAAAACGTATAGACCGTAGATAACATTTATTTTAAAACCGCGTATTTCTAAACCGCATTTCAACTCCCCATCCGTGGTTAATGCGAGAATTCCTCAGGCACTGTCAAGGATGTAAGAAACGCAGGTAAACCTCACATTAGCACGAAAACATTTTCGAGTCTCAGAAAAGCATATTTGCAGAACACTGATTCGAGCAAGAGGGTCCAAACAAATGTTCGTGCTTCAAAATTCACCAAAGAAAACGATGCGAAACTCCCCAATGCTGCTGAAAGTGAAGGGGTGCATCGAATCGGCTAACACACGCAAGACCTATTCGAATCCACTCCAGTATTACACACACATTTTTTGTCAAACTTTGGCTCTGAAATAAGCTATTGCGTCTTCTTTCGTATGAAAACTACAGTAGTGTTTAAAGAAATTTAAAAAAATTTCGTCTTACACAGTGAATACGGCCATACTTGATGGGGGGGGGGGGGGGGAAATGTAATGGTTTATTCGTGTAATTCAATGGAGGAAAAATGACCATGAAAACGAAAAGCGTGTATTGTTTTGTTCCCGTGATACCCAACACGGGACCCGCACAATACTGTACTATGATTTATGACTCGCTTTGCATGATTCGAAGTTCGCTGTTTTGATTTTTATCTCCGGGAGTGGGGGAATTGTTTTCTTGTACGGCGTACATCTGACCAGGGACCTATTTTGCAATTCCGCGCGACGGCTGAGGTTACCGGGTGGCATTTTCCCTGCGACATGAACCCGCCGTCACAGACAGCACTCAACTCCCGCGTCAACACGACTGCCGTAACGCGAGTACATGGACGGCATTCAATTTCCTCTGCCCCTCCCAAGTTGCATGTCTCACGAGATCAATCCAGTCCAACAGGGAAAATAAAAAGGAGCAAAGAGAAATCCTCGACAAGAGACCGCAAATCCCGCTATCTCCCTCGTAAGCACGTCTGGGGGACGTAAACTGTACTCAGCATCAGTCCACACCCCCGGCGAAAATCGGCGGAAAGCTCTGAGCCTGGAAAGCAATTCGGTGCTGGCGTAATGAAGGCTGCGCCAAAAGTTCGCTGGGCGTTCAACTAAGCAAGTTTAATTAGACTTCATGCATCGAACTTTCCTGATGAAAAGCTTTTTCTTTGAAATTCGATCGTAAAATGAAGAAAAAAAAAACTTCGACACGCATACACGATTGCTCCTTCAGCCTGAAATGTGTAGGCGCGCTCGATGCTACGTTAGTTCTCGGTGGAAGTTAGGTTACGGTTCATCTTTACGCTGAGTTTTGACACCAATCGCTGACAACAACAAAAAAGGAGCTTGTGACGAGCTCGATAATCACACGCATCAGGAGGGCCAAAGAAAAAAAAATAAGTGAAAAAAGTGAGGGGCACAAATGAATGTGCCGCGCGCCATCAGAAAAGTAGCTCGAATTTCATCGCGTGGAGCTTACTTCCCAAGCCTCGTTTTACCAATAGCATGGCATGAATGGAATGTTGGGTGAGAGAAGAAAAAAAATCCAGATCTTGGATCTTCTCTATGTTGACTTCGCGCAGTGATGCGCCTATTGATAGTTATCTGATCCAGCGTGTCCCGAGTGGCGGAATAATCGATACGCCGGGGATCGCCAACAGGTGCCTCGTTACAGTTCGCACCTCGCTCCGATGCCCGATGGCTATTCTAAATGGCGCAATTATACCGTGAGCAGTTCCCCCGTCTTTTCCCTACATCGTATCTTCTCCCCAGCCCCCTTCTTCTTCCACACGGGATGATTCCCGTCACACAGTGAGGATAGACAACGCGAAGAGTTCACCCTCCAGCTACGTTCTACGATCCATTTCTCCCCTCCATCAACCTACTCACTTGGACAGATGAAAAAAAAAAAGTGGAGTCCCTTGCAAAGGTCTGCACATGCTACAATTCAAAACTTCCACTTGAAGCGAGCAGAGCGAAAGCCCGGCTGTGCCTTCAATCAAAATATTTTTCCTTATTCTCTACTGATTCCATGAAAAACTTGGCCCGAGCGAATCGCATCTGAAAAAATGAACGAAACAAGACAGGACCACCGTCTTGCTTCAAATGCATGATCTGGTGTTGCAAGCGTGAAGTTTAAGTTAATGGAACCCGTACATTTCCATAATTTAATTCACAACGTGAAATTCAAAAATATTGTTTTTACGGTGGTCGAGAGATGTCAGTAAATACGAATGTTTAAAATTATTTAAAACCTTGAAGCATCTTTTCATCGCCGAGGATATGCTTTAAGCATACTCTAATCCTAGACTTTTACGAGCACAGCAAAAATTCATCTAAAACACTCGAGAAGTATTTCACTGAAGTTATTTTCAGTGACATGGCCACAATAACGCTCGAAAGGTCTCCCCTCAATCAACTTACATTATTGAAACGGACAAAAAATAAAAATAAATAAATCACGGTTGCGAATGTCTGCACAGTACTATAATTCACATAGATCATTTAAAAGGAGCCCGAAAGGCGGGCTATGACTTCAATCAAAATATTTTCCGCCATTCTTCATTCTATGCTGATTGTTGAATAAACGAACCTGGAAAAATTGATGTTTAAGTAATCGCGTTTCCATCTAGCCTTGAAATTCATGATCTAATGTTGCGCCTACATCAACTACGCGAATATCAGATTGACTTTTCTGGTTTTGACTTGAAAAAAGCCAATCTGTAAGGCGGCCCATAATCAATGTTATAAGTGTTATCACTTCAATTCTCTCAACTTATTGCTCCCACCGAGGATAAGTTGAGAGCATGATATCCGACAAATAAAAGGCACAAATTTCAAAATATCTGATAATCATTCCTCAAAGTAGCCTTTCTCATTGACATTATGGTCACGATAATACTTGCATAGTCAATTTTATTCGTGAAAAAAAAAATCAGTGAGGCGGCATTATTCGCCATTTGTCGTCGCAAACGTTTTGTCTTCGAGGCGTCTTCATTTGAGGAATCGGGGCACTTCTTAGTTCACCTCGTAAGACGGAGTTTCTAGCATATTGCGAGGCAAGGAACGGAAGGCTTGCACATGCTCCATTCCGCCGTTGAAACGCCTGCTTGGGATCCAATTTGGTCGGAACATGGGCATCAACGCGACGGCATTCCGGGGCATTCGTTGCTTATTTTTAACTTTTCAGGGCACCCGAACGGTTTTATTGGCGTAATCATCATCGCATCGGGTGTAATTTCTCCGCAAGTGTTTTTTTTACATGCTCGTGCAACAGGTGATCCCGAGCTCTGCTAACTTGTCCGGGCGAGCAACCAACAGATTGCTCATCTAGCCCGACGGTGTAATTGAACGTTCGGTCGCGAATGAATGGTCACGCTGCGCGATGCGCTCCCGCCGAAAGCGGAATTATCAACCTCAGCGCGGCTCGGACACCGACAATTTCCGCCGAGCCGCCCTGTTCCTCCGGCCACGAACAAGTGCATTTTTTTGTTACGAAGGAAAACGGCGTCGACCCACAAAAAAATAGAAAAGAAACCACGCGCAATGACACGGGTAGCTGACGGGTCTCGCCGCCAGATTTGTGCACGAGACAGAAACGGCCTCAAGCCGGAATAACCTCGCCGACCTCCTTCTCAAGCATTTCCAAAATTTGTTTTTGTCGTAGCACGATTTATTCAGCAAAAATTCTCCGGCCGCAAAAAAAAAAATTAGAAAACGTTCCAGTATGTTTACAAGCTTTCCTCAATCCACGGTAACGGGATATCCCGCAGAGCTACAGTTCCAGAGAATGCGCGAGTTACTGCATTTAATCGGGAATGCAATTCCGTTATCAAATCCGATCTTTTCCATCTCCCACGCCTACAGAAACCCGAATCGGCTGGAATCGCCAGAAACTAGAACAAGTACTGATGGAAATGCCACATCAAAAAGAACAATGGTAGACGGTAGATACCGCTGCGCAGATCACATAAAAAAGTAAATCTCCGGCAATCCAAAGAAAGCTGGGGTCAGGATACTGCTGAAAAAAAAAAAAATTCGGCAACCGAACGCATGCCATCTTGCACTTCGCCAATAAATATGATTCTGAGGATTGCATCGGTATGATATCACATTGACCTGAACCCAAGATGCTGTTGATTATAACACGTATCTCAACTTTTGTGTGCTTCAAAAATGATACTTTCGTCCGGGAACACAGGATATATTTTCAGCGTACAATTTTAAACGGAGAAAACTTCGAACATAAATTAGAAGTTGCATCATCATGCCTACAGCTTCAATTATAAGGATAAGGTCCTCTGTGGTGATCGTAGTTATGAGTCTATCAAACATATCAACAGCTTTATGATTGTTCATCTGATCTTTGGATACTTCGAAGAGACATGATTCCTTCATATTTAAGGGCGATGATTAACAGCTTGAGCAAAAAAGTTCTGGCATAGAAATACCGAACAAGAGGAATTTATTTGAAAGCAATTTTAGCTACTCGAAAAAGTTACCCATACATTATAATTTGTTCGAGATTTAAAAAAAGAAGAGAAAATTATTAATTAAAATACTGTAATAAGGTTTTTTTTCAAAAAACCCCTTTTTCTCTACGGATTCCACGCCAGAAAGATCGTGGCATGTGCTGATGGGCAACCAACGTTGTACCATTTGGTGCTTCCTACATTATACCCCCCTTGGGTGCACCATGTAGAATGGAAAACAGCATAAAATCAGAATGTGGGTAAATGATATTTACGGTTCTGCATATAAGTCCTCCACAATACGCTACGGTACTCAGAGGAATAACCAATTCTACAATTGCGTTAGCTTTTACTTCGCGGTACGTTCAGAGAAGTACAATATCGAACAACGATCGCGTCAGTCGACACACGTTCAAATTGAAAAAAGGCAGTATCCATTAGATCAATCAATAGTACTGTTCTAGGATCGGAGATAAGCCGGAAAGAATAATTTACTTTGAAAAAAAATTTCAATTTTTTACGTGCCAACGTCGTTTAATTACATCAACAGTGTACAGTACAATCTTTTCGAAATACTGAATATTCAATGTATTGTGCTCAATTGTATGGATACTTTGTAGTGAGACTCGTTCAGCATTCATTCGAAAGCTTATTGTTTCTGCAGGGGCTTGAGTGAAAAATTCACCGTTTATGAAAAAACTGTACGCATTATCAAAAAAACATTTAAAATAATTCTACCTACATTTTCATAATTTAAATAATATTTAGATATGCTTGTATTCACAGACGAAAAGCTTTTGAGTTACAATATTTTTTACATGAAGTGACTGAAATTTGTAGGAAGGATTCGTTCAACTATATTTTAGACTTCCTTTCAGTTCGAAAGATAATTTTGGTCAGGGGAATGCTTTCATACGCAGGTTCATGCTCACCATCGTATACAACACGCAATCATTTATTTTTGTGTGCGCCGAAAACGTATTCTATGCTTGAGTAACTATGGTAGTTGAACAAAGAGCTTACCATCAACTTACAAGCGCTTGAGGAAAATAATTTATAAAAAGTAAATTAATGTGGGAACCACAGGTACACTTTATTGGCAAGGGCAAGGTGGGTCATGCACGTTCGAGGCGGAAGGACCTGTTGGCCCTTAATTGAACACTCAGCGGAAATTTTCAGAAACCGCCCCGGGCATTTCCAGCAACATCAAAAACCGCAGTACTCGGACACGACCTTCGGACGGGACGCTAATCGTAGGGCGGGTAGTAACAGAGAAACGCGGAAGAGCAAGGAAAAAGGCTTCTACTCACCGGCATTACGCGTCGCGGCTCGCTGAGGAGCCGATACTCCTGGTAATTAAAATCATAACTTCTGTCCTGGGTGATGGGCTGCAGCTCCGTTCCATTTCGTATTTGCCGCAGCGTGATTTTCTCCCCTGCAGGAAGCAAGCATAAATCAAGGCGTGAATCGAAGAGGCAAACAACCGATTCCATGGCGTCGTAGCCTTCAGCGGCGATGAGGCTCTCCAAGCACTGACGCCGGCTCATCTCGCGCTACGCATAATGCCGCTCCTGGCGTCGTTTCGAGCCCATTTCCACCGACCCCTTCAAGTCGGCTATAGCCGAGAATCACTTTCCAAACCCTTCAGTTGCAACGTCCAGTAACCTCGACGGTTCCGCGCAAGTCCTACTCTTCTCTCGCCGAAGATACGTACGCCGCGAAATTAGCAGCTCAAAAATAACCCGAAAAGCTTGTCTGGAGGAAAGTACCCAAGCCTTACTGGATCACCAGTTGGTTTATCTCGAGACTTCACTTGTGTTTTTTTTTCCTTAGGTCTGGTATGCGTTTGGAAGCATTCATGCAATTTCAGGTTTCACTTTTCTCAGGTGAGGTCAATTCTGCGGATAATGAGATATTCATGGGAGTGACCAAAAAATACGTTCTACAATCTACACTGGCTCAGTTCGCACCCGGAACAAGGAATGCGGCACTTCACTGGGTTTTGAATTATTGGAGCTTGAAAATTTATTTTAATCCCAATGAGTTTCAATTTGATAGAAGGCATTTTCAGCTGTTATCTGTACATACGCCTCATTTTCCTTGGAAATTTCACAACTGATCGGAAGTTTGTGCCATTTTCCCCTCTAATGGCGGTTCGAAATTCGGGTGCGACCGTGCGGTAAAATGAAGCAAATCTTCTCTTCATGAATATTAGGTCGAAGTATCGCATTCAATCGAGAACCTTGAGAACATTCCCTTGATATTTGGCAACAAAACGGGGGGGGGGTCGTCTCATTGGAACTTGATAGGATTTCAGGGACATTTTTTGTTCTTTTTGCTGCAAAAAGGCCAGTCCTCGTCTCACACAGGGGAGCCTGATATTTGCGGACATGTATGCTCAAAAGAAATATTTCCATTCATTCCACGTATATAACTCTTGATGGAATACTGAATGAGCTTTTTACAAATTTAGGATGATTGAATAGTCTCGACAAAAATTATTGGCACAGAAAAAAATCCTACAGCATTAAGAAGTACTAAAGATAATAGAGCCGAGGGCGAACTTGTTCTTTGCCTGAGCGGATTAAGTTTGCTGCTCATAATATTCATGAAGTACAGAGCATCTCTGGTTTGAAAGGGTTTTACCAATGTACGAGTATTATCAAAAGCATACAACATTTGCCAAGGCTTTGGCAGAATAAAAGAGACGCTTCAAAAGACACGACTTTGATCCAAAAAACCATTGGTGCCTTTTACTCGGTCTCGACATTATTTTTCCCCTGGTTGCTTTTCTTCAGTCACCCTCAAACAACGTACACCCGAATCTTCCAATAAGCTTTCTTCAAAAATCAAAAATGGGATGCCCTTGCGTGGAAAACTTCCACGTATTTTTAGACACCAGGCAAACAAGCTGTCAAAAAACAAAGTGGCAGAGGAAAAAGTTTTCGGAACCCTTCACTATTCGCTCTTGCACCCGGAAGCAGAATTTCTCGCAGTGAAGACAGCAACCCCGCCAAAAAAAAATCCTGCGAGAGTAAACTCAGCGGGAGTTAATGCATCCGGTAATTGTAAGCGTCGAATTACGCTTTTGACGTTGACTCGGCGGTTTATTTGGATACACTAATTGCCTTGACGGATGGAAAATAAAATGTATTTATTTCTTACCGCGTTCGAATCCCAGCCCGAAAATAAGATTGTCTCGTTAAAATATATAAAACAGAATTCGCAAAACTCGTGCCAGAAAAATACAGCCTGAGGTATGCAAAGTGATGAGTGGACTAACGAAGAGGAATGTAAATGCCTTTCTAAATGCCTTCGTAAATGTAAATGCGATCATCATGACTGCAACATTCATCGCACAATTCCTGACCGACCCAGAAAATGCGGATGACTCGGGCTGCGGATAATCGAACTCTCATCACGAGTCAGAAATAGACAGAAACGTTCATACGTTCAAGGCTCTATAATTTAACAGCTTTTTTCTATTGGAAGATTGATCAGAAACTTGGAAATATGGCACGGCACATAATGGGATTGGCTCGGAGAATGGAAGTAAGCAAGCAACGGAAAGATTAATAAACCATTAACGTCAGATCTTCTGGAGAGGGATGCGGGTTTACCTTACTCAGTGAAAAGCCAAACTGCCAGAAGATATCAAAATATGACGCAGAAGTTCAGCTGCTTTTAATAGCCGCATTTTCCGAGTCCAATCAACTCAAGTGGCATTACAGTCGACGATAATCTGCAAAGCAAAAACCTCCCGAGCACGGGAAACACGACGCAAAGCACGGGAAGATCAACGAAGGGAATACAAATTAAAAACATTCGCTCGAGAAATTCACGACGTGAGAGAATCATCGTCCGTCTGATTCACAGCATGTTTACTCATATATGCAATGAGAACCACCACATTAAATCAAGGAGCGACGGACTAATTGATTTGGCCCCATCCATGTTCTACTTATTTCCATTACTATGAATCGAAGCCTTGTGCGTTTCTTCTTGGGCGGGCTGATGTCTGACGATCTAAAGAAATCCCCATTATTCACGAACAGTCGCCATACATTACGCAAACAGCACGCGCGTGACGTCTGGAAATAGAGTTGATCACAACGCAGCGCTAGGTTCTGAAGTCGATGAGAAGCTTTCGACCATACGGTATCAAATTAAACGAACATTAATCGATTAGTTTATTTTACGACCGATCTTGGCAATGCAGGATTTCTTCACAAGCAGCACTCAGATAATAAATTGTATACTGCTAAGTATTTCTGATGAGCAAAATCGACGAGGCAACTTGAACAAGCCAGATACCGTACATTACTGTGTACAGTACGTCTCCATTACACTTGAAAACTTAGCGGTTCGAATCTTCGAGCTTCGGAAAGGTACGGGGTCGAGTCATACGTCTTTTCAGTCTTTTGCCAATGTTGCTTGGTATGCATTTTGAAGAGTATTATTTAAATCTTTTCGGAAAAATACTCCAATGGGTCCTAACCCCATTTGGTTAGAACAGAAAAAAATTGAAAAAAATATTTACCTTGCACACGTACATGTTTCACGAACTTGAAGGTGACATACTTGTTACACTGTTTAAAATACAGTAGTTAAAAATACTTCTGGTGACGATTTACCACACCTGAGAAATACGTTCCAATGAAACTTGGTAATTTTCTCATTAGCAATGCGGAACGAGAAGGTAGGAAAAAATGTATTTCGGATAGCAAAAATTTGCCCAAGTCAGGGATACAATATTGACGAAAATTTGCAGAAATACAACACATGCTTTCTTTGTCTTGTTAGCATACAATGATTTGAAAAATGTTGATTCAGAAATTCAGGTACCCATCAGCTCATAGCAAGGTCACAAAATTTGCGAACTACTTCACGCATACAGTACTGTGTTGTACTCGCTATACCCCGGCGCTAGTGCCACACAAAAAAGGGGATCTTGCTCGTAAATAAATTTTGACGGCGACATAACTTGAAAAAAAAAAACAGCTGCTCTCATCTTTAAGCTTTATGGGGTTTGCCAAACTGACCAAATTAAGGTTGACGTTGGAGTTGTCCTCATACAGTATTAATTTCAAAAGTACCGTGCACGACAGGATTGAATCAAACATTATACTGTATAATGGGAAGCGAACCTCAAAGTAATGTCGCAGCCATTGTATCATAATTATATTGGACAACGAATATTTCAATGTTCGAACTGAGATCATGTGCACTTCCGGACATTAAGAGAAGGTAAAATGTATTTGTTTCATAGGCCTCATCAGCTGTTTGTTCCTTGTGAGACTGCAATGGGGTCCCATACGCGATTGTCTCGAGTAAAGTACTGTATAGGCCGCATCCGAGCTTCTTGAGGCATTTTCCGAAAATGAAGCGCCTAAATATCGTAGCCAAAATACGGCAAAAGAAAATAAGAAGGAACGATGTCCTGAAGACCCTCGAACTCCGGCGTGACGAATTGAAGTGGCAGCAACCATCCAAGAACCACGCTCTGTCATTGAATCGATTTCACACATGACTGAGGCAAACCGTTGTCAGTGGCGATCGACTCGATGATCCACCAAACAAGCGGAAGGCCCTTCGGAGAGCAGCTCGAATCGTGATTTTCGACATCAGATTCGTGTCGAGAGGGTTCACTCTGGTTCAACGGTGAGATAATAACTGGTGCACACCGGAGTGACACGCGGACTGGAGCCGGTCGATAGCGAGGAACTTCCCCATTCCGGTTTTCCACAGCTGCTGCTGCTGGAAAACCCCTCCTCATCGCCTTCGTCTCACGGAAACCGACGGGATTTCAATTTCGGAAGCGACCATGTGGCGTTCTTTCAGTAAGCCTCGAAGCCCCTGCCTGGACCACGCGGCCCGTAAAGCCGCTCCTTTAATCAGAACCGGACATTATGCCGCGATTCCCCACCAAAAATTAATCAGTTCCGGATCGCACAGCGATGCAACCTAAGAACTCCAGACGCCGCTTGGGGAAACTTTCCAAGTATAGCCCAAGTTCTGCGAACCAACTCATCGCTGCCTGTGATCATCTCGCTGATGAACGGATCGCGAAAAACAAAACAACTCGCGAAAAGTTAACTCACACGGATACACAACGCCTTCACGATTAGACCTTCCTTCGTGGGGCTGCTTTGATCAAACTTTCCACAAAAAAGAAACAATTCGCTACCCCGAAAATTAACTCCTACAAAGCTACGGCATCTTCGAAAACTTTCCACTAAAAAAAAAAAAATTCGCTACCCCGAAAATCAACTCCTCTAAAGCTAAGGCATTTTTATTGATCGTATAACCACTTCAGAATCAGTCAGCATGGAATATACAATACAAAAACATTGTTTTGTGCAGGGAAAAAGACTCTTATTCTCAACGTTCATAGTAACCGTGCAAAATTTTCACCTCAACCAAAGAAACCAAATCGGCATTCATGATTTTTATTCAAGCTGTTTCTATCTTAAATTTTTTCTTCGTGGATTCAGGCAACATCAAGATCAACGATAATCAGAGAGATCAAAGATTACACAATCGCAAGAATTTAAAAAATGAATTATTAAAAAATCCTGAGGGAGCCAGAGAAGAAAACCATTCCACATCATGGGCTTTTCGAAGAAAATTTAATGAAGGCAACTAGAGAATGTGTTGCTCAAGCTTATTGCAGGTTGCATGAAAGCAGATCATCTCAGAAGCACTTCATTTTTAATATTTGAGTGTTTGCAGTTTTGGCCGTTCGGGATGAAAGATTTCATTTCCCGGGAGAAGGCACGAGGGCATTAGACCGGGCAATGTTCTACTGCACAGCATTTTACTGCAGTTCAAATAGTTAAATGGAACCATTTTCATTGGGTCTACTGACACTCGTTGGAAACTTGTTTTAAACGGCAATGAAACGATTTTACAGTTCATAGATGTCCATGCTTATTCATCACGGCATACTTTAAATGAAATCCTTTTTTTCTGCGGACACCTTTCACAAGAAAATCCCTTCGCTTGTCGGGGGTTGATTTTCTACGCGTTTCAAAGCAGGAAATCATGGAATGAGAGTTCTCATTCGGGATACGGAGAGCCCTTGATCTGGAGATGAAACTCATTTGCCGCGTTGTCTCATTAATTCTTCACCAGCCCATAAAGTAACGCGTGACCCCCAGAAATCAAAGGTATATTCCGTTAACACGATCTCGACGCGGGTGGAAATGAACTCGTCGGAAGCATCACGAAATCCTGGATCAATGCCTGAAGGTCACACGAACATTTTGCTGATCGCCTGATTTCAAGCCAGGCAACTCTACTGGAAGCGATACAAGGAAATTTCGGCAGACTGAACTCTAGGGGATTCATGCCCCATTGCGGGTCTCATACTGTAAAGCACGAGGGCATAAACAGCGCTTATCGAACCCATCATCCCCAGCAGGAAGCAAACGAGGCGCGGAGAGGTCCCGTTTAAGGAAAAAAAAAAGGCAGTAGGCAGCCATTCCGCTCTCGAGCATGTCAACCGAGATAAAAGGCTTTTAAAAGGTTCTCCGGCATCTGGTTGCGCGATAGGAAACGAAGGAGAAAATTCAGACAAAGGCAAAACTTACCCAGGAGATGAGTGTGCAGGATCGTCGCAAAAACGTTCACTCCTTCCTTCGGCAAGCCCTGCGAAAAAAAGTAAAGAGACGGTAAAGAGGGCTGCTCATTGCAAGGCAAATACTGGCGACATTTCTGGGCCATCAATCCGTCCGGGTCAAGATCGATTCCGTGCACGCGGGAAGGGACGTAATGAAGCATGCGACGCTCGTTTTGTTCGCCCGGGCCGCGATGGAACCATTAAGTGCGCTGATGAGGCAAAGATATTCATCCCATAGTTCACCGAACTGTTCACGAAAGAGCGAGTGCCCACCAAATGACTGCTCACACAGTTCGGCGTCCCAGAGTTCTACTTCGGCTCGACCAAGGATTCGCCGGTTGGATTAGCTTTAAAAGATTAAATATGCATAAAGGACTTCTTCAAATGCTCAATTTATGGACTATAATACATCATGATCTGAACAATAATTTGAGAGAGAAAGCTTGGTCAACAAAATGCGTAAATTTTGGAGGAAATTGCGTCGTTTACAGCGAAAAAACTTGCTACGTTTCCATAGTTTCGTCGATACAGTACGATATAATTTTGAGCATAGACTGCACACATTAGACTGAGATGCATCATATACTCGTACAAAGATTATTATAATTTCAAAATGCCGATTTAACGCATCATCCACATTTTAAAGGAATAATCGCGGCCAACAAACTCGTATATCAGGTATCTCATATACAGTACAGTATCTTCAAACGGGCCTCAAATATTTCGGGATCAAATTTCAATCCTCGGAAATATACTAGGCCTGAAGAAATCCTATACAGTACAGAACTGCACTATTATTCGCAAAATTCAGTAACCTTTGCCGTTGCAAGGAAATGCTGGAGACTCTCCCTCGTCATTCGGAAACGCGGAGTTTCAGAACTAAAAGACTTAAAATAAAATTTCGGAAAAATCCGAAGTCGAACAGTGGTTTCCAGACGCCTCTTCAGTCATGAGGAAAGCTTTCACATTTTCCACTACGAAGAAAGTCATGTAATTTTGATACGTCCTTACGAGTGGACAAACGCAATCGCTGCAGAGTGTCATCATCATGAATCCGTCGCAGATTTTTTTTTGTAAAGCAAATGCGCTTTTGCTTGAAAGGATGGGACTGGGAACTGACGCAGGGAAAACTATGCAACTCACGTTTTACAGTTATTTGAATCGCGCGCTGGATAACAATTTTTCGAAGCCGGGAGGTTCAAAAGGACCACAGGGGATCGAGGATCGGAACCCGTGGGATTCGGCTGATACATTTCACGGAGGATAAAAGGTGAGATCGCAACCAAAGCGCCCGACCGGAGAAAAATGACCCGAGTCAACAGATTTCAATCCAAACACTCGATGAATGTGGAGGTCGGATCGAACGGGCGGAAAAAAAGTTCAGTCATCGCGCCGTGGTCCGTAACAAATGTCCCTTCATTTGTTACTGCCTGGGACCCGCGCTACGCCGGTCGGATAAAAAGGACGACCGGCCTTCTCGGCTCGCGATCTCGCGGAAATTACGGTACACACACCGGAGGAGCACTTTAAAGGGCTTCGGCGATTTTTCAACGTTAACCATGCAGCGATTTTTCACGATACGCGATCCTAGGCCCGGGGGCTTCGTTCGATTTCCCGGACGCAGGTAGGAAGGACTCACGCAACGCGGCCCGGGGTCTTCCCCGGACTTCGCGGAGTAATCAACGTTTTCGTCACACCTCGGGCCTGTCCGTGAAATCAAAACTGCTACAACACACGCGCTGACTCGGAAGGAGAGGCTGCTGCACTCACTCTCGGTGTATTTATCACACTGCCGAAGACCTTGCAATGTTCCTGCTCTATTTCGCAGTCTGCGACGAAAGTCGCAGCATTTACTTTCAACCAAAATTGAACTACAACCACGATCTTCTGGGAGTGTGCCGCAGTGCGTGTAAAAGGCGTGATGCGATCTGAACGATGAATCTTTCCGGCTGTGCCGTCATTCCATTCTAACGGCATGCAGTACCCTAGTATTTTTCACTTCTGTTTACATCAGCTGATTTTTGGAAGGTTACTCTCGTTGTATTTTGTTTTTGGACTAATAATGAATGAACTTTTATATACTGTAGTTCGAAAAATCCCGTCGTGTGAATTCACGGCTGCAACACTTCTTCGTGCGATGAATTTAGATCTTCAATAAAGTAAAAATGCTAGTTTGTTTCGCAGCGAATTTCCAGCTCGGACAATTTTGGTTTTTCTCACTCAATACCATTTAAAATTAAAGTTACGCAATAATGTACTGTACTGCACTCGGCGATTTTTTTTTTCAATTACTACGCATGTCTTATTGGTGCTATAGAATTAAACTAGCGCAAAGTCAACTCTCAATTACGAGTTGGTCAGAGGAAATCAGCTCAATGAAAAAAGACTACGAACTAGCATATTGGATATTCAATACTGGACGTTGACGGGAAGCCAGCTATGCGAATCTTTGCATCCTGAAATAATTATAAGATTTTCGAAACCGTCTTGATTCGAGGAGCCCTTCTAGCAATCAATTTTTACGACGAAACTCTTTCATTGGTTTGTTTTGTCATGGAAAAATCAAGCTATCGTAACTTGCCATAGTCTGTCCCTCGAGCTATAGAGACACTAATTGCCTACCTTCGATGGCCCTGCTTCTACAGTATATATTGAATTTCATTGAACTTTTCCCAGTCTTCCCTCGAGCAGCACCCCTGGGAAGAGCATTCAGAGCTCAGCGGAGCACAGGTAGAGATGCTCTGACTATAGGGTTGATTCGACTGGGGTACTTCATCACTTCGGGGTTTGCGCAGAACTAGAACAGGGCAACATCAACGACAACTTACCCACAGGGGGCAGTCTTGACCGCACAAAAGCCGCCGGCCGTATGGTAATTTCATCCAGAGCAGAACAAACCAGCGGCTATTGAAAGTTCGTCGCGGAGCGATTAAGCTCAGAGTAATGAGGAATTCCCGCTTACCTGAGAAGTGCAAGGAGCAGTGCAATGGCCCTGCGAGAGAACAGCGGATTGTCCAGGCGGAATCAGATGACGCCAGTTCGGGTGCATTCCCAGCGACATGACGCCAGCGTCGTGGGCTCGCAGGTTCGGCGTGTAGTAGAACCGCAGCCCCGAATTGTCAACGAGGTTCGGCACCATGCCCCGATTGTCAAAGTGGGTTTCCATCATCAGGTAGCGGGGTCCATCGCCGCTGTTCACCGGATAGCCTGCCTCGGGAGGCAGCGAAAAGCCCTGCACGTACAGACACGAATGAATGAAACATTTCCCACGCTTTCATCTTTCTTAAAACGCTTAAAAAACTTTTCCCCAGCCCCTGGGGAACAAGAGTTCGACCACGACACAGCAAAAATATGACCCTTTCCACGTAAATCGTGAACACATTCTTTAATGAAAATAATTACTTCCATTAATTGAAAAAAAGACCACTCAAAACGATCCACGTGTGCGAGGGCTGCTTCATATGCTCGTATATATAACCTGTCTTTAAATACCCTTGCTGAACTATATTATGGACGTAGAGTTGAAAGTGCACCCCGATACCTATCAAATATAATTTACCCACATTCTTGCAGTTTAAACCAATCAGCAGTCAATTGCGACCAGGAATTTCTGATCATCAAAAATTATCCAAGTCAAAATGTCACACATCTGACAACCATGTAGACAAAACGTTTTGAAGTTGGTGATGTCCGGTGAGAAGGATATCGAAAAAGTCAAACAGCGAGCAAAACCCAGGGACGCAATAAAATGAAATTAATAAAATCCATGGCAAATGGAAGAGTACTGTATATTCAAGTATATTTTCCACAGAGACTCAGAATTTTATAACAGTCCTGACTGGAAGACCCCCAAGTTCCCAAAGAATTTCATTTCAAGGCACTGACAAAATTTTTGAATTATTCATCGCACTTCGAAGAATTTTAGCCAATACAGTACATAAGTTCTGAACAATGGCTCTTCCTGAAAGTTCTCAGCTTATCACATTCGTTCAAATTGCAGCTAACGAACACATACAGTACCAACTGCGTGTTTTGTAATACGTCGCCCAGCTACATTTTTCATCCGTAAAATAAGCGTTCGAATACCAAGAAAAAAAAATACATGCAGTACGTTGACTCGACTAAAGGCGAGCAATGACAATTGGAATGATGATCATATCGTTCTAAATTTGTTCTGGATGATCAGAGGTGTTTAACCCCTTTCTCAGAACAATTTCCCGCGATCAAGGTATAAAAACAATCAAGCTGAATCACGCAATTCACCGGAACTATAAAGATTCCCGACCATGGGAATCATTAAAAGGACGATGACAGTCTTCCCAGCAAAATAACAGTGATTTGCGGGATCATGCTCAAATACGAGCGCGATCAAACGATGAATGGTTTCTTGCCTCGAATAAAGCATAACCGGTTATCTTCCTCAAGCATTATGCCTATCACATTTTCCAGCAACGAGTTTCTTGCTCATTCTTCTGCTTAGGTGTGCGAATTTTGAACTCTGAATGTTGATCATGAAGATAGCGGAAACAAGGCACATGACTTTTTGCAGTAGCGAAAGGAACTGTTCAGAGCAATTCTGATCACGCAGATAACGGATAATGTGCTGATAAATTACTGCCATTCGTGCAGTTCACTATGAAACATGACTGCATCACCCTGTTATCATGCTCTTCTTTTAATTGGATGAAGAATAAAAAAAACAGAGATTGAAGACATAAGGTTCGGCGTCGTGCCGAAGGGCTTGAAATAATAATGACGATCAAAACACATAGCGATTAGCCCTGTACTTCTTTCTCATGGTCGCATCACCCTAGCTCATCCTTGTGTATGATGTAGATCCCCGAGCTTTCTCTCTAAATGATGACGATTACGAACACAATGCAACCAACGCAAGTGAAATCTCTCTAAAATAAATCCGTTTCAGAAAATACAGTATTCTTCGTGCAACGAACTTTTCTTCGGCGAAGTACACCTTCCGTTTCATTGCCTATTCTCTGCGTAGAGAATTGAATCTCTGCCCCGTGAGTTTCACCGTAGAAATATTCGACAGTAAAATAAATACCGAAGTGGGAATGACCAAATTTGACAATAACTAAACATATGGAAAACGCTTTTCGGTTCAACGTTTAGATGCCGACATGTGGTGCGTGACGTTATGAAGTTGACTTTTTGACAAACCCATCGTTTTTCCCGCGTCCACAAGACCAATTTACTTGTGGACGGAAAGGTATCCAGAGTACTGAAGGGGGGAGGTTATTTCCGTTGTCAGTTATTTCCACAACGCGGCACTTGAGTCACGGAGTCCCGCTATAGTCACACGTGAACTTCTCCAGATAAAATACTCTCGTCTAAAGCCTATGAGCATTCGGCCAGCAGCGGAAAGGCAATTCAAGATAAAGCACGCCATAATAATGGAAATAAAAATGCTTACCTTTGCCCGGGAGGCACTCATTATCATGCCGCAGCGATGCGTCCACGTAGAGCACTATGAGTACGCGTGCGGAGGGAAAAAGAAAATGCACCGCGAGATTGATGAGGCTTCATCAATATATCACGCGCGTTGATACATATCGATGTCTATGGCGGGCAGTCGCCATATTTCTCCATGGGAGACTAATTTCTGGGGTATCGACTGAGAAACGAAGTAAGGAGGAAGTAACCATCACGAAGGAGAGTTTTTTATGGTAGGCAATAACCAAAGGGCTCATGCATTCTGTCACCTTGTGTCATTAGGCGCGACAGACGTCGAGGAAAGCTCGCCTGAATAATGGACAGTCGTGGAATAAGTAGGTGCATTTAAACGGAATCAATAACTTAATCATCCATTTGGCCTCACTCGGAACAATTTTTGCATTTCCCACCTTTCGCCGAATTCAATAACGACATTTGCCTTTACCAAATACCGTAACAGTTAGGTTTTATCGTGGGATACGCTGCCGAATTTTATATGCACCATTAGCATAATTTTTTCATTATTTACCTGAGCAACGAAACTTCGGAATAACAAATACTAAAACAGGTAAAGTATTTATTAGAACCGTACTAATCCTGTTCATGAGCACTCGAAGTGGAAATGTTCAAAATTTTAGCGGAGATGAAAATCAAATTCGGAACATGACGGCTCCTGCAACCATTTTTTGAAACAAAGGAATGCGTACCTTAATCGCATTCCAACTTATATTTGCCCATTTCAGCAACTTAAATTGAATTTAACCCCTCAACTTGAGAGCTAACTAGCTAAGTAATCTCATCGAAGTAAAATATTTACGCAAATGCAAGACGCCGTTGTTTTTAAGACACTGTGTCACCTGTTTTAGAATGAAGTACGCAAGAAAATGTTTTGCAGGCAGTGGACTAAAAAGTATAACGTTTTTTAAATGATGCATCCTTGTAAGCAATTCAATGCAATGATGAGTTACAAGTAGCGAGATACTTCGATTATCTTTCAAGCATCACTGACCTTAAAAACAGTATTATTACAAGCACGTTGCGACGAAATAAAACTACACATGGAAACATGGCCGCACTTCCTTGCATCTTCAATCGATATCGTTTGTTTCTTGAACTTCATTCAGGTCATGCTTAAATACATTGAACATATGCTCAATACGGGGAAGGTGTTCCATGAATGATCATTTGAACAGGGGCAATTTTTTCGGCTATCCCATAAACGATTTTTTTAGCATGCGATGATGCAAATCTAAGAGACAATCGATTCTAAAATAAATTGGGATTCTTTGTGCATCAGAAAAAGGTCTGTATTATTGCGCAGACGGTGTTCAACTTCCAACGTTGTCAATATTTTTCCAGAATTTAGATGGTACAGTAGCACTTTCAAGATATGGAAACCGTTGGGTACTTCCTATTTTGTATCAAATATGACCTCCAGCTATTGTTCAAATAAGGTACATATTATTACAGAAGTTTTTATTGCACTCTTATTGTACTCATTTCAAAAGTGCACACAGCTAAAATCCATGTTTTGTTCACTGCGGGTTTCAAAAACCGATCGCTCCCTTTTCTTTTGTTATCTGTACTAGTGACGTTTTCATTCGCTTCAATCCACGTTTTGTACCGATTTACAGAAACTTATAGTAAATTTAAATTGCGCATATTGAACATTTTCAATCGAACATGCGCATGGTTTTCTGCGGGATCAAACTGCAACCCCCAGGTCCGGACAGGAAACCTGCCATAGCACGGATTTCGCAAGGCTTTCGAGAGGAAGGGAAATAATGGGGGAAAAAAGACGGTCATAGGCTTTCCCATGCACGCCGCAATTCACGAGAATTTATCCCACAGCAATTTCCCCCCGCCGCACGACGCCCGCGGTTTCTCACGTCAATCAGGAGAAAGTTGAGGTTTACGACTTCCAACGCCGTCCGGTGGCGAACAAACGGGGCGTGAAACCCCCGCGAGTCAGACAACGACGCGCCATCGACAGTAATAGTAAAACCGCAGTAACGCCGCACGTCGCTCGGCGCCCACAATACGCTCAAGCATGCCCCAAATGCGACACCCTTCCGAAACACGACCAGAATGTTCAACGAAGTCTGCGGCTAGAACCGAATCTCCCGGAACGACTGACTGGGTAGCCATTCACTTGCGAAACCGCAACAGAACTTGCGATTACTCGTCAGACAAGTACAGCATACCATTTCTCGAGATGGATTCTGTTTCTGATCATCCAAGTTTCGTAGCGGCATGAAAATGCTTCACCTGTCAAGTTCATCGTACGCTTGAATGCTCTGTTGGCCTATCCTCGGCAACGATTGTGTCAGCAAGACCGGACCGGATGAAAGTCGCTTAGAAATCGTGAGTGACAGTTACGTCTTTCTCCGGCAAGGGGTCAAAAGGTCGGCGATGTCCTCCGAAGAGTATTAAAACGTCTGACGGAAAAATGTCTCGAAGAATGTCGCACTAGATTACCAAAGTACACGCCATCTTTTGATCATATGCAAATAGTAATTGGATTCATCAGAAATTTTTTCAAGACATGCTCTCGTGCGCGATGTTTTCCTAGAATCATATGGATGATGCGATTCAAATATTTCAATGCATTTCTTCAAAATTTAATTGCTGTACTGAACATGAGAATATGTTTTTTCTTCCAATGAGGGATATGCTTGTTTACATAATACAGTATATGTAAACAAGCATATCCCTCATTGGAAGAAAAAAACATATTCTCATGTTCCGTTCCGCCGAAGCAAGACGGCAGAACATTGTCAATATATTTCAAGACATTGTCGAAGATATTTTGGACGAGGACTTTGAACAATGGTTTTCAACCTATGATAAACGGACTCTACGGACGCTACAAAAAATTACAAGGAAATATTACAGCAAAATGCACTCAAATAAAAATAAATTAACTTGATACAGTATTCTGACGTTCTCGCATGAAAGGATACCTGGCTAAAGAATCAGAGAGCGCGAAAATTGGCTTTAACTCCTGGAAGTCGAGTTTCAGGCGATTTTTCATGTCCGAAACTCACGGTCATGAAAACTTAGTAAAAACAAAGTAACTTTTCTGCGAGCAAATAAACACTAAATAAAAAAATTTGCTTCGAGTGCTCACGCACTTCCCCACAGAACAGAACGCTCGAACTCGGTCCGGCAACGTTGTACATTTGATAGCGTATTATTTGGCGGAAAATAACATTTTGTGAATTCTAATGCCTGTAATTGATGTTTTCTTTCATTCGATGACTTCTCTTACATTCGCAGGATGCGTTCATGATTGCTTTTGACCAGGCCAGTCTTATGGGTGAAATTTGAGTTTGAATCCAATTGAGCAAATTTTCACTGACATCTTCAGTGCAAGGTATACGGATGAGTATATATCGAAAATGCTTGAAGATATAAACTTTGTAATCGAAGCTTGAGTATGGTTATATCGTACAGCTTTGAATCCTAGGATTCCGAAGAAACTGAAATTAATGAATGTGCGTCTTATTCTCGCATAATAAAATGGTGGCAATGTTGCGATGCGGAGAAAAAAAGGTGTGCGTCGAAGGCTCGATGGCGTCTCATATGCGAGTTAATTCGAATAATGAATGTTCGCGAGAGCTGTTGTCAGGAAAATTACTCTTAAGATTATGGAACTGCACAATCGGGTGTATTACAGTATCAGAAAACAGGTGCTCTTTCAGATATTCCCAAAAACATAGTCTTCCAACAATCGACGCAATCACGCGGTCTTCGTTGGTCTCAACTTCCGAAAGCAGGCTACCCCGGGTCAGATCGAGTGGCTCGCACGGAAGTACCAGAAGCTTTCTCAGACGCCGCCTCGCGTTACATGGGTTCGCTCGGCTGGGCCGGAACAGCATCATCGGTAAGGGATGTGAGCACCAGCTCGGAACAGATCAATCCTGTCGGCGAAGTAGGGGAACGTCGTGTTCCCAGCGGGACACGCGCGCACGGAAAACAGACGGGCTTCCGAAGCCTTCACGCCCATCTCCCTAATGGTTTTTGATCTCGTTGCCGTCTTCCCCGTCCCGACACCGTGATTTCGACGCCCCGTGGTTTTCATACAACGTCGTCCCCGAGGAGGACTTGAGTCATGGAAACCTACGGAATCCGCGAGTCAGCTCGAGATTTTCGCGCAATAATACTGTAATCGACTTCCTGTGCGTTCAAGGATCTGCAGTATTTTACAAGGATAACGACGAAGAACGTGAACTCTACAGATATTGCATTTGAACCTGCTTCGGAGTCACAACGCTTTGAATCAGAGGGTTCCTGATTTAGGCGCGGGGGACTCAGGGGCATAGGTTCATCAAGAACTTCCCTGCGTTCCGCGCACGATCACGAAAAACACCGCGGTGAAAGGGAATTCGGATTGAGTTCCAAATTGTTGGGAAGAACACCTATGTTCGCAAATTTGAAGGTACACTATGAAAAGGCTGTTCATCACGGAATTCAGAAATTTAAAAAACTCAAAAATGTCCCTAAGAAACGAATAAGATGGACTCAGTCGAAGAAAATTACTGTAATTATACAGTAAAAATAATTTATCAGGTCAAAAATATAGAAAATCTCAGGCCTAAAGAATTCTATCACCTTTATGAATTCTTGGTGTCCTCGAAGCTTGAATTAAGATCACGATTTTCCTGTTGTCGAACATACCGTCGCATAGTAAACTTCAACATTCAATCGTACAGCAAGAAGTGCACTTCAAACTAGCGATAGTTCTCTTCTGACAGATCTGTCCAACAGAACATGGATGGCATCGTCAACAAATATTTCAACGTCGCAAGGTTCAGCGATAAAATATACGAACTTTGCCTTACTAGCTGGTTCTCGAAATAATTTATACACTATCTGACAGTTCCTAAGACGGCAATTTTATGAAAAGTTCGGCGGGCTTGACGCTGGCAGCGCAAATGCATTTCAATTTTTCTTGTTCGTTGAGGCAGGAAAGTTAATGATGCAGTATACAAGCAATCAGATTGAATGAAGCAAGTTTTTTGTACAGATTTTATTTTTTTTTAGCAAAACACAAGACTATATTCGAACAATAGGCCTAAAAGTTGAAGAGTTTTCGACAATTTTTTTTTTACCAAAGGGACACTCATATAATGGATTTATATGGCGGAACCCGTGATGCACCATACTTGCCGGGAAGTTTATCATGTCTACCCTATGCATGCCAAATGTATACCCTTTTGAGCTAAAAAATGAAATAACAATCTGCGAATTGCTTTTAGTTCTTAAATTTTCGACGTACAAGTTATTGAAGGCTATTGCAGAGCCGTTTTCAGTGCTTGAATTTCAATGCAATTTTTGTTCTTCCATTTAGCTCGAGCAGAGACGCGGATCCCCCGGAATTCGACGAGGAATCCTCAAGACTCCTCGAAAGCCCAGGTTGAAAATCTCCACTTCGACAACACAAAAACTTGGAATCAAGAAGACCCTGGACAGCGCCGTGCTCGGATTCCATCGTAAGCCCCTCCATGATTTTTCCCGAGCTCCACGCACAGTAAGTCCCACGGAAACTCGCTCCGAAACGACTCGATTGACAGCGAAAAAGGTCCCACGCATCCATCACGCAAGCGAACACCCGCGTTTCCGTCAAGTGCGCACCTCGCGCACTGTCATTATCCCGCTGCCGGGCAGATTTCGACTCAAAAACGTCCTCCTTCGCCCGCATTTCGTCCCTGTCTCGTTCCCCTAGTCTTTCACAAGGCTCATGCCTCATCCGCTTACCGAAACACCGAACGGAAATCATTCAACTTCAAACTAGTGTAGTTTCGAGAGAAGATGCGGAAGCCGTCGAAACGCGCTCGGATGTAACTCACGAACACATCACTAGAACGGATAACGAAACAACCCTGGATGACCAACTGCTACCTGGGACCACGGTCTCTTTGGGGATGATGTACAGTGCACACGAGGGTTGGTTCATGCGTCTGTCTCTCACTTCCCTTATTCGAGTCTTGTTGAACGGGTGGATATGAAATTACCGTGAATATTTCATAGGAGTAATATTTTGTAATTTTCAGACCCCTCAATTTTGCTCACAGAACCTGAAATAATGTAAAGGAATTCAGCTGAAACTGCACCCGACCGTGAGATTTCCAAGTTAAACCGCCTTCCAGGAATTGATGGGCACTCCAAGAGCGAAATTTACAAAAATATGATTTAAAAAAAAGATTGTCTTTGCGGAAATTTCCCAGATCTGAAAGTCATGTAACGATTGCATTTTTAAATTTTTTATTTTAGTTTTCGTGTTCGTGATGCTGAATGTTACGGTTGCGCCAAATTGAAAATTGGAGAGCGAGAATTTGGCCAAGCCGGCGATGTTGAAATTACAGAAAGACCTTGGAAAACAAACGGAGGCTCGCTTCACGTTTCATGCCGTATTGTTGATCCAATAGTGGTTAAGAAGATTCCAACTCGGGCACCCGAAGACCCAACGTAATGAACAAAATTTTAAACCGTCCCTCGAATTGTGTCCTTAGAAGCACCTGTCCGTGGCATTCTGTGTTGGCATGAATGGGAGCTTTTTCGGCACGTCCTTCGGTCTCGCAAACGCGATTTCTTTCAACGCCGAGCCCCGAAGGAATGCGACGGAAGAACAAGGAATGCTCCTCGTTAATGACAGTGCAAGAAAATTGTTTTCGTACGCACCTCGGATCCAACAGCCCAGGCGGCCAGGGCGATGTTGCAGTAAAAGAAGACCGGAGGCATGTTTGGCTGATTGCAAACATGACCTCTGCTGTTGGCAGCCTCCTCAAAGAGCGTCTCCAGCGCCTCAGTCCCGTGTTCCGCAGCCGCGCTCCCACCGCACTCGTACACGATGATGTGGTGAATGTACTCCTCATGTCCAGACACGATCGCAGGCTCGTACTGCAGGCCATCCCGGAGGGAAGAGAGAAACCATCCCATGGGATGCATTAGAAAAGGCATGAAACAGTCCGACCAGGTCAACCCGGGCAGGGATACATTCACTCGAGAAGACCCCCGCTCCTTCCAGCGCCCAGACTTCGCTTCAGTTCCGTTCACATGACAACAAAACTACTCCCATCATTCTTACCGTAAAATGCTTGCCTCACTTTTACTGTACTTTCGTTCGTGGTTTCATCGTTACTGTATTCACATAAGCATCAATAATACAGTATGCTCGTTCGAATATCGTTAGATTCGTTACTCCTAAAAAAAAAAGACAGGTCCTACACAGAGTAATGCATTTCTGGTTTCTAAGAATTCTGCGGATTATTGTGAATACTGTATAGGAAATATACGGCGTTTAATTGAAACGAATCTGAAAATTCATGAATTTCACTTGAAGGCGTGGCGAATGTTTTGAAGGTGGGAGGGATTTGTTTCGTGGAACCATTGAGGAAAAATTACCCGCAACGGTGTACTGTACTGTCAAGAAAGTGGAAGGAGTAGGAGGTAGTAGAGTTAGATAGGCAGCTATCTTGCTCCAAGGGGAGAAAATACGGCATTTTTTCAGCATTACTATTCAGGGATAATTTTCGGAGCAAGAATGATCAGATGCAGTATCCAGAGGGGTGTTCCGGCTATATTTACAGTCTACTCAATGACTCCGTCATATTTTCGGGAAACATGGTACAGTGCTCATTCGCTCATTACCGAAAAAAGACGGGGATAATCGGTCGATTGCCTCTCAATTCTCAAGGTCCAAGTTTTATTTTCTCAATCTTTATTTTTTTAATTTACTCCGCCTTTTTCTTCCACTTTCAAATCTTATTCCCCTGACTTCCGCGAGTTTAGAGAAGCTTCAAGATAAAATAGAAACCTATGACGTCCCTTCGGACAGTTGTAATGCATCATCGTGCTCATTGGGCTCGCAAAGCAAATTCTCGCCCCGAATACGGTACGTTAATTTTGCTTCACAAGATGGGCAAAGAAAACCATGGCACCCAGAGGATTAGGTTAATAAAAAAAAGCTTCGTCAGGTCAGTGCACAGCGTGAACTTCGCGCTCTGCAACGAACGTAGGAATCCTTCGGAAAGTTTTAAGGCAAATTTTGGATGTAATGTTCATTCGAACGCCTTGATGTTTCCATCTCCAGCAGATAAACCGAAATCCATCAGTAGACTGGAGCCGAATGCGTGGTATTGCTGAGTTCGGCCGTTGGAAAGGTACGCAGAGATACAATCATGTTTTAAAATATATGTGGGAACTGAGGAGCTCTCCGGAGTTCGACATGGTTTGGAAAATTGGAATTATGCGTGCGGAGGACGGGTGAAACGAGTCGGGCAGCATTTCGTTTCAAATTCTAACGCGTTATGCAGCTTAGACATGGAAGAATGTGCGGTGTTCACTGCAACACGTCGAAGAGATAAAGTTGAAAGCAATAACTTTACATGAGACCCTCGCATAACGCATGTAAACGCGCGGCGGGAAGCTTCTTTCGCCTCTCGCCACGACCGGTCTCGTTTTTGTTTCCCGCGTCGGAAATCTCAATGGACCAAACTTACGCCTGCGATTCAAGACAAATCCCAGCCTCTAGGGGAATATTTACGGCGCTGCTTCACCGACTCCCTGCAGGCCTCCACCTGACCTTCTTGAACCCGCCCGGGATCATCAAAATATTTTCTGCCGCGCCCCGAGTCACCCGCGGTTACGGAATCAGTCGGGGAATTTTTCAACTCCTATGCCTGCTCTGTAGCGTTGCCAATATCTTCACGACTCACACTGACCAGCGACAAAAGCCGGTGAGATCCGTGATAGCGTGCAGAGCAACTTGCCGGGGTGCAATTCAATGTATGCTGCGAAGGAATACGTGGCAACGCTGAGGTGCAGTTTTGAGTAGGCATTGAGCAAGACTTTTAAAGCCTCCGCTTCTCGCTTGACCGAAAACGCAGAGCTCACCACGTATCCCTTGTCAAAATAACCCCACGCAGTTCGGGCGGAAAGAAAAATATTGTTCGGAATCGCTGAAATACCTCGACTCTCTTCCCACACAACTGCTATTTCCATCCCTCCGTCGAGGAATCAATCAGCGTTTCCCAGCGGAGCAATATGAAGACGTGAAACGCTGAGCGACGACCCAGGGGCTGGGTCAAAGACTGCCGAGCAGACAGGGCAAAGGTCGTCTAGAACTTCACTTTCATCGCTTCAATTCCACCCACATCAACGAGGAGTTCTACTGAAGCTGATAACAGGCGTATACATTCAGACAAATAATATTAACCCCTCGTTATCACTACCACAAGAGGCTATGTTTTACATGTCCACGTTAGAAAAAGGATTCATGACAGATATTCCCTCGGCACGATTTTAACCCCCCCCCCCCCCCCTCCAAGAAAACAACTTCAAATGCATCTGCATATTATTAAATAAAAGCTACCGTATTTTTCCGAAAAATATGATGGGATTCTCAAAATCTGCCATAAACCAATCTCAGGTTGTTAAATTCGAGTTCTGCACCCAAAATCAGGCTTTGCCACTAGGTTATTTCGCACGGAGAAACATTTGCATTGCAATTCCCAGTAGACTCGGGGAATATTGGGGTCAGTTTGTATCAGTTCGGCAATAAGTGCGAACCAAGAATAATTCTGGTCTTGAGCATTTCAAGATTCGGGCAATATTTACATTGTGCATATTTACCTTAACATGAGCCATGATGCATATTTTGTTGTTGATTGCTGAGAAAAATACAAGACCTGTCTCTTTTTCAATGGAAACATGCCCGAAAAAGGATTTTGTAAAAATATCTCGTCGGCGTCATTCTCGGGGTTTTCCAGAGCACAAAGAACCTGGACCAATACGAATACGTCGGGTTCATCGGTTCGAACGCAACGTAACGTTATGCTTGAACAGTGGTGAAATCGTCATGGAATAAAACGGAAAACTCACCCTCGTGACGTGGTGTTTCTTTGGTCCCATATCCGGCATCGGAAAAATTTTGCACCAGTAAAGCGTGTCCGTATCCTGCGGCAGCGTTACCTGCGGAAGGAAAGAGAAGAGGACATTCAATCTCGTGTCGCAGGAAATCGAAGCAGCGGATCCAGGTCGAGCCCATTTTCCCCCCCGACTCCGCTCGATCACTCGGGGTTCCGAACAAGTACCTCTCGGACCGCGGTGGAGAGCGAAGAAGCCGGCGGGTCACAGGAAAGTTACGGGACCCTCGCAGCCACGTCGACTTGAACAATGACCGACATAAATCCCGTCCCTCGCTTAATTCGCGGACAAAGGGGGCCTTTGCTCAATCAAACCGATTTCTTTTGATGGCACTCATATCCTCCTGCTCCCATATTTTCTCTCGCGCGATTTATCAAGGCAACTCCTTCGCACATCCGCGAACCCAGTAATCATCCCATTCTTTCTGCCCGTGTCGCACCTGCCGCGGATACTCGCCGCCAGAGCGAAATCTCCGCTTGCTTCCCATAAAAGCCACGAATGAATCGCTTCATTTTTCATCGCAATCCACGTAATTTAAGAAAGATGAACGCCTCTCCTATTTCGTGCGGCAAGCGTTCACGAAGAAGATCATTCTGCGAAACAATTCAGTGCGGAAATTCAAGCATAGTCTGACTTTCCTCAGACCAGTCATATATTGTATTTCTGTGACTATATAGGCAACCCGTGACTACAGGCCAAATTCTATAAATGAGTAGTGATCTGATGGGGTAACTGTACAGGATAACATTAAAACAATCGGAAAAGATGGAAGAAGATACACTTCTGAAGTGATAAAACCAGCTGAATTTTTTAATGCGACGAAATTTTTAGATACCAAATAATCCGTAGCAAAACTCTTCCATACGAGACTTCGGTGCGGAATACAATCGAATTGCAGGAGCATATATCTCCGGGAAAGACAGCGTGGCCTGAACTCACGTATCCTCCGTTCACGTTTGATTCTAACGAACGTTTTTAATTTGAGCGTAATTCGGAGAAGAGAGGAATCTAATCACAAGTGCCTTAAGAATATAACAATCGTGAGGAGATTCAATCTATGGAAATATCCCGGGTAGAAAGTCATGCTCCAATTCTGAAGAGGGGTGAAATTATTATGGATGAAAGGGTCGCACGGGAGCGGAGCACCGATGGGATCCTACAAGCTCTCGAGATCATTTCGTTAAGGTCCGTCTCACGGGCGACAGTGAGCACGTCTCCACCGACCGGGATAATGGGTTAATCAGGGGAATAATGGTCTGGCTTTCAGAGCCGCTCCTGCGATTCCCGTGAAGAGGGGCCGGGGAACGTGCGAACCTGTCCGGGCCACACCAGAGACTCGGACAGCGGGCACGGGCACCAGGATTAAACATGCATGGAAGCATTTTCGTCGTGTTCATTGCAGAAAAGAAAGACCCATCGCTTTTTGCATAGGGCTCCGGAGGCAACAAGATTTCCCGGCTTCCTCGCTGAGCTCGGAAGCACCTTTGTGGCAAGCCCTCCAGCTTCTAACCCTACGCGGGGTCTCATCCTTTGTTTCCTGCCGTCGAGTCGGCTCCTGAAACCGATATGCACGTCACATGCATATGCAACACATTCCCCTTTTGCTGAACTCAGCTCACGCGAGGGGTTCCGCAAAAAAACCTCAGAAGTTGCGCTGGAAGCCACGGAGGACGGGCTTCGCACCCCTTTGCTTATTACCACTCGGAAACACAGCGACGCTCACATTAATTTATTTACGCAATTACTGTACACGCAGAACGATTCCTTTTTGTCAATGATTTAAAAAGGGGAGAGGGATTGCATAAAGCACAACATTTGAGAGTTTCGTTGGAACCATGCGGCTTCTATATACACGGCAAAACCCTGCTTCTTCTCATGAATGAGAACTAATACCAGAACGTAACGAATGACTGAAGTTGTCAGGTTAAGGCCTGATGAGAACAAGGGGTTGAGAGAAATGAATGCAAAATTGGAAAAATTTATTGAATTGATGTTTTTTTTTTCTTCTGAGAACAAAAAATAATCTGGTGAATGTCGCGCAGACGAGAAACTGCAGTTTGGTCAATTTTCGAATGTCTCTTGTGTAGATCGCGCTCAAGTTATTGGGCACAATTTTTTGGGAAAACGAGGGCATATACTGTATTGCGGAATTGCGGTGCATGCGTCACAAGCAAAATAAACAGTTACGGCAGTTTTTTCGGCTCCGTTATCCTCGACAACCACGGAATCAAGATTAGAATCACTGATGTTTCGGGGCCTCGGAGGAAAAGTCAAGGATAGAACATGAACATTTCCAGGTAATTTATCCTCATGCTGCGCGTAACTTCCGGTACAAATGTCGCAGGGGCGGGTTTAATATGAACTGTTTCCGACGTTGTAGGTTAAAAAGAGGCTGAGCAATTCATTCGTTTCAGTTGCATCGTGACATGAATGCAAACGGTGACAGCAAAGGATTTTTCAGAGGAAAGTTATTTACCGCAGTCATTTTCCACTCACTATTGAGAAGAACCTCGGAGAGTCGGAATATGGAGATCATGCAAGTAAAAGCCAAAAAATAAATAAATAAAAAGAAGGCGAGGATGTTGCAAGAGGTTTCGGAACACCCCGACGCTTGTCTTCGCGAACGAGTCGCAAGTGCCAAGGATCTTCTGACAGCAGCTGCTAACACTTGACACGAACTGATGCGCGCTCAGTTGAACCAGTTCCAAAGGAGGTCCCGGGCAGATGAGCACGCACCGTCGACGCTGACACGCCCGATCGAAACTACAGGCAAAAAGGGGGAGAAAACGTTTTCTTTCGCGTCGGTGATTCCCATGTCGCTGCGACGGGAGGCCGATAATCTCTTCGATCAACCGATCGATGACCGGCGCTTCATTCAAAGTTATTTCATTCATTACCAGCCGCAACATCATAATTTCAGTCCAACAAAAGATTCTATTTTTCAAGCGGTGCCTGCGTATCATTTTTTAAAGAAACAAATTCATTGAAAAGTCATTCTCCTCACCGAAAAAAAATTTAGCGAGAAACAATTTGAGAAATTACTGCATTCTGCGTGGTATCCATATTAAAAAAAATCGAGATTTTACACCGCTTATCAACAATAACTTAATTTACATAGTTTATTACTTATGATCAATCGATTAGCTTAATAATTAGTGAGTGCGAGGTGAATCAATAAAAGCAGAAAACTTTCAGAATATTTGTGATTCTTAAAAAAATATTCTAAAAGTAATTGAATAATTCTCGATAATATTTCAGCAAAAAAAAAATGGCTGTCGGGTTGGTTCTAGGCGGAACATTTCAAGGCACGCGCAACTAGGACAATCCTCACAACAGCTCTTTTGAGACTGGCGAGAAAGTACAGCACAAGATAAATTCCTGTCACAAATTATCATTTTTTTATCGTGCGCTAAAGACATACCAACAGAAATAGATCCACGAAATTGGACATTCCAACGACCATTAAATGAGCTTTAAATGAGGTTTGAAGGTTGATTGGGGATTCGAAATATGATAATAGTTTCCGTAGTAAACGCAAAACAATTGTGCAAGGATAAAAATTTAGAAGTACAATCGCACATGACCTTTACATGGAGTCATACCTTGTTCAACATTTCATGCTAAAATTGTCATCACAAGCCGAATTGAGCAGGATCTCGCTTAGCGCGAGATCTAATTTCTTTTTTTCGTGAAACTCTGACAGTAGGGTATAGAAAACGTGAAAAATCGAAATATTTCGCTGCAAGGATATATATTCTTCAAAGAAGAGAAACCTGCGAACAAAAGCATAACATCGCGGGGCACGGCAACCCAGGATTCTAAACCGAGGCTCCGTCGGATCATTCTCCGATACGAACTTTCGCAGTGAGCAGAAACCAGGTCGCTGTTTTCAATATCCGCCGAGATTTGCATCCCACAGGATCGTATTTCCGGCTCGACACAAATTAAGTCATCCCCGACAATACGACACGTTTCCTCCTCGCGGCAGGGGAACTGACGTCGCACAAGACGGATGCGTCAGCATCGCGCTTCTCCTCGTTCGATTCGCTCCGCGCTGGCATAAAAGCAATTCGAGAAATTTTCTTCCCTCTCTTTCGAATGTCATGCATAAAATATGAACACGTCTGCATTTTCACCTCACATTGTTCGCTGGCGGGGGGAAAAAGGCAATGAACAATGTGAGTCTCCTCATTAAAATTGATTAATTCTCCCAGCGAAACCTCGAAGTAGTCGCACAGGGCCCGAACAACGGATTAAGATATTCACAAACGATAGCTCTAGGGAGGCTTCGAAAATCAACGCTCTAGCCGAGTTTGTCACCAGAATGTTTCAATCTCCGTATCAGAGCATCAGCGGCAAGAATCGTATCAAAGCTTACGATGGTTTCTTTGTTCAAGTTAAATTTCTCCGAATATTTTCTCCTGTATCCAAGAAGTTATAAAACTGACAATCTCGCCTTCCCGTAAAGTACTGTACTGCACTGCCAATCATTCAACGAGAGAGTTCATCAATCACCAGAGTCCTGAAGTCAGTGAACTTTGGACGCTCAATATTTTCTGGAATATAAAGACGCCATCCATTCCGAAGTACATATATTTTAATTTACTGAAAAACAAAACGTGTGGAAATTCAGGCGTAAAATGAACTTTCATTAAACAATTAGGATCACAGAAGTCCATTTGTTTCGTTCGTGATTTCGCCACCATCTTAATGAACTTGAACACTACCAACATAAATCCGGATGCGTGTTACCTGGGAATGGTACTGCAGCAAGGGGTTTATACTTCATCGTATACTGTCACGGGTCGAACAGATGTATACCCCTCTCATTCAAAAAGTCGCGTTGGTCAAGAATTATGCATTCACCTACGAATCTGAAGAACACTGTACTCAGAGGCCATCGAATATAAGCCGCGCCCGATTTTTAGTCAACCTTTCGGAAAGAGAGTGCAGTGCGTCTTACAAATACTATACTGTATCATAATTAATATATAAATTGAATTTAAAAAAGCGAAAAATCCAGTTTCAGTTTCGATTTTTCAAAGTCAGCGATGCAGTCTTCTTCTTGACTTCGAAATGCTGTACTAGTTCAAAAAATGCTAATTCCGTAATCATGCAACACAATTTTCCTGTTTCTCTCCGAGTACCGTATTTACGTCCGCTGCATCTCTTTCCATAAATCTGCAGAATAATGAAGGGATGTGTGTACGAAATTTCAATCTGAGCTGGATGTTCGCTGAACTATAGTATCGAAACACGAGCAAAAATCGATGGGCGTCATGACGAAAAATTGGTGGGAGAATGGCGTCGGGTTTCCAGGAAGATTAGTTGATGACTATGCTGATAATCGGCACAGCTGACCAGCGTGACTCACAGCATCTCTTGGAAACGGGCAGAAAACGCGAGCCAGGGAGTGCTCATGGAAATAAGGCGTGCATCGACGGACACGCAATCATTAAGGCGTCAAACGTACATCAAGAAGTTCCCTCCTCCCCTTACACGCTTACAAGGGAGTCAGCCTTGGAAAAACACGAATTGCGCTTGCACACGCAGGGGAGAATGTTTTAAAAGCTGACGGGAAGAAGCATTTAATCGAACACTCGCCTCTGCATTGTCGCCCAGTGAGGAGGAAATCCAACAACACCTGCCACAGGCGCCGCGTTGGACGCTTCTGGCGAACGAATTAGCCGCGGGGACTGCGATCTATTCCCCGGGGGTAACAAAAGCTCGTGAAAACACAACATGGCTTTCCAGTCGCCGGTGAAAAATAAATAGTTTTTGATCCATCATTGCTTATTAAGTTCCGCCCCAAACTCCCACACACATACACACACACACACACACATACGTGAAGCGTTCGCTTTTCTCGTTCATTGCACGACGGCCGAACAACAATTACCATATTATACATTACGTGAATATTTCCGCTAATGGGAATCAATGGGTGAGCGACAGTCAATTTTTTGCAGACGAATATATTCTTGTAGAGTCGTTATTCCATTATGCAATTGAAAAATGCTTCCAGGAAAACATGAAGACGTCGGGAATGTCGGTGTTTCCGACATTCCCAAGCGTTCGGTGCTTGAGAAAGGAAAGGGTCAACGTTTGGCCTTCTCGAGGCAAATTAAAGTAAGACCCATTTGCTACTAATGTAACAGACATAAACAGAAAATGAATGACTGGAGGGTGTCCTATTTTTTCTTCCTCGTAGCACTCATTTCGACAAACAATACTGTAATTGGAATTCTCAGGATGTCAAAAACGTCCTATCATGTCCCAGAAGTTAAATACGTCTTAGTCAAGAAAAGGCAAGAATTTTATCTTTCCTCCCCCAGGCGCAGCTTTCTTATGGCTCTCCGGATGATACAGCTAGTACAATACGAGGATTCACCCTTCCCCTCTTCCCCATTCTCCCTAATTTATTTTCTATAAATTTCTTAATTATGTGCGCACGACCCACAATTCCCAAAAACATATTCTTGTTGTTACGGATCTAGTAACACCTGAATCCCCAGTGCATGAGTGATTCGGAGAAAAGCTTGTAATAATGTTTCATGCGTTAGTGATGGCCCAGATTGACTTAAACACGATGGAGGAAGGACTATGGGACTATGAAGAAAATTATGCTTGCGACGATGAATGATTCATCATTTTGGCGAAATTTTCTACCGCTTCAAGACACTCGACCTTCAAGGATGAGTTTCCCTGGCTTTTGACTCGTGGATCCGAAGAGGTTTTCATGTTGTCTCGTGAGGGGCTTCGTCAAGACGTGCCGGTGGATTTTGAGATACTTTTCGAAGTTGGAGATCGGCTTTCTTAATCTCGTGGACGCAACTTGAGATTGAATGTGACGAGGAGGACTAAGTCGTGGGGCCGAGTACTGAAATTGCCTGTCATCTTATCTCGGAATAGCGGCTGAGCTCGGTATGAGCGGGATTGAACTTGGCAGCCCGGTGGAAATTTTCATCAAGAAGTTACCGTTCCGTGGGAATCGGCTTTTCGCGCGGCCTGGCGGGAACTTTTCCGCCGGAAAATTATGATCGACCCGGACTAATAATCCGTTGCGTTAAAAACCCCGAGCTGGGATTTCGGGGAAACCGGGAAATTCTTGGGATTAGCGACTGACGTGATCCAAGTTTTTCGCGGCTTTCCGCCTGCGGTCTCATGCATGTTCTGTTCGACGCTCGCGTGCAATCCGTGAATCGATTTGGTCCGCACTTATTAACTCATTTCTTGCGTCGGTTCGAAGCGTTTTGTGCTTGTCTCACATGGGTTTCGTCACATTCCGCCAATCGGGTCTTCCTGGGATTTTTCACTCAGAAATGCCTCGCGTGATATTGTGGGAAGACGCAGAGTTAACTGCATAATGACTTCAGCGACATTGATTTATTCGTTGCCTGTGCAGTAGCTTTCATTCCATCACCTTCAGATGGGCAAGAAAATTATTGTTCTGGGCAAACTCAGATATGGTCACGCTTATACTCTACTGCACTCGAATTTCCGAACCAGGCAAAGGAACACGCCCTCTAATTCGTTTTTCAATTGTACTTCATTTTCCAACAAAATGGAAAAATTTGTAGGGAAAAAATTAATCGAATACGGGTTCACGTAAATTAATCTTGAATTGGTCACTCTAATTTCTCGCAAATATTGTGAATTTTCGCAAACATGGCAGCGCATTTCATCTTCCGTCTGACACCAAACCAGTGAATCCTTCTGTAGTGTGAAATCATCCAAGTTTTTCAACCAGGGTTATGCGTTCCACTGGATAAACGTGTGGCACTTGTAGAGTGATACGTAGAAAGGCCCATTTAGTCAGCTATGCATTTGTGTTTATAATTTTATGTGGAGCTGCGGGAGAGATAGACTGTTCAGTTTTCATGAAACGCTATTGCCTAAAATATGAAGATAAATAACTGGTAGGAGTGTATTAATGCGTCTACTAATTCTGAAGATGCAGTTGTGAATAAAGTTAGGAGTCCTCACTGCGCAGGGGTGGTACATCCTTTCATTGATACAGTATATTAATACTGTACTGACACATCTTGAAAGAAATGGCACGATCTCCAAAAAAGTCGAAAAGCCGCGGATTCACTGTGCTTTCACCAGACCGCAGAAAAAAATCTGCGTTCTTCTAAATTTAACCCCGGAGAAAGAATTTCTTGAGCTTGTATTGAGATGAGTAGAGATAACGTAGGATGATCAGTGCACCGCAACAACGTCGTACCTTGCTCATGCGCCTCGTCCGAAAATTATGCTCGCGTGTGCGCGTAACTGCCTTAACCGTGCGGGCAAACGAGAGCACGAAGACAGTTCGTCTGCGTGAAGGAAATCCTGGAATGGCACCAGTTGCGTCATCCGACGACGCATCCGCACAACGACCGGAAATTACGAACCGACTGGCCTCTCACACCACCAGCCGACTCACAAAAAATAAGTTTAGCCCAACGCTCAGTGATGAAAGGTCGTGATGAAATAATTTTGAGAACGTCAAGAGCTTAATCGAAGCACGAGAGTCAAGGATTACGATCTTTTCTAGCGGATTGAGACGCTTACACAAAGGAAAACTGAGTGAGCGAAATTAACAGCTTTTATCTTTATTTGGCAATCTACAAACACAATGAAGTTAGGACACAGACGAACTCTGAATGAAGTATACAAGACGATGCTGTAATTTCAAGACGCTTTTAAGCAGTGCTGCCCTTTTTAGAATCAGTATAATCCGTTGGATTTGTGCTCTCCACTCGTTCTTGCGCCACATCAAACGGTTTACTTTAAATTTTCCAGAACAAAAATCAGATGACTCCGCATGTTTTCGGGCACAGGATCAGACAGTGAAGTACACTTTCACATACAGAACTACGCTTTGTCTGGAGTTCTAATAAAGTTCCCCAAGGTTAGGCTTGACAATAATTTTTTTTATTATGGGAAGGACAAGAATATCAGTTTTTGGAAGAATTGAAATTCTGAAATTTTTGTGGTAACTTTCTGAGGCGTAAGACAAAATTGTATTTTCGGAGGGACATTTCATCAGGTTATGTGAAAGATTTATCTGAATTGACCTTGGCGTGTTACACAAATCGAAGTTCGAGGAATTTACTTCTACGAGCACGCAGAAAACCCCATTGATAATATTTTGAAAAATAATATATTTTCAGTTGAATCATGTGATCCGTATCAGTATCAACTTCTTGTTCTTCAATCAACATAAAACTAGTGGTTGTACGGGAACACTAAAAGTTCTGGAAAATGGTTGAAGCCAGAAAATGGAAAAGCATAGATTTTCCTACAACCAAGAATCAGGACTCATGAAAAGGGGCTGTTCACTAATTCCCGGTAACAAACAATGGAATTTTACCAGAATTCATTTGTTAAAATTCCCGATTCCGCGCTCGCATCAAAAAGTCCGCCGTGAAAAATGCAGCCGGAGTACGGAAAATTGATTCATCGGTGACGAGATTGGAGTGTTTCCTAAAAGGTAGTAGGCAAAAAATAATACTTGTACGTGAGCAAGTGGATGGTTCAAGGGAAAATTAACGTTCTCTGACAATCAAGTGTCGCTGGCCGGTCCGCAAGCTAATGACACGGCGACGAAGATTAATTGCAAAGGAACCCAAACAGCACACTTGGCTCGTTTCCCTTAGCGGCGCGAATTAATATTCCGCGGTTGATCGTTGGCTTTAATCACGTCCGCAGACTACAAGACGCGGCCGTTGTGACTCGGGAAATAATTAAAACTGCCTGCTCGCTTCGAACAAAAGGGGGGAGGGGGAGCGTCAAATCCAAACCGGCGTCCAGGGATCGCATCAGTCACACGACAAGACGGGTCGACATTAAAAACTGTGTTGCGGGAAAAAGAAATATCAACGCCGCCCTTTTCATGGCGCCGCACGAACGAACGAACGTCTTCCCGGCAATTTTCATCGACATCGTCGCGATCACGCGCACCAGCATTTTTCCTCACCGCGTGCCAAACGTGATCGAATCCGAAATTTAGTTGCGTGCCGGTGTGATGAGTTTTCCGGGACCATTCGAAAACCATCAGTCATGTAATTCCTGGCCGGGAAGATCTCGTCTCGGAGCCAGCCAAGTCCCGCCACTCATCAGGCCGGGAAACAGCCATTCAGCTGGATGAATGGCCTGTTGCCCGGCGGAAATAAACGCCGGTTCGCGTCGATGTCCGATGGAAATGTGGAAACGCCGTCGGATCGTGATTCCTCGCCACGACTTTCCTTCCCACGCGACAAAAAGCCAAGGAAGGGCAATTCATCCCGCGGGCATTTCCTCCATTCCTTGTCTCCCCTCAATTTCAGATCTTCATGCGCGAATGAATCGGGGAAATCTTTCCGCCGAATTCAATCCATAAACCTGTCATGCCATGAAGTGCACATCCTAGCTCACCGAATCCTCGCATCTCAAAAATTCCTCCAAAAACCCGAAGATAATTTCCGTGAAGTACTCCCGTACTCTGATCACCAGATTTATTCGAATTTTATTCGCATACAGTACTCCCCAAAATGAATGCTCCCTATCAGTAATTACGTTGATTTTTAACAGGGAATTTCGGAACAAATTCGAAACAAAAAATTACAGAAACTAACTGTCGAATAGACTGAACACGTAATATTATTAGTTTGTGTTTCCAGATATCGGTAGAACTACGATAAAAGCTTTCATCTACCAGATTATGCACTAGAATTTCAATTTAGACCATCATTCGAAGAAATTCAATCGAAAATGTATAGGGTTTATTTCTGGGGTTAAGCTCACATTAAAATAGGCGTCCACATTTGTGAATGGGCTCATATCATTAACATATTTCTGTGAGAAAATGGGAGTACAAAATACAGTACGTGTCAACAGGCGAAGCCGTTTTTTATTCCCTTAATTTATCACGCGCTAAAAAAATCAAGGCACTGAGAAGCTTGCGCAGAAGAGCAGTGTCGATCATTGCGTGTTCCCTCAAGAAAATGAGGCAGGGGCGTCGTATCACACATCTCCAATGTTTAGTTAGGATTGGATCCGAAACCTGATCAAGCAAAACCTGGGCTCGATGTGAAGGGTCTAGAATGAAATGAAGGGCTACCGCAGGACAGCTCAGCTCCTCTCGACGTGGTCGGGGCAACTTGGCGCTCGGGAAGACGGAGGATCAATTACATTCCGCAGCGAAGCACTCGCGGTATGCCGAGTGTAGGGAAATAGACTCGTAAGTTAATGTCAAGCCGTGCGATCCTTTTCCCGCAGAGGAAACCCCTATATTTATTTTTTTATTTCAGCTTTCTTCTTTTCTCCCGTGTGGAAGGATATCGATGAAGACGGGAACGCCGCGCGGTCTTAACGGATCGCCTAGTCGGGTGACTGAGTGAACACGATTTTATGATCCGATTCCATCCGGCTTATCCGGCACGTATTACCAAGAGTCCCCCCGCGGTGTACGAGGCATGCTGGTGTCTTCCGACGTGAAGGAATTTGGATCCCAGAACGCATTCGAACAGAACGGAATACAGCTCCATGTGACCCGGAACGTTTTCGACACGGGAATGGTCATTTCAATCGACAAGCTATTCGTCTTGCTGCCAGGGTTTCACGTTTAATACTGGCGACAACCGTAACTCGGAATTTATCCGGAAAACTCGATTTCAGATGCCAGTGATGCATATGACTCTCTCCTTCGCATTGAAGGGACAGACCAGACATAGGCAATCCTGGCTACATCCCCGGCCTCCAAATGCAGCAATCGACATCAGCTTCGCTACCTTCCCAGAAAAACAAATTTACCAGCTCGCCTTTTTTACACACAGATTCAAATAAAGTACTGTATATTCATGAAACTGATGTTCAATTATTCTATTTTTATCGAACGTATCGGAGCACGCGCGTCAATATTAAGCACGTAAAAACGAATTAGAAGGTCAAGCACCAAAAAGCAATTATGCATTAAATCCGGAGCGATTTTTGCGCCGTCGTAAAAATACGTTTTACGATTTTGCATAGTACCTTCGTCGTATACTAGAATAAGGAGCTTGGATTAGAATGGTGAAGCTTCAATTTGAGCTTTGAACCAAGACCTTATTCTGAAGGAACGTGGTTGATCTTTAGAAAATGTTCCACTCTCAACAGTGTTGAAATGTCCCGGCATTTTCCTACCATCCAAACCTCGAAAGTTACGCAGGAAAGCTTCTTCTTTTTTTCACAGAACTGTGCTGTCAACCCGAGCCGAACGGGAAAATGACGAAGTTCCACGAGCAGGGTTCTCGTTCACACACGAGAACACAGTTTTAAAGTTACCATCGAGATGCCAGATAAAATCAAAAAGACTTGAGGTTTGCTCTGAATCGTTCATTTGAGGAAGCGGATCGAATGGCGACCGCAAAACGGACAAGATATGGAGTTCGGTTTAAATTGGGTTTATTCTTCCGTTCGAGTTCCGCAAGAACAGAAAACCGCGACCCAGTACCACGGAAAGAAAACCACCCAAGCCGCTTTTATTGTTCAAGAATTGTGTGCTTTGCGTCTAATGACCTCGAACGCCGAAAGCTCGTTCAGATAATTGACAGCATAGAAGTGGGACGGAGCGGCATTTGAAAGAAGAAGAAAAAAGGTGCTTTCGTGGAGATAGGGCCAAGTCAATGAATAAGCCCTGGCACTAAGGTATATTCCTACACCACCCTTACTGAAAGCATGCCAGAAAATGAGCCCTGATCACTGACACGACATTTTATAATGATTGAATGCACTTCCTCTCACACGACATTTTATTATGATTGAAGGCACTTCCTCTCACCTGAAGCAGGGATAGTTGACGAAATGAATTTAGGGTATCTTTATTTTAATTCCCTCACTTACTTGAACTCTTCTGCCACTGATCCTGCGGCAAGATTCCACGAAACAATACTTCTTAGTTCTAAATTTGAAATCATTCAGAAGACTACTTTATGAATACTATTCATCTTAATACCGGACCAAGAGTGCACGTGATAAACCTTAGCCCATCATATAACGATAAATAAGGCATATACTGTACTGTACAATATTGTGATATCCTTCCTTAATTTTTGGGGAACGAGAAAGTAGACAGATTGCGATTGAAACGATGATTGCTGAGGCTATGTATACAATCGTCTTTCATTCAAGAGGAATCGCTTGGCCTGTAACCACAGATTTCCTACAGTGCCGAACAGAAGGGCTAGTAGAAAATTTAAAAAATGTCCGTCAGACGCGATCACTGAACGCATTTCATTGGTCTTCCGAACACCAAAGATGCTTCAATTCATAAAAATTAAACAATCTCAGAACATGCAATGGATTCGCTGCTGTCAAACTAAATTAGGAACATAATTTTTAAAATAAAAATCTAGAATTGCACTGTCAGTTTAACGTGGCAGCTGTACACAGTAGCGAGGTAAAATCACATGTACAGTAATACAAAATACTGTACGTTTGATCACGGATTATTGTAGTTTACATGGAACGACTGAGTTAACTCACAAAAGAACACAACAGTTTACGAACGGATGATCGTTTGCGAGAACGTAATCTAAACTCAGAGTCGAGATCAGCCGTATGTTCGGTGAACTGCATTTCTTGGTTATGCCATCCAATAACCCCAAATGAGACTAAAATTATAAACACATCTGACCATTCTTCATCTGGATCAGCATGAAAATTGCACGAAATGTTCACAACGAAAGAAGATCTATTGATTACAGCAAGAGTGATATTTTCGCTCACGCTCATTTCAGGAAAGAAGATTCTGAGAAGACCCTCGAGCATTGCCGTCGGCAACGTACAAAGATACAGGTTAAAATCGTGCCAAGCTGAAGACATCAGGGTATAGGCAATCAGGAAGGAAAGAAATGCTTTCTCGCGTTAGAAGAAAGTTCGTGACCCAGGTCCGGATCTCGAGAGGACAGCAAAGAAAAAGAAAAAAAAACATCCGGTTCGCGAACCACCCAAGTGAACCAGTTAATATCATGACGGACAAGAATACCAGTTATAACATACCTTATCTTTTCGTCCCCAAAGTTATTTCGAAACTGGCCAAGCACAAGCTCATTAAACGAAATGTCATCATCAAGATGCTTCACTTCCCATCAAATACCTGGAAGATTTTCCCGAACAAAAAATCTTTACGAAAATATTCGAGCAATGTGACAAACGAAGTCCACATTCTCAGCAAATCACTGGAGAGTAATTAATAGAGATCATAAACGATGTCAGGAATGATGATGACGATCATTAAGCAATTTAATTCCAGCGACGCCCAGTTATTATGAACTGGCTTCCAAATCGGGGTATAGAGACATGATTTTTCTGGGGATAACAAAAATGCTTCAAAGCCCAAGTATGCGTCAATTGCGCGTGACAGTTTTTTCGAGGAACGGAAACTCTCGAGTGGAAGTCGACAGTGGCGGATACGGAAGATCCGGCAATCCTTCTCGTCAAGTGAGGAACGCGGAGAAGCTCTCTGCCCTTCAGTTCGAGTTCATTTTAACGGGGAACAGGAGACTCATTTTTCATCGGTCCTCAGCGTGGGGAACAACGGGTCCGGAGAATGAAGGAAATGACAGTAACGACTCACGTTCGGGTTGCGGAATTCCCAGAAGCCGACTTGGCTGTCGGCTTGTAGTCCGTCGACGGGTTTCTCGAGCAAGTACACGCTGCGGAACCCGCGGTTGTGAATGCCGTGGTACGGCAATCGTCGCCACTGTCGGGCTTTGGTCCTCGGCTCTGACCCGTCCCCCCGAATCTCCGTCGCTTCCTCTTCCAGCACCGGGTCGGAGTCGTGGAATGCGTACATTAATCTCACCGTGTCCGCCTGTGATCAAACAAAGAAAATGAGGCCGTTCATTAAAATGCTCCGCCGTTCCATCAAGGACGGCGCATGGATCATAACAACTCGGCGGAACGAAAAATTCTTCCCTCCAATCCTCCCATCCCATCACTCTGATCAATGACTAAGGTTACTTCGTCGGTTTAAACAGCATTCTCAGGCATTATGAACATTCCCGAACTTTCATAAAAAGGGGGATGTTCCATTTTGATATCTATAATGATCGCATGGGAATTTTCCCAAATGACGGTACAATAAACTACAGAGTGAGTCATTTTTCTTTTTTTTAAATGTTACAAGAATTTTAGCGCTTCACATCTATCTTTGAAAGTACCATGCGTCAGCACCGCGATGACTAAAACTAACACGCTAATTAGCAAAAATTATTGCTGGGATGAGTTACGCATGTGAGCAATGCAGATCTTCGCGTTTGCCTTGAATTTCGGCAGTTCGCGAACTGAGCGAAAATCAGCGATGACCAGAACTGTTGAACCGACATGGAGAGAATGTAACTTGAATCACGTAGTATTTTGATTATTTCAACCGTGCAGTTCTTCCCATACATTAAACGAATGAATATAAGCTAAGGCATACCTTTGCCTTGAACCTGAAAAGCTGATGTGAAAAAAAACAACCAGGGTACGATTTGTTTCCCCAGGTGGTGTGGTAGCCAGAAAAGTTAAAAATTTTCGGAAGAAACCTCTCAGAGAAAACAAAAAACCTCGACCCGGGAGTCGATTTAACGCGATGACACATACTATCATGCCCGCATTGTAAGGTTTGAATGCTTTGAAGCCTTGTTGTCGGCAATATCTGGCGAGCTCACGCGTAAGCGACTTGATCGATGCCGGCATTTATAGAGAAGGAAACTACTGAAAAAAATATATAAATAGTATGCGAACAGCGAGGAATGTCACGGAGATGGTGGTCGTTTTCGCAGGTCATTTCGAAAAGCGGAATGCGGCATGGAGTCTATTCTTAGCAGCTCGTTGCCTCCCGGCTTTTGTCGTTCGAGGAGCGTCAGAAAAGCCAGCGCGAAACTTGACGAATGCTTCGCGTGACGGGATGTGCTAAACGTTGTTATTCTACCCGGATGACCTCACTCACGGCCAACTGTGATTCTTGATCCATTGTAACGGAAGACGCCTGCTCTTCAATTGCGGCCAGATTCCCGGGCCTGGGAACAGATGGGGGCGGTAAATAGCGCTGTAATTGCGTTTTATGACCCGCGGGGAAGACGAATACTCAGCCAAGAAAAGACCGTGGTGTTTTGTTGCGTGTAATGAGTCAACACTGAACAAGGACGCCTCGGGCAGGTGGGACTGTCAGAGGGGAGGATGTTCCTCGCGATGATCTTCTGGCGTGCGGAAAACTTGCCTATTACGCTGTTTCTGGGACACGCGCCTTCTGACTGGAATTTAGGACTGGAGTCCTGACCCATCACCGAAGAATGCCTGTCACGCTGATCCACTCCCGAGATTAGGCCGAAAGTCAATACAGTCAACACTCAACTTACAGCGTCACGATCCGTCCACATCTATTTTTTGGCACTCAATCGAATTTTTTTCATGTGACGCGTGAACTCAATTGTGGTACAGTAATCGGGGGGGGGGGGGGGGTAAAATGCAAAGTTTGATTTCATCAACTCGTGATCACAGGATAGCAACGCATCCGGTGAAATATCCTCGAAATTCTAAGCATTCTAATTCTTGAAACAACAAGGAATCAGGGCCTTTGCACGGAAATGGCCCGGAAATCTGAATCTCGCCATTTCCGGGGTGTGGAGTGATAGCAAACGGAAAGCCAGTGGGGTTGTGAGGCAAGATAGGATCCTTCGAGAAGTTTGAAATGCTTCAGCCATGTGGGGAATTCATCATTTATGCAGGTACAGTACTATACCTTATTTGGTCTCCATCAGCCGCAAGAGTTCGTAAGCTTTCTTTCTCATCAAATAAGGGGAAGAAGCTCGGTGAATAAAACGATTATGCGCTTTTACGTATTCGCGAAAAATTGGATTTTTGAATACAACCGTCTTGAGCAATCTTGAGCAAAAACTTGAATTTTGAAGAATTCCTCGCGAAGTTTTCACCACGATTACTCACAGGTATATTCGTACGAATTCTAAAAGCGGGCGCGGGAATTCCGACATCCGATGCGGGAGTAACAACGCAGGGAGACTGATACTGGAATACCGTCATCATTAAGATCCGAAAACAGATTACTCGGGCATGAGCTCAATTACCGCTCATGACTAAGAATTACGCTTTATCGCCGACCGATTCATCGAGTCCCGGGAAAAGCCAAATAGCCGAAAACCTGGATACACCCAACAACATTTCTCGCGAACTTGGTTGCCAATGCGCCTGTCAAGCTGCGCCCACACGTCCCTCCGCACATATCACGACGCGCCCGGCAGCAAAGCGACAACGTTGCCTGTGTTTATCAACACGGCGATAAGGACGGTCTCGTTAGCGTAATTCCATTCGGCAAAACATTTTTCTTACGCATTAGCTCCAGCACCATGAAACCCTCGGCAGCAAGGGAACCACATATGTGAGAAATAACGAAGATTTACGGTTCCTCCCATTCCTCGCATCCTGATTCGGCCCGTCATTGCCCACAGATTTGGCGACCAGTGCAGTGGTTTCCTTCCAAACTATTACACGAAATTTTAATAAAATAAGCTATACCTGCAATAAAGTTTCAAAATACTTCTCCGAATATAAACCTTATGTCGAGACTTACTGTATAATGTACTGAACTTCATTAAATTGAAAGCTACGGTTGGTTTACTGGTTTACAGACCTTGTCATGCAATAGAAACGATAAAACAGGAAGCCTCTGAAAAGCCATGGCTTAACTTTACTTCTTATGAATAACTATTTTAACGGTGAGCAACATACGAGTATAGTGCATAATTTGGCTCATAATATACAGCTCTTGAAATACAGGTTCAGAACAAACTGAAAAAGACTGAGCTAATCATTTTTGCAAGCACCTTCGAGAAAACGAATCAGGGCTGCACCGAAAATTAACTTCATCAGTACTCCCAATCTTAATTATTTTGAAATACGAAAATCGGTCCGAAATTGTTCTATACTCATATCACAAAACAAACTTGAGACTTACTGCGTTGAAAAATTACAATTGAAGATAATTGCATTACTTCGGATGAATGCGATGTAAAAACAGCGAAAAAGTGTTCTTCTTTGGAAAAATATCCGGCAATTTTGTTTAGAAATGTCAAGCTTACGAGTGCGAATATGACCGATTAGCATTGAGGAAATTTCGCGAAGCTTCCTTAAACGCTTAAAGATACTTTCTCATCAGCGTAAATATTGAATGTTCCTGGGCATATGTGAGTCTCGGTGATTATGCTAAATGGCCTGATGGAAATTTGTAGAATTCTCCACGCGGATCAGATTGCCTCGAATCCTGGGTGGAGATCGCAAATGGAAAATTTCACACATCGCAGCCTGTAAACGAGCCCCGTTAATCATCACAGTCCACGAACAAGGCTTCCTCGGGGAATCTGCATACCGCGGCGATTAATACAACATGCGGGAAGGTAATTAGGAAACCCGGGGATTTCGTGCCTAACGCAGGGAGCGCGCTGCTAATTCCAACCGCGCCGTCTTTATCTATCCTTTCAACCGCCCGGAATGACTCGAGATCGCTGCGATTAATTAACCCAGCGTTGATATGCAAGCCCCGCCGGAGATGTTTCCCGGGAGCAGCTTTCTAAAACATCAAACAGGCGTTCATGAAATGATGATGAGTCGAGAAGAATTCAGCAGTCCAGGATTCAGCCCAACTAGGCTACGCTTTCCGCGCGGACCATAAATTTCTCGAAGACCTCCGACTCGTAGAAGTACTCGCTGGACAGCCGATTAGGCGATTTCATGGCCTGCACGAGGTTTACTTCGCGGTTGGACAAATTCGAAGACATACTGACGGGTAGCCAACCCCTGCAGGTTTACTGTTCCTGAGACATAGGGCGCGGGCCGAATGGATTGAATGATGTCTACTCTAAACCAGGCTGACAGACAGGGCTTCTGGGATTCTTCAGGGATAAAATGCTGCAGTGAGCACAAATAACGTACAAGTATGTTTGCTACTTCCAGAGGTCAACAATAACTAAACCAGGAAGAACGACCCTTATTCCACATGATGTTGGAGGGACTCCAAATTACGCGCAACGTCAACTGCTTACTCGGGGGTTCAGTGACATCCGTAATTTTGCGAAATTTGACCAGAACTTTTCTCAGAAAAATGACACGCTGAAGAAATCAAGTGCGGTTTTACAGAACTGGGGATACTCGAGGATAGACAGCAGAGATCTTTATACTCAAGATCACCCTGCTTGGGCAAAAGTATGGACAAGAAAATTGTACCCTATATATGAAAAGCACTACTGTATATAGATGCTTCCACATATAATTTCCTCAAGTCTTTTTTCAGACATTTCATGACTGAATGGATCGTTAGCCAGACCGATGCAACCTAATTCTGCTCGCGTATCTATGACATTCCACCGAAAGCATACATTCAATTATTCACAGTGTATTTACCGCATTTTTTCCTTGAATGTTCGCTTTAACCCCCTCACCCCCCTCTAAACAGACCCAAAAGTAGGATTCAGTCTACAATTGTACACTTCCTAAAATAGGGGTCGTGCAGTATATTCACCAATTAGCCGACGAACAATCCTTCATAGTACGAGGAATATATCCTAAATAAAATAAAACAATTTCCTTTAAAAGATTGGAATTACTTTTAACCATAACCATGCACTAATTTCGCAGGAATGTGCCCGTACCCATTCAAAATCCTCGTAACTTCAGAAACTCATATAGTAAATCGCCGTCTCTGAATTAACAGTATCCTCTATTCAAACATCTCAAGGTATTCAGTCCAGATGAAGTTGCTGTTCTGGGTTCAGTACTTCGTAATCAAGTTACAATACACAATCGTATCCCATTCCATTCCCGAATCTCTGATCTGGAGCGCAGCAAATTTTCGGCTGCACAGCAGAGTTATATCGAGCAGGTAACAGTCGGCCTCCAGACTTGGATTCCTCAGATCTCAATAATGGATTAAACGTGTTGCACCAGATTCTTTTATAAGAAAACAGCAGTGGATACCAGTTCCACTGACAAGCTCGGGTTGAGATGAAGCGAAGAAATGTTGGTTGCGAGAGCGACTGCGATGGAGGAACGAATTCGGAGCATCGGCTCAGCGCATAGGTGGACTCGATTCTGAGCGAACGCCTGTTTGCATTCGCCGGGCTATTAACCGGGAGAAAATCCGAAGCACACATACGCGTCCTTTGATTAACACAAGCCACCATCAATCAAGACAAGGGATCCACATTCCGAGCCCCCGATGCGAGTCAGTACTCCGCCAAGAGAAGCAAGCAAATCGCTGGGAGACGGCTACACGTCCCAGGCCGCATTAAAAGGGTTCAACAGCACGGAATCCTCCCGCCAGTGTAAAAAGTCTACTAGTCCCACTGGACGGAATCTTCCTTAGCCTCGTAAGAGACTGCTCACCCCCCTCACCCCTTTTTTGCACATGCAAAGAAAGGATGCAGGCGAAAGGATGTATCTTCGGGTGAAGACTCGGCAACGCATGCGCAAGTTATTTCTTTTGCAACGTAAAAATATCCCGTTTTAAGTTTATGTGCTCGAGTTCCCGCTTTCTAACATCCAGTGAGTGTGGAAGACCCGCATTTCAAGCATTTCGAGAGAAAGGATATTCGGAGGAGGTATATTTAAAACAAATTGAGACTCGGGAACCCCTTCGTCTCTACGTACTTGATTTCACTGGATACGGCTGTAATTATCAATGTCATCTCTCCTCCCTGAACTTGAGAATCTTTCTTCAATTATTCAGAGACAGATGCGCCGAATTTTCTCTTCCACGTCCACACATACCGCGAATCTCTCCCCTTGAATTGAGAGAAATCATGATGAACATCATCGAAATTTACCTCTGAAGTGACTACAGTATGTGATTCATCATTTCAAAATTATGTGATCTGAACTTGAAAATTCCTGTTTCTTACCTCGAAAATTACGAAACTTACGAAAAAGTCTTTGTACATTTGAAAATGGTTCGGGGTTTTGACAGTCTAATAAAAAGGGAAGGGAAACGTGTCTAAAACAAACGTCCCTTCGAGATCGACAACGTCCAGAACTTCCACCTACAGAACATGAATTCAAGCTGGAGACGTGAATTGATCTTTTACTTTTGGGGTGCAGAAAATCAATTATAATGCAGCAACTCATCCTAAATAAAGTCTCCCAATCGAAAAACTTGATTAAATAAAAAACATGAGCTTTACCCGCGGCTAACAAATTTTTATTCAATGCACACGCATCGCATTTTCATAAAATGTATAAGCATCTCTTCCGCCGTCCTTGCATTTCAGGTCCAGGGACGGGCTCGGTTTCGAGTGCCGAAAGAACAGAAGGCATTTTGAGAGGTAATTTTCCCGTTGAGATTTATCACAAACCGAGAACAAGATGGTCGGGATTTCGTAATGTTCGTCCCTCGTCAAGATTGTAGAAACCAACCGCAGATCCGACTCAAACAACTTGAATTTGACTTAAAAAAAAACAACTTCCAAGTTGCGTAACACGGCGTCAGCTGGAGGATACCTGTGTACTCTATCCCAGCCACAAGGCTACACGTCGGTTTTACCCGGGGAAGCAGTTCAGGCCGAAACACCACACCCCGGGGCGACGGTTTCACTCCCCCCGCTGCAAGTTCCATCATACGCGAAACCTCTTTGGCCCGCGGCCGGAAAACACAACACGCCGACCGGACCGCAACTCGTGACGAAAGCCCGTTTCGTTGCGCCGTCGCTGTTCCAATCGCCCAACCAATAACACTGTTCCCCCCCTTCATTCTCAGCCTGCTTCTTGAGCTTATTAAAAGGGCCACGCCGGACGAGAATCGACAGGCCCCGCAGTTCCGGAGTCAGGCGGTCATATTCGGGGTTTACTGCGAAGAATCACGCCACGTTCTTTGCCGGCGTGAACCGCAATCCATGTTTTCGAAATCATGCAGCATTTCGAAATTGGAAAAGGATTCCATCCGGATATCCCGAGCCCGACGAACGAGTGAGCATAGATAAAATACAGGGAGATTCACGCGCACCCACACACACACACAAGTTGAATACTCGCTCACCCGGGTCCAACGCGCAAATTGTATTCCGAAGTTCTGGATGAAATCAGAGGTGCGCGAAATACACGGGCACGACTCGGACACATACCATGCATGTGGTAATCGACTGCCTTTTTAAACTGCCAAACGGTAAACACACATAATTTAGAAGAATCAAATTGGAATTATATTTATGATTTTCCAATTTAAGTCGAAACTGAGGGAATTTTTGGCTCTTCCAAGTTCTTTCTCAACTCAGAAACATTTTTCCTCATTCATTCTACAGTACTGGATACTCATGCACGGCTAGCACCTAATTTTTCGCTCTGTAGAACTACAGCGCGTGTTGGATGATGCTTTCAAAATGTTATTCTCTAACAAGTTTCGGGAGCACGTGGTACGGGTAAATCGATGAACCGTAAGTTCCTCAAAATTGTATCGAAGGAAGGCGAGAAGACTGCTTGAAAGCAGAAAAAACGCGCCTGATGAAAGAATTTAAATTATTTGAAGTTTGCAGGAAGACTCTCAGTTTGGTTCAATCCCTGTTAATCTACGGAAAAATCCGTAGGCAAGCCAGAGGGATATAAAATTTCTCCACACCACTCTCATTTAGACGACCATGGTTGACCTCAAGATGCCAGTGATTTTCTCCCATTCCCCATAAATGAACCAGCCCAAGAAGTGCCGAAAAATGCTTACCCTCATTCAAGCAAATCATCTAGTTCGACCAGGATTATTTTACATCATCGTTTTTGTTCCTTATTTTGACGCAAATTTCATAATTATACGATTTCAATCCTCACCTCCACCAATTTCAAGTTTTCTAGTAACGCATGGAAAAAACTACAATATTTCAGACATAATTCTTCAACACTACAATTCCGGCTGGATTATACCTGGATTTCCAACTCTTCATCGAAATACAGTAAAATCACGTAAGGATTTCGGAATCAAATGAAATACTATACAGTACTTTATTTACATAATACGAAAAATGTTTCAATAAATTTCTACGCGGGACTTTTACGTTAACAACCGTCGGAATGCCGTTTCCGGCGACAAAAAAAATACTGAAAGGCTGTTTCGAGGTACTCCAAGAAATACGAGCCCATCATTTCCGGATTGAAATCACGCCGACCGCTGTTCGATGAAGTACTGTACTTGACGTGACGCAATCCGAACATCCTGACTCCAACCACTTTATCACTTGCCCAAAAATAGACCGTTCGAAACCGAGGATCAACTAAGTCAAGCGATTATAGCTAGATCGTGCTCCGTAACCACGAAACCGTAGAAGAGCACTTTGCCTCTACGATTCGTTGCAAGGAAAAAATCGGTTGTTCGTGAACATCCGACAATTTTGTATCTTCTCCAACGGAATACCGTCGTGTCGGAGCATTTGAGCGCGTTTCGAACAGGCGCAATCCAGAACAGCACTTACCGAGAGCAGCAAACGTACAAAACAGCAGTCACGCAAATAAATTTCCAAGGATCTGCACACTAGCAAAGCTTATGAAAATAAATACTGTAGGTCCTTCGTGTTAGACAGGTATTCAGTTTGGTTAGGTCAGCTCAGTCATCCAAAAACCTCGTGATAATATTATGATCATAATTTTCGAACTGAAAATGTTCCAGTGCCTTTTAATGAACAATACTTGAAAATTTTCTAGCACTGATCAGTTCTCGCATTTGTCCAATTCCATTGTTTTATTTTCCAAGGACATGCGCTGCTTTGGAACGCACCTTTTCGAGACGCACTAAAACGTCCCGGAATCGACTACCGCAGAAATTTTGCCCGCAAATAGATCGCGTCACATTCAGACTTTCGAGCATTATAAGTACTCTTCAACCAATGGGGATCTCAGACAGCCTCACCACCAACGTACGTTGCTTGCACTGGGATCAGCCCTAACAAGTCAGCCGAAAATCCAACCGTCCCCTCATTCTGGTGGCAGACTCGACTACGGTAGACTCCGGACGCACTTCCGTCGCACGGTCGTTGCATGCCAGCACATAATCATAGCATACCACCCATTGGGTGTCCGTCGAAGTAAACGTAGCAGCACGTCTAGAAGCCCACTAAAATCCGCCATAATCACTGCTTCGCATAATCAAGCGAGCATCTGACGCACCGTCGCGCATGCATGGTCAAGGACTGCAACATTTTCCAAGTCGCCTTGTTCCTAGCTCAAAGGCTCGTTCAAAAGATACTCAACAAACTATGGAGCCAAAGAATTGTTGTAAATGAGCGATCGTCAGATTATTTAATGCTCTGACACTAATCAGTCAATCACCCAAACAAATGAAAAATGCATGAATTTGTTTCATTCATTTAATTCCAAGGTTTATCCGAATCAGAGGGGGGCATCAAGCTGAGCAGGAACACAAAGGTTACTTAATAAAGTTCATCAGTACCGCATTGTGTTGCCCTTGTTAAGAATGAATCAAGATAGGCGTGATTTTTTACAGAGAAATTCTTCATAATTTCCTGACGACCGCGTCAATTGAAGTATTTATCGCCCAGATTGAAATGGGGAGACGGCAGGCAGTTAAAAAGGCGCCCCATCAATACTTTATAAGCAAATGAGGTTCAGTTGCTGTACTCGTAGGTTTTACGAATTTACAGGCGTTCCAAGGGAGTAGAGGTACCAAATATGGTACTGTAGAAATTTCTCGTTGATACTATTTCAGTTGTGACAAGCATATTTCCAAGAAATAAAAATTTCGATTTATTTTTCGAGTGAAGTTAAACGCGAAGACTTGTCTGAAATGTCGCTTGGCCAGAATTTCAGCGAGCAGTTGTCTAAGTCAGGGCTGTGTCTGAAGTAAATTCTTTTTAAATAGAAGGCTTGCTCCCAGTATACAGTATTTTTATTGATATCATAGCAGTTTGGAAAATGTTCCAAGACGTTCGAGTGCCGAAGATTTTCGTTTGAAAGCACTGACAAAAATCTGGATACACCCTCGTTCATGCAATGTCCGTCGATGTTTTCAGAAAGAAATAAAAATAAAAGTCGGAGAAAAATTGAAGTGCGCAGGAAAGCTTCTGCATTGACCCTGGCTTTTACGGATGAACTGTCACGTCAGCGTCGTGCACTCGTCACGAGAAAAATTTCCTCCCGATGCGACATGCTAGGATACGAATGGCAATGCCTCGTGATTCCGATGCCTTTCCCTTGTGCAGGATTCCGTGATACTGTCTCCAATAGCAAGGAAGGCCATCAAGATAGTGCGGAAATTGAATGGATTTCCGCCACTCATATCCCTCCTGGCATGTCGCCGTCGGAGAACATTGCATTTGAAAAATTGCGCTGTTAGTTCCATCCATGGACAAGGCTCGTAGAACAATGCTGACAAGCACCTACTTCGAAATAAAAGAAAAAACTCCAACAATTCCCAGTGCACGAACACGTTTCCTTGTATTCCGTTCAGTACTGCAAATTTTCGTGGATGTTTATTATTCGCAAGCTGGACAAAACCTTGTTATCACAGCCCAGAAAACGATGCACCTGCTGGATAGAACCCGTGTTTCGATGACTGACATGGAAACCGTATGCCATTCAGAAAATTTCAAAAGTAATGAACGAATAAATAAATGAGCGCAAGCCGCTGTAAAAGCTGGAGAGCCTGTGGGGTGATTGCTTGGCGTTTCCCTACTAACAAGCTCGGAATAACCACCGTAATGAGTTTCAAAAACTGAGCGGATATACTACATGAACCGGACCGGGGAAGCCTTTTCGCAACTGCCCGGTTGATTGCACATTCGTTCTCTCAACTCTTTGTACTGAAACCTGTTCAGCTATATATGCGAAATTATGCTTAAAACCACCTTTATCAGACAAATTATGTGCAGAGAGGGAACCTCTTTCAACTTTATGGTCACCCGAATCCGAACAGATCACTTGAGAACGCATTTTATGGCAGCTCGGCATAATCCTCTTTACTCGTAGGTTATACGATGTTGCTCATCATTATTTTACTGTAAAGAACATTCCGTTTCTTTCGTATAGTTCATAGTGAGCTGATTTTTCAACGGTTGAATTTAATGCAGACGCTTACGAAATGACTTCAGTGAAGCATGAAACACGGAAGCTAAGATTACTCCCCGGGTGGAAAGACTGCCAAGTCGAACTATTACTTTCTCTCGATGAATTCCTCAGAAACGGACGACAAAATTCGAAGATTGCTTCGAAAGGAGAATAAACGCACTATTGTACGTCTTCAGATAACTCGTTCAAAAGTTCAGACGCTTTCGTCAAATTTCAAAGGATGAAAACACACGTACAGTATGTCCGATGCCATGAAGAAAAAAAAAAAAAAAAACCCCGAAAGGTATACCAGCAAAGGAACTTTTCGCTGCTCCCACAATAAACCGGAGTTTCTCTCTACACGTCCGAATCAGGTGCGGTATCAAAACTGAGGATCAAATTCGCGGCACTTTAAAATCTGAACACATCCCACCCCAGGAGTTGCATTGAAGTGGCAACAATAGTGCCATCACACGTTATTACGCCGCGGACAATTAACGGGAAAGGCGGGGAATGTGCGTATGCCACCATTGTGTACGTTTTCGTCAGCTCGTTTAAGCGCAGTTCGATGTCAGATACAAAAACGACAGCCAATTACAATCTCGGTTGAAAGTTGAAATGCCACCTGCACGTTTCGAACATGTCGAACGTGAGTCACGATCGTTACACGGAGTTCCGCACGCGGCTCCTGGAAGTATAAATGACTCTTGATTGACTTGACGACAAGTTCGGGGAACGAAAAAGTAACAATCCACTCCTGCGATCAACTAACTGACATTGGCTGGCCTTCGCGTCAGCATTCCACATGTTTTCAGGGCTTAATTAGGCTGTCATTTCCTGCATCTACTTACTGCATCCTTGATTGCAATCTCAATCACACCTGGATTCCTCGCTGCGACATTTTCACCGGGCTGCGCTTGGAATGACGCTTGACTGACACGCTATAATGATAACGTATCTGTCGCTCCATGATCAAACAGAAGAGGCAATATGTAGGCCGCACGAAGACAATCAAAAACACATTCATGCATCGCTATGAACTCCATCGCCCAAACGAAATTCTTTACGCAAATCATTAAAATCGAGCCAATCTCGCGATTCGGAAAAAAATGAATTGCATTTCTCGAAAAATGTGGAATTAATTATACGGTTTGTGCGGTAAAAAAATGACATTACTGATGAAATTTTCATTTTTCACAAATTTTCATGTAAATGAGGTCATTCAGTAATAAACTTTAATAGGGCGGAATTCAGGCTTTTGGAAGCGCGTCAGCAGAAGGCGTAATTGGAGACAATTAGCTTTGTTTGACTCAGACAAACCTTATTCGTTCTATTCAAATACATCTAGACTTGAAAAAACGTCAATCGTCCGTTTTCATTAAATACAATTTTGCTAGTTAGATCACGCGCTCCCGTGAAACGCAAAAGAATAAGCAGTACTTAGCCATCGCATGTAGACCTCGACAAGTGAAAAAACTCGGAATTCTCGCCGTACTGATCAGGAATGTGTCACGAATCCGGACAGGCAAGCTAGGTCCACGTACCATCGAATCACAGTTATAGATAATGCAGAAAGATAAAAGAATCGGGGGTCCGGGGTTATTTCTCAAAACTTAATCGATCCGCCGGGTCGAGCCATTGGTACCCGGTAAACGACGCAGGTTGAAAACGACGCAAGAAGGGCTTAAGCCTTTGAAATCCTCTCTGGCGCCGTTCTGAGGTTGCAGTCAACCGTCAGTCTTGCCAACAATATTTCAGTAAAAGTACACACTCCAGGTGCCTCAAAAATCTCATGAATTTCCCAAGCTTAGCCAGATATGCTGTTCATTATATACAGTACCGCAATATGTTTTTATGATTATGCAAAGGAAATTGAAATAAATTTGATTCGGAATGCGGCATAAGTCANAAAAAAATACTTTCCCTTTGAGAAGAGGGCCCCATGCCTATGCTGTTATCATGACAAAGTGACAGCAACTTTTTTAGTTTGTGAGAGGAGCTTGTTTAAACTAAAGTTTTGCAGGGGTTATACTTCTGCGGTGAAAATAATCCCCTGGGAGCTGGGACTGAGGTACACATTTTTTGTAAGCAATAATTCAAAATAAAATACTGAAATCTTACTAAAAAAAATTAGCCTCGTTCCTCAAGTGCTTTTGCCAGGGATGAGTACCAATTCGTCCAACAACAAATTCTTGCGGAGCCGATGAGATAGATATTCAACCACCATCGAGAAGCCTAAAGCCTAGCGTAAATACTGCATGGACAGAAGCAGCAGCAGCAGCGCCACCGAAACAACACCACCACCACCATTGCTGCCGCCACCAAAAAGGCGGGGGGGGGGGGGGGAAAACACTACTGTTATAATGTTGAGGATGGGAGTGCAGCAGAAGTTCACCATTAATATTTATTTAAAAATCAGCAGGAAAGAAGTTGGTAACTCTGAGGGTAGCTGGCCCCCATTGTGGTGGTCAACATTCCCCGACAGCTTAAGCCGGCTTAAATCTCTTGTGCCGTTTTCTCCTGGTTGATCTTCCGTACGCCACGTCGGATTCCTTTGCGCTGGATCCAGCCGGGCCCCTTCGTTAGGACAAAGAGAGCCCAAAAAGGATGGGGGTAGTTAGCCCATGGGACAGGTAAGAGGTAGAACGAGGCTCCCTTTCGCGAAAGAGAAAACAATGAACCCTTGGGGCGACTCGAAAAGCGAAGAAAAAAACCCACCTCACGCATTCGACATACTGTACAGCTTCAACCATTTTAGCTAAGCGGGAAAAATCATGAACAGCATTCCGTATTTACTCAATAAAAGGAAGCATTTCAAGCCAAAAATGCTCGCAAAGATGTATGCGGCCTAAAATCTAGGCATTGGAGCAATTGCAATTGCAAAGGCGTGCCCCGGACCCGTGCGGGTAATAAATGTGATTTCAATATAGGACAGATTACACACTTTTTTTTGCAATGCAGATTCAAGGAAGCCGCTCGGTGAGTTACTCTACAAGCCAAATGTTCCTGGTAAACTTTAAAATATGTCGCGACCCCGTCCAAGATTCCTCAAAAATAAAAATCGGGTCTCGGCCCTAGTCTTACAAGGCATAGGCAATTTTTACACGATTTAAAATCAATATTTCCCAAAAAGATGCGGGCGAAAAATCGGGAGCAGTCGAAGTACGAAATATGCGGATATAAACAACACCAGTCTCGTATGTGTAGTATAGCATATATTTTACAAGTGTACAGTACCCAAATTTACGTAATACGGTACTGTTTATATTGCACAAAGTAAATGGTTTTGCTTCACGGAAATATATGGGTTTCGTCTCCGGATAATCCAAATCCAAACCTTAAAATTGTTTACCGCTTATACAGTTTTTTTAATATAAAATGCCATCAAGTTGTTTCGACCGATAATGGTGAACAAATGGTAAGCAATCGCATAAAGATTAAACGGTAAGGCGTTCTCGAAGAAAATTCAAGGTTTCGAAAACTGGACTTGAATATTTAATCCGACTGCTCTACAATTGGCAGAGAAACGCTCAGAGAAAATTACAAGACGGGAATCCGTAAGGATCATATTCGCTATTTCAGAAATCCGTAAGGATCATTTCGCTATTTCAGCCGCTTTGCGCAAGACGCCCAGGAACTCTCTCAAGTAGCATCGACGAAAAACCCTTCCGGAGTGCGTCGTAACCATTTTGCTTTACATGCAAATTCAACCTCTTCAGGAGTGGAGCACCTGGCCCGGTTGTCTCCGTTCTGGAAAACGCATCTGCTCATGATGGCGAAATTCCAGCAGGGAAATCGCGAGCACAAGGGGGCATTCGCAAGAACGGGACAATGAACATTTTCATTTTATGCCCGCCCGCGTTTTTTCTGGGCTCCAGAATTTTTGAGAGCATCCCAACGTGTTAAGGCTTCGGAGGCCAAGATTACAAGCCAAAAAGAGTCCCCTACCCACAAAGCGATCAGGAAGAGTTCAAATCATTACATGTTGACGAAGTACAAGAGTATTACCCACGAAAAGTTAATTTTCGCGAACGGCTTTCCATTATCGCAATACTTTCCCAGGGGTGAAAGTAAAATACGTCCCGGTTGACGATGATCCTCAATCGATGATGAACATTTACGAGCCGGCGAAATAACCGCACGTATTCCGGAAGAATTTTTCCTTGAATATTATACGGTTCCGAAAACTTTCGAAACACCGGATCAACACAATCTATGAAACAAAAACCTGACATTTATGGCAACAAAAGAAGCCCCAAAATGCAATCTTGTTTCCTCTCAACGTATTAAATGCATTTTTTCTACCAGAGGTGAGAAAACCCAGCCTCGCTTGAGATACAGTTGGATTCCGACTCAATCATCTCGTGACTCGTCAAAACCTCGAATGTGTTTCCTTGCGATGCCATTGTGCTCAAGGCAGGGAACGGGTTCATTGAAAACCTTGCCGCGAAACCGTGACGTCGGATTTTCAGCTCCAGGAAATGAGAAATTCGGCGGGTACTTCGGTCTTATGCAGTACTGTACTTTTGGTTAAAAAACTAAAAGCGATAACTGATAGCTTGAACAAACCCGAAATTATTCAAGACACTGTAATATCGAGCTAGAACCACGTCAAACTTTTTGAAGACACCGATACGAATTCACAAGGCACAGCGCATTTGTTTTTACATTATAAGCATAAAAATAAAACAGCCCCAATATTAAAAATATAGGTCGCGCTCGTACCGCAACAGTATTTTCGAGAATAGCTTTTGGAATGGGAAAGTGCAGCTTATTTTCAACGTGAAAAATCAGATTTGGATTGACCTGGATTTGCCCCATGAGACTAAAATAACTTGAGGATTAAGGAGTAAAAGAAAGTTTATTCAGTTTTCAAGCTGTAAAATGGAACTCCATAATTCAAGCTCAAAATAATTTGTGAACGATTGAAAACCTGCCGCGTCGATTCAATGAATGCAATCGATTCCTTCAATCCTTTAGTGGCCGAGTTTTTCTTCTTGAATTTCCAATTGGTCAAAGCTGTTATGGTACAGCTTGACGTATCTCCAAACAAAAATACGTCAATTTTTCGCTGAATTAAAATCATGATTGATGACAACACTTCTCAATCACGTTTCCTGAACAAGCTTTCCGAAAAAATGCTTGCAACCGGTACCGATTCCTCACCCGATAATCGAGACTGAAGTTCGGACTAACTTGCTCGAAGCAACGCGGCAGTTTACTTCGCGTTGTGAAAGACCAGGGATCAATCTTGCGCCAGCGCCACAAATAAGATTCTAGGACGCGAAGGGCCTTTTTCTTCTTCACCCGGACTACGACGTAATTAGTTACTGGACGCTCAACTCTTCAGATACCATCACATGGCAGAAAGATGCGAGAGAAAGATACGACGAAGAAAAAACAACGCGATAATATCAACCGAATTATTCGTAAAATTCCTACAAATATGTTGGTTCCAAAATATTCAAGAGAATGAATCAATACAACTTGAGGAAAGTCAATAAGGCGTTTATCAAGTACATTACTGTACTCGGGCTTTCGACATTCTAGCCGATTGCTATTTAAAAATAAATGAAGTAAAAAATGTCGTTGTCATGTGGAAAAATTACCAGACCATAAGTACTGAGAGCAGAAAATGGAGAGATAAATCAAAAAGAAAACGAATGAGACATTGAAAAACGGGGACAGTCTTGGCCAAGCAATTTCAGTCCAATTACTGCATTGGTGTCCGATTGCTGGGCCGCGAAACGATGTGAACGTGGACGGCCCGAGGTTCAGAACATACAAGTACCTAAGTACTGTCTTCCCGGCGTGGACTAGAGGAGGTTTCCATGTCACTGATCAGATTTTACAAGTTGGTTTTTTTACGAGTTTCCGAAGAACCGGGACGTCGGGAGTGATGGGTTTATACGCGGTGTCGCGGACGGGGCTTCAGGCATTGAGTCGCGGCGCACATTCTTCCGGCGTCTTCATTCCGAGGGAGCTGGCGAATTTCGAGCAGTCCAGCGAGGAAATGAATTTCGGGAACCCCTCGTGGAGCAGCGCTCAAGCTGGACAAAGGCCAGGGCCTCCTTGGGTGATTGTGACAGGTCTCACACGTAGCGTACACAACGCGGCCCGGGTCCGGGAACCACCCGAGAGAAAAGAGCCCGCATGTCAGGCGTCACAAGCCGTGAAATATGCCTGCCCACACGCACTCACAGGTAATAAAAACCTTCGGACACCTTCGTGGGGAGGTCTGAAAGTTTTCATCCATGAATTTCTTGCCACCTTCTTCATTTCCTTTTGTCCGGGCCACAACAGAGGTGCTCGTTTGAAAAACCATCATTCAATCAAACGCCACTCCAAAACATCGCAGCTCTCCAAGGTTTGCAGAGAATGTAGTAAATCTTCGACCGAACCAGCTCTCGAGAGAACAGTGCGAGGCCTTCCGACACAATATTATTTTCTCAGTCATCCGAATAGTGTTCACAATCACCGCGAAAGATTGATCCCAAATGCCATCGACGAGGTACGCATTCCTTAAAAGGAATTTTCCCATTACTCCATCGGACATAAACAAACCTCGAACTCAAACACGTCATGTAGACAGCGCTACACACTTCATATAAAAAAGTACGCCTGAGAAACGAAGATATTGATAATTCGCCTTTTCGGGGATCAAGTACAGCCAGCCCCTGGTCAAAGAACCCCGTCCGTTTAAAAAAAAAAACTTTTTAAACGTGGGGTTTGTTTATCGCGGGTCCGCTGAACATCCGATATCGTGAGCATGAACTCCAATGCCCTATAAGGTTGATAAAAAGGTCCGTTTTAATGGGATTTTACGTACCGAAATAAGGATGAAGGCCCCCTAAACAAAGCACGCGGAACTGGTTCGAATAAGAAATGAACGCGATTTATATCACGTGAAATCTAGCTATACAGTACGCCTTTTGAAGACATCCATACTACTCGTATGATGCTGTCAAACTATTTCTCGTGGAAAGTCTCCGAAATTCCATGCATAAGGAACAACCATTGGTATCACTCATGAATCACAGGCATCCATCTGACACGTCAAGATCGCCGCGGCAACAGGGTTCAGCTGTCTCCGGATCTCCGCGAAATCATTTGTTGCCACGGAAGCGAGAATCTCGTTTGTGTCTGAATGAACCTCACCAGCGTAGCTCGTTACGGGCTGCGATTTTTCCCTTACAAATAACTCAATTTTTCATTCCGCGGGGCTTTGTCCGCAACCCAAGGTTTTGACATTCCCAGGAACACACACACATGCACTCGCGCTGGAACCCGGCACCTGGCGTTCCGCCACCCTCGGGATGACCCAGTTCCACCTTCCGATCGGCTGCGAGAGAGCGCCAATCATCCGCGATTCAGCGCCGAAAGGAAATCCCGTTCGCCCAATGAACTCCATGATTTATTGTGAACGGGTTTGTTCCGGAAACCCCTGCCTTCGGTTAGGCATGAATGCCCACGAGGCAATTGGGTTACGTACTGAGCAATCATTCGGTATGCCCTATTATTGATGTGACAATGCACGCTAAGGTAGGTCATCGTTTTATGTTCATTCATCTCTCAGCTTCTTTCCATAGCGAAAAGCTTTCGCACAAACAACCGGTCAAATCACGCAGCAAAGCCAAATCGAATGCTCCTAGTACAGTTGAACTTGAAATCTCGCAGAAATAGCAACTCAGAATTATGCACTACCTTCATGAGTTGAAAAAACGCTGATCAATAAATTAAAACTCCTCTGGCTTGAAAATATTTGGGGTGTAAATTAATTTTAACAAAGTTCGTCATTTTGATCCAAATTCATGAACGCGAACACCTGCCTAGTGTCATCATGGCAAAGCTGAAAACAAATTAATTCCATAATAGGTCTCGCTATTCATCAAATTCAATTCAACGGCAACTGCAATCTCATTCAGGCACAAAGGCTCGAGGAAATTTCAATCTCTCAGGGCTTCCAACAGATTAAAAGCGTACAAAATATGCTAGGACAGAAACGTAACACGGTCAGCAAATTTTTATTTCGATGAATTCACGAGCTATTCGCTATAAATTTGAGTTCGGGTGCACAACAGTTCGAAAAAAAATTATTACAAATTATATTCTGAATGTAATTGATAGTAGAGCACCATTGGGCGGGGATAATGTCTCGAATATAGACTGCACTATAGGTTTACAAACAATTTTTTTTTTTTGCGGCGCAGTCGCTGATCGACTGAATACGAATTTATGCACATATTTTCTTAATAAAATACCGCATGATGCAGTTTAAATCATCCATTACTTGAACGTCAAAACTAGTAATTTTCAAAATGTATCCAATAGAATTCTCCAATTCTCAAATATTGCGTATGAGTATATGTCTACAGAGGTAATGGAAGCACTACGACTGTCACCGGGTAAGCCAACAGTCGTAGAACAGACTTTTATCTCCCTCTTCCACTCGCTGAATTTTATCCGTAGTTCAGTAACTGCCGAGTGAGCAATGCGACTATGATCTTTTCCTGAGTGAACTTTTGACAGAAAACGCCAACACACGCAAGCCAATAAGACCCGAGTGCTAAGTTGAGGGATGTGTGAAGTGGAGTTTGAAATATTTAGCCGAGGGGGGTGGACGAGGAAATGACGGCGGAATCGTCGGCATAAATCCCAGAACAGGGAAAAACCGTTGGCGAAGATTCACGAAGGAACAACCCATCAACTTATCCATTCTTCGATTCGGTGGCTGCCGGAGAGCATTACGGATCTCGAGGGAAACTTTTTCCTCTCACCGGATCCGTCGTCCCACGACATCAGAACTCCATTCCGTCGTCGGAACCGGAATCTCTACTACGCCGACATCACGGGCTGTTGAGTACTCGCGAGCACCGGGCTTCCGTGCACCCCAAAAGCAGCCACACCCGCGGCGCCTCCGGACAAAGAAAAACTGGCGACCCAAACGGATTGCTTTCTCATGTCCGACCTACCAGTCGGCCATAGTGATACGACGCATACAACGGAGCTGCTTCTGGGCGCAGTCTCAATTTTTGCTTTGCTTCACGCTGGTTCTTTCGTCGGAATTTCGACCACGAGCCGTAACGCACAAATTTGAAATGCATTTTTCAACGTTCCATTCCACGTGCTGCGAGCGCTAGCTCCCACATTCCTTTGGCGAGCACATAAAAATCACCACCGAGCGTTACATCAACAGCGTCATTTTTTAACGACGAATTTTATGATTAAAATAAAAACTGTGATTTTTTATCTAAAATTCGAACCTTCCATCGAAATATGATAAATATATTCACGCTAAAAAAAACTTTAATTTTTGAAAAGGCATGATCAGGCATTATACATGCACAGTAATTTCAGGTCTGTAATGATCTGAATCGTCGCGTGTTGGCTTTGAGAACACTTGAATCAGTAGAAAGAGAGGATAAGAAGCATTTCATCATCACCGATTCACCCACACTCAGAAGATATTTTCCTCAATCTACATTTCTCTCAAAGAAATTCTGCATAGAAGTAATTTAAAAATTCCATCATTCGGGAAATGATAGGATCGCGTGAAAATGGCGAAGCAATTTAACCTTGAATCAAGCTGATTGCAATGCGAGGACGGGGAACAATTTTCACCAATTTTCTTGATTATTAAAAACCCCTTTTTAAAAAATAATCCAGCATATTGTGGCATAGCTGTGGAAAGTGCTGATCATTTTTAAGCAATCAGTAACACGGATATACTGTATGAAAAAGTCATCGCGCAAAGTCACGTGTGGATGGAGCATTGAAAGGAAATTGGTGCGAAGGTGGTTGATTTCTTCTCTATGATGGCAAAATCGGGTCAAAAATAGGTTTTTAATGTGGAAAATGAACCAAAATGATCTTCGTTTGCTCCAATAATTTCCAGTTTCCAAAGTTTCCCAATTTCCTGTTTGATACATCGCGCGGAAATCGGACCACCTACACAAGCGTTATTATCCATACCATGTTAACAAGAACAACTTGCTGGCAGTTCTACAGGAGAAAAACAAGCAACGATTACTCCAGCGTTTTGATGATGCTCCAAGAAAACATCGAATTCGTTATCTTGTGATTAAGAATATTCGCCAGCATGTTGTTCTTCCATTGGGGATCGCTCCTGACCTGACGCCGTGGCATTTCAAGAACGCGGAAGAAGACAGAAGGCTGAATGATCGGCGGAAGGGAAGATCACCTGTGATCACATAATGCAATGCACCTCGGGAAAAAATAACAGCGGCTCACATCAGGTAAAAATCCCAGTGGCTTTGAACCATCCATCCATCCCCCCCCCCCAAATATTTTTTTTTTCATCAGCGATATCGGTCTTAGGTTTTCATCGGATCCTGCTTTCGACGTATCTTCTTTATTACCTCGTCGCATCAGAATGTCCATCGGACATTGATGTTAGTCTTTCAACCACCCCCCCCCCCACCCCCCCCCCCCCCCCCCCCCCCTCCGACGGAAATAATCCAGGCGCTCGGGCAAGATGAAGTCGTGAAAAGTAATTGAGCCAGAAGTTAATTCCGGAGCTTTCGATGGGCCGGCAAATTGCCTCGAGTCCATCATACATCAACGCTCATGACGGGCTACGTCAATTTTCTGCTTCTGCCGCCGCGGTAGTGAAAAAATAACGAACCTTCGGAAGCCGCAGCGAGCCTCTGCAGGATAACCGCACGGGATTTAACCGGACCAGACAGTGATTCGCAGCGCCGTGTCTCATCCCGACGCCCGAAAATTACAGGCGACCGCGAGGACGGCTTATTTCTGCACCGAACGCACTAATGCTCCCGGTGGCCATAATTACGGTTAATCTGCGCGGAGATTCAGTCCGATCAGAGACTCCGCAACGAGCTCAACCCAGCAGCAAAACGCCCCATGATTACCGTGATCCAGGCTGAGACTTCGTTGCTTCGCGAGCACCTGTGAAATCTGCCGGATCACGAACCACACTCAAACAATACCCCTGCGGGCAATTGAGCCTTTTTGGCCCTCCGACCAGCTCCTGTGCCAGCTGAAGGTGCACGTATAAATCAGAGCAAGGCCAAAATAAATACATCATAGAGCATGCGAATCCTACCGAAAAAATATTTTCAAGAACGAGCTGGTCTAGTACGGCATATTCGCCTTCTGTAAAACGCCGGGATGAAGAGAGCTGCATAAAATTTCAAAAAATCCAACTAGACAGTTCGGGAAATACATATCCAAGGCTTACGGCAACTTAGCTAAAGCTGGACCTTCGCGGAGGAATGAAAGCGGACAGAAACTTTCAAATTAGCTACAACCCAAGAAAAATATAAGAAAAAGGGACTCCGTTTGCTTTAAACCAACATGCGGGATTCGATTTAAAATTTTAGAAAGAAAGCGTTGAATCTAAAATTTATAAATCAAGTCCACAAGAGGCACTGCGACACGCATTACCAGAATAATCCAATGTAGGGCGCCAAACGATGAAAGTATTAACGACAATGTCCCAGCTATTGAAGAAAGTAGTTGAGAACACTTGGAGCAGTTTTCAAAAATATGCGAAGTTATATTTAAATCAGCTAAAAAGATCAAGAATGGCATTATTAAAGAACTTTCCTATGCTCACCGTAGGCTGACGATATGATTTCATAAATTATTCCTGATTACCACGACATACTTTTTTTTACAACAAAAGATTTGCTCAAAGCTTCCGACCAGGTTTCATCTTTCGCCAATGACATTCTATGGGTATCTATATATGACTATACAGTATATCTATCGCAGGGGTTTCGTGAAACCCCTCCCAGGGCTTCTCGCTGTAGCTACAAAAGTCGAAGCTTGATGAAAGCATTACTCACCGTGAAGTCCTTGTCGAACGGATCACACGTCTGAAGCACACGTCGAACACGCAAAACAGTGTGCGTCTCATTTTCGAATCCCCATAAAAGCACCCAATCTTGCTGTTCGTCCAGTTGAGGCTCCGAATTTCCGGTGCCAAAACGATCCTGTGAGCAGAAAAAAAAAGAAAAAAAAATATATATATATATATATATATATTATTCGAATTTCCGGTGCCAAAACGATCCTGTGAGCAGAAAAAAAAAAAATATATATATATATATATATATATATTATATATCATGCTTCGGAGATTGCATTCGTGGTTTCAATTTTTTCTTCACTCCACCTCGCCACAGAGTTGAGGAGAAAAATCGAACGCGATCAAGCGAGAAACCATTCATGAAAAAATCTCAATCGTCATAATTACTCATCCACACCGCAGCAATTTTCATGGGCAATATTTCAAACGAGTTTTCGGGAAAGTTCCTTCAGTCTCAAGGCAGGAAAAAACCTAACATCAATGTCCGATGGACATTCTGATGCGACGAGGTAATAAAGAAGATACGTCGAAAGCAGGATCCGATGAAAACCTAAGACCGATATCGCTGATGAAAAAAAAAATATTTGGGGGAGGGGGAAAATCCAATTAAAACGTCAATTATCGCCAGGTAGAAAAATGAACCTTCACGCAAACCTCACAAGAAATCATTTCCCCCGAGTTTCATCACTCACTGCACCGGGGAGAGAAGTTATCCCTCCGCCCGCGAATGTTTCGTCCGGAGTCTAATAAATGTAATCAAGGCGATCTTAAATATCCCGGCGCTGGAGGGGGAAACACTCGACAAGACAAATGAATCGTCGCAACGCGGACTCGTCGCGGAAACGAGGTCCGACGAGGGGATTCCTCCTGACGGACTTGTGACAGTTGCGGGCCATGAAATATGATCTGCTTCGCGGCTTCGTCGCAGAAACAGAAAACAATCGTCACTCAATCGGTCATATCTCGAATATCGCGCTGTCGCCGCGGGGAGACGCGACAATGTAAGTGGCATCAGCCGCAGAAGTCCATCGTCACTGGCTCCCAGATGTCTCAATTCAATTCGGACCTGACTGGCTCATCTACCCAGAATAATTGGGGATCAGCTGCCAGGGATTCGCCGTTAAAATTCGGAAGCCGCGTCTATTCAAATATACGGCATCCAACATTCCATAAAAATGAACTCAATTTTGTTCGCGAATCTAGAACGGAATCTCAATCATTTTCATCTGATTTTAGTACATTTGTATCATAAAAACTTTAATTTCTGAGGTGCTGTATTTCCTCCGTCTTTTCCCCGAAAATTTTCGAACTCAGCATTGCAAAATCTCCAGAAATGTATCATTCGTTGGAGAGCAATTCTTCTCGTGCAATACGTGTGCCTCACTCACAATACTATTGCGGATTCAGGATGCAGCATTTATTTTATAATATTTACGGTATGTTCCTGTCATGAAGGGAGTTAATACTGTGACTTGAAACGCTCTTTTCATTCGACCGTTCGAGGCGGTCGGAGGAAATGCCTCCGAACAAATCTAAAGCGCCATTTAATGTAGGACGCACATCGATTCTCCAGAGCGAAATGTTGGCACAAAATGGCTCTTTATATTCGAGTAAATTGGCATCTAAATGGCTCATCGATACATAGCAGGTGATTACGAGGCGTCAGACGACTGGAATTACACTCGTGGACACGTGATTCCTCCACTCAGTGCGAGGCGAAGGTGATCGCTTTTCCCAACGAAAGCACTCACGTTGCATAATTCATCCCGGACGAAATTCCCCGCGCACAAAGGCTTTTCGACGCGGTCACGCACAAGAAACTTCGCGGATGCGAACAATGAGGCCCCGAGAACGCAAAACGTCGAGATAAAGCATCTAGTGGCCCGGCACTCAGTCCGGACATTCCCGATCATTTTTCATCCCGCCGGTGGAAAAACATATCGCCAGCCGTCTTTTGTTTACCCAGAGGTTCTGATAACTCGTGTTGAGGACGCTCATCATCGTTTGCCTCGCCACCGCCACAGAGGATGCTCTTAATTGAAGCAGCGCATCTTTCTCTTGATCTTATCCTGCGGAGTTGACGACAGCCGGAGCAGTTTCGACACCTCGTCACGGTCGTTTCTCAAGGAAAATTCAGAGCTTCGATTCGCTTCCCAACAACCTTCAATTGTTCGGACTTACCGTTGCGAAAGTTATGGCTAACCTCGAGGTAAAATGAATCGCCAGTCACGTCCGATCGAAAAATTCAAGTTCAATACGATATCCGTTCAAATAATTCCGCAGCTGAAACCCCATTATTTGTAGGTGGAAGAACTTTGCTGGCCAGAGCGTGAAGAGAAATGGCGCAGAAAAACCCCATTTACTGGTAAATATTTGTTTGCAGTGTAAAAAAAAGTATTCAGAATTATGCTTGAAGATTCAACGCTGCGCGACTGTTTCTGAACAAAAATAAAATAAGGAAACAGATAAATCTTCGAGTAAAAATTGCCATGCTACTTTCCTCAAACCAGTACTGTAATTCGAAAGCGTGAGAATACTGAGAAACTAATTATTCTCCGGATAAATTGTTATAAATTAGAAAATGAAAGAATTTCAACCGCTCTTGACTTGCGCATGAAATAAAATTAAACTTTGAATAATTCATGACCAAATCTCGTAGCGAACGGTAGGGAAGTTCCAACTTGTTTACAGTATTTTGAAAAAGAGGCGAAATTTTTCTCGCTGCGCAAAATAAAGAAATGGATGGCGATATTTTGCGCAAGGAAGTTCATGTCCAACTCACAGTACAGTACTTTCGAAACAATAAAACGTTTCATTACGGAAGGATCTCGGAAAATATAGCTGAGTAGATGACTCGAAAGTGCAGGCTTGAACGAGTGAACGCGGTACGGGTCAAACAATCAAATTAAATTCCATGAAGCCGACATGAATAATCATTAACGAGCGTTCCATGCCTCGGTAACTGGCAACACTGATTCTTTGGTTAGCAAACCCACGAGCCTGTAATAAATCCCCGGCCAAAGCTTTTGTTCGCCCGAAATGCACACATCAGCCTCAGGCGAGGACAAAGACCCAGATTAGTCGGGAGCAAATTTGCATGTTCGTAAAAAGAAAAACGAATAATCAAGACGTGTACAGGGCCGAATTTCTGATTATAAACAGAATCCGCGAAAATCACGTCCCTCGAGAGTCTCCGGTATCATTACCATATTAATGGACGCCGGTGGGTACAAAAGCTCCTTGGGTTACCCGACTCGACTCGACTACAGAAATTTCCGAGTCCAACGGCTTCTTCCGCGCGAGGAATTCGGGATTCTCGCTTTATTCGTCAAGGAAACGCGACTTGATCAAGGACCACGGATGTTCTGAAATTTATATATCATCTCAAAACGTGGGAAAGGACTGGCTGAGATCCGGACACCCGGGTTCAATTACCAAGTCCGATATGGGCGAGGATGAGACATCATTCAATTCAGCTGTCTGAGACAGGTTCAATGCTCTTCATCATAATCATCATCACCATCAACTGGATAAGAACCAGAAGTCAATTTAATTCAAGCAAGTCGTCGACAACACTTCATTAGGGTACGGTTCAACTTTAGGGCTCGAGAATATTGTACAATACTTATATATTTACGCTGCATGTGGAATTAAATCTACTTATTGAAAGAATAGAACGGGGAAAATACAAAATTTACGAAGGTTCAAGAATAAGCATGATGGCTCAAACGTGTCTCCTGTAGCATAAGAGGCAGTTTTTGGAGGACCAGTTTATTCGTCGAATCTCCAAACTCAGAACCATTGAGCGACTTAAAAACCTGTAAACGAGCATCTGCTCATTTCTTGCTGCGGAATTTCCTTCAATTACCGCTTTAAATTTCATAAAAAGCTCGTTTACTAGTTTTAACTTCGAGATGAACCTCTCATTCAGCATAATTACAGCAAGAAATGTTACGATCGTACAAACGATAAGTTTTTCGTTCAAATACATTTGAAATATCAAGTTCATTGCCACAACGCCAATATCTCAAATACAGGTACAGGGCACGACAGTACTTCCCGCAAATTGATTTTAAAAAATGCAGATGCAGCACGTAAATCTTACTGGATAATAAAGATAAGGTGAACTTTCAACTCTCCGTCTTCTTTCCACATACATGGGGATGAGTAAAAGTTTGAAAAAACGTTAGGGAATGATAAAATATACTCCATGATAACTTTTGAGGATATACTTGACTTGAAATCTTGGAAACCAAATCTCAAAAGATTTTCAGGGTGATTCGGGTTCTTACGAGCTGCAGCAGAAGTTACAGCTTGAAAAAATGTGAACATGGTTAGACAATCACGAGGATTCATTGCAGAGCTGCGGGCGGCAGATATCGATCTAATGACGAGGGCGTAAGAGCAAGCATCCGAGCAAGGGTATCGAATTGAATTACCTTGTCGAAGATAACGATAAAGTTCGTTTACAATTTGACCAATAAAAACATCAGCGTCACGGGATCGAGAAAACGAATTGGGCCCGTGAGTTAACTCGAAGTCTCCCCACAAGGACTGATTGATGAGCTCCGGAGTCGAAACACACAACTGATCGCCGCAAGAGAAACAAGGGACGCGAACCAGACGCCGGCTGGGTTCCGATGTCTCGGGACCCACGCCCATTAACGACGACCCCGGTCAGATCACACTGAGCTGATAAATTTTATTGCCCATGAATCGCAAGACTCCATCTCGAAGGTGGAATTACTCCGAAAAATCGCTCGAGAGGGTATCACATTTTCGCGAGCCCTCATGTATAAAATACGGGCAGGGCCGAGTACCCCGCAACGACCCGACCGCGATCGATGCAGTAGAATGAGAAGAAAAAATTTGACCGCCTCCACGTGAAACAAAGGTCAAAGTGGTGGTTCCTGGGAATACGATCTCATCGAATCGCCGTGACGACTTTGGAGGAATCAAAGTTTCAATAAAAGAGGATCCTCATCTGGAGAGCAGGGGAAGTGCGGTACTATCGACCACACTATGTTGGCTAGGCAACAAAATCGGCCAAATCATTCATTCATGACACACGGATTAATCACGATGCGGAATGCAAGAAAATCGGAACGCGCGTACCTCCTCAAAAATGAACTTCTGACTTGCATAAACGAAAAAAATATCAACCATGTTAAGCGGAAAACATTCACGGAGAATTCCAGGTTATGTACAGTATGTCCGCAGTAAAAAACCTTCAATTGATTTTGCTATTTTTATTGGTTCTTATCACGGTAAAATATGCTCATGGGAAACGGTCAGGAGGAAATATCTTCCAGGTGACGCATTTCCACTCTATTTAAGGATACTTGGCAGCACGGTAAAAAAAATGAAGCTTGGTTAATTAAAAAAAGTCAGGGATATTTTAAAACTACTAAAAATGAGAAAAGCATACGCATTTGTCAGAACTTTGGAATTTACTGATGCATGAATTTTTGTTTTTAGGCTTCACTCTTCATCCTCACATTTTTTACGTGCAGGATTTCCCAGAGAACCACCTCAGCATTAGAAGTCACAGTCGATCTTATTTCATTTCAGTCAATCCCTCGCAGGAAAAGCGGCTTTCTTATATTTATACAAGCGTCGGTTTGTACCTTTTCGAAAGGGATAATTGAAGAAAAAAGGCCAAAACGAGATCAGGCACAGAAAGAATTGCTCTACCGATAACGACAGAGGTAGAAAAGATTTCCTGGGAGTCAATGCACGCGAACGGGAGGTTCGAAACGATCAGTCGTACTCCAGCATCTGATGGAGTACTGCCTTCTTGATTTCGATAGCCACCACGAGGGTTAGACCAATAAATGACACATTTTTTAAGGCAGGCCATTTTTCAAACTCAGCCAGGCGTTGGGATTGATCAGTCTTTCGATCATTCATTGTCAAGGTGGTGGGAATACTCGTTCCGTATGTTGGCCTGTCACCTTTCTCGATCATAGCCCGCACAAAGTAAAAGGAACTGGAACTGTCAACCGTCGTTTTTTTTATTCATCGCCGGGCATTGGAGGCGTTAATGTGTGAACAGGGTCGTTCATTAGTGGCCAGACGAGGGCGAGATACTGGAATAACCAGGCAATGCCCGTATTTGGGGGCTTGATTCGGAGGCGGTGAAACGCGCAGGACTGACAACAGCGGGCTCGTTGAAGACGGCATTCGGCTCAGTAGCGAGGGAAGCCGAGCTGAAAAATTATGCTGACAATCACCCCAGTGGTTGACACGAGACGAGAATAATGCCGGCTGACACGGGACACGCACAGCTGCTCGGGACGCATGTCGAGAGCCCGCTATTCTACGTTTCCACGGGACGAAGACACTCGAAATCCATCTCGCTTTTGTTTTGGTTTTTTTTTCAAGTGACAGGCAGGAGGAAAAACGAGTGAGCTGCGTAGGAAAACAGCACGAGGTTATGGTCGTTGAACGGCCTACACACAAGCTCAAGTTGGGCAGCGCGACGAGATGATTTGCGAGTCGAACTAAAAAAAATGTGCACCTCTCTCAAGATGGAAAGTAGAACTCTGCGGGAGACACAACAAACCTCTCAGTACCGAGAAGCCTCCGCGGGAAACCGTTTTCGCGCTCGGGTTAATTTCATTACCTCTGAATGAATTCGTTCGGACTGTCGGCGGAAAAACGTGGGAGACACCGGGCGGTTCTCGCATCCCAAAGGAGCAAGACTCGTCTTCCTCTCGCTTTCCTCCTTCCACTCCGGGGTCCGGGCTAACTACACGGAACAGATCACATCGGCCTTCATTCCGACCGACGTCAAGGGAAAGAAAAGAACTTCATTCATGTCCGAGCTGCTCATGCTATTCCATGCATTCGCGTTTTCTGCAATGGAAGTCACACAGGTGTGTGATATTGCCGGGGTTCTCCCCCAGCATCATTGCTCCATGTCCTGGAAAGCCAGTTCCTAGCTCTATCTTCGTGCTTGATGCTCCGGGTAATGCCTGGTACACTATTCGCTTTAAAGCCTCTCGTTCGTCCATCCAATTTTTTTTGCGAACAATCTCTTCACCTCCGAGACAAGAAAATATTGCTTCATGAATCATCGCAGCACACCAGTCCACAAACGCTAGCATGATTCAAATTTGCCCGATTGCAAGCGAAACGAATGATCTTCAAATTCCCTCAGTGTCAGATTAAAACGTGTTGTTGGAAAACAATTTTCGAGAGACCGGAGAGAAAAAGCAGAAGTGGAGAAAATGCACTGAGAGAAAACACGGCAAAATAAAGTTCACGGGAGACGCAATCCACGTTTATTTTCAAGCTCTGGCTTTGCTTCAGAATGTTTTTGAAGGTTACGTCCCTACAACCTTTTGTGCCATAGTTTTTCTGCCAGGCTGCTTTATTTTTTCTCTTTCTTCTTTCGATTCATTCTTCTGTCGCATTTCTGACACGGCATTCTCAAGCTTCGTTTGATAATGCGCATAAATTGCTCCCTGCAAATTTTCCTCTCACAATATGCTCTCCCATGTTGTTTCTTTTTCATCTTATTTCGTCTCATTTCATTTTTCTCAGTTTAATTGCCGACATCTCCTCCGAATGAATTGCCGCCCAGTGCAGTATTTCGAAGAAAATGAACCGTTCATATTTCAGCGTATCGCCATTACAACAAGTGACGTCCCTCTTTCAGAGTTTCAGAAGTGCTCTAGTGTAGTCGCATAGCAGTTCAGGAAATTCAATGCAAGAAATTGTGATTATTTCAACAGAGCCACCAGTGCTCTAAATAAAGATTCACGTTCCGGAGCACGCCGAAAAGGAATTTTCCAGAGTTAGGTTTGACTTGAATAGTGAATAGGTACAGGCAACAAAGGCTGTAATTCCAAAAGGCAGCGGAAAACGGTCTTTGGTCGATTCTTTCTCTTCTGTCTTCCATGCAAACGCACCTCACTCTATTATTCCGGTGGCGCTTTTAGCACGAGGAAACGAAATTTCGCGTCCCGCTGGCACAGCAGGAGGTCCCCCGCCGCAGCGGCGGAAACAAATCGACGTGTCGGCGAACGAGGTGATGACGCGCCGGGCGAGGAATTAATCTATGACTAGATAGGCAGCGAGGTCTCGACAGCATAAAAAATGGGGTCTCCCACAGACAAAACCGAACTGTCGACGCCAGTACGGGGTACTTGACGCGCGGAAGTAAGCTCGGCTCCACTGCCGTGGGTTCTGGTGAACATTTGTCAAACCGGCACACGGAGTTCCTTCGACAGTCCAAACGGTGTCAAGAGACGACGTAGGGGGTGGAGAAAATGCCAGCACGAAGAAAACGCCGCGGGAGACGTGGCAGAAAACGTCGGCGCGGAGAAAAGTCCGGAGAGAAAATCCTGCGATGAAAAGTTGTGGGAAATATGATTATTCTACTCCGCCCACTGGCCTGGATTTAAAATATATTCGAGGGTATGCTGTATTTGCAAAGGCTGCTTTTATCTCATACTGCTTCGAATTTTTCATTTGTGGCATGTTCTTCCGTGTGATGTATTTCCCCCGTACTTTTTAAACTTTTGAATTCTCCACCTCGAAGTTTATCATTTTTATTCATCTTTTCCATTCGACGTAAAGTATATTCACATTTTATTTTATTTTATTTCGTTTCCTCTCAATCTGAATGTTTCATATCAAAATTTTCTCCCCTGACATATGCATACAAAATCCTCTTGGAATATCATTTTTCCTCGCTGCCTTCTCAACCGCACCGGCATTTCCTGAAAACGCTTAAACTGACGGCAATCTTAAGAAAGATTCTATCGCGAACGAACCGAACCGAAATGCGAGCTCCTGTTACGTGCGCATCACGACATCGCAAAACATCCCGCTCGATCGAAGAATCAAACATGAAATCCTGGATTCAATCACTTGTACTTGTATCGAACCGAATATCAGGACGTGTATCAAGCTCGTTTCTGGTTTGAGATCGTCAGGATTAGTGCATCTCCTTATTCGGCTGCTCGGTCATCGCCTGAGTCGGACTTCCCAGCACGTCGTCCTCCCGCGAGATGGTCTGCCAAGAAATCCACAATTCAGGAGGGCCTCGTCACGCGAAGAAGCCGGTTCCTGTGAGCAATCCCTTCTGCACCGCTGGACCACTGCTGAGCAGCAACAGAGAAACCTTGGCCGACCACAGAGGATCCAATAATCCCGGCTTAATTCCACCCAGGCCGTATCGATGAATGAACTCGGGTCGGATCCTCGACGCGGCCTATTTCTCGCACCTGATACAGGACCGCAGATTCCCCGAAAACAAAAGCTCAATAAAGTGCTGAATCAATGCCACGCGCGACTTGCGAAGGAAATTTGACCCGTCCCCGCGCGATCCAATAGCCGAACAATCGATGCTTTCCCGTAGAATTGCTTTCTGTGTTTTCCGTCCGGAAAAAGTCGGCGTGAACGCGGGCAGTACAAAGAAAGCATCATGTTTCAATGTTCTGTCAACAAAGGTCCTCGACGAGGCTTTTGCGATTTTCCATCAATCAGCCGCGTTTCGATTCAATCTCGGCTCCCCGGAGTTTCCCCCCGGAAAAAGCCGATTCTTCGCTCTTGGATCTCGGCTAGATGGATTCGAACTCTCTTTCCAAAAACTGAAAGTTCGAAGAAAACAGGATATCTTACCGAAGAAAATAGATATGGGTACCTTGAAAAAGGTTGGTTTGAGAAAACGTTAAAACGTGTAACATGTCCGGGGGAATAAAATGCAAGAAAAGAAAATTCCGTCGATGGAAGATGTTCGTGGAGAAAATTTCACATCAAAGCTTGCATGAGGGAAATACAACTGCATGAAAGAGAAAATTAACGCTTCAGAACCCGTTGTACTGAAAATAAAAACATTCAAAAATGCAAGCTGGAGATAATCACAAAGAAAAAATTTACAGGAAAAGGAACACAAGGGAGAGAATGCAATATGCTGTACGACCTTAAAATTCAAAGCCAGAGGACTGGAAAGCAAATACAGTATAAATATTGCACATTTTACACATCAATGTCGTACAAATATTTTCAAAGTGAGGTCAATAGATGAAGATTTTTCTGTTGTCTTTCTCGCGACATTTTCTCGCAGTGGAATTTTCTCCATCCTGATGCTTTCTTCTTAAGCAGTATGAGAGCATTTTCCAGGCTCAGATGACGAGGACGGCCCGAATTTTTACTTTTATGATGATAGGAAATGATTACACTCAAACACCCGCATCAATAAGCAATGCATAATGGACTTCGAACGGAAAGTTGTCTGTTCTGATTGAAGTATCGATGCCGTGATGAAGTACGTAGGAGGCAGCGAGGAATAACGAAGCGACTCGGACACATTCCCATTAAATCGTTCATCATCAGATTCGATGAGGCCAGATGCAGGAAAGCGTTTCCCAGGAAGAGCAAGACTCTGGCCCCAGGTTCTGAACAAGGCCTGGCGATTCAATTGGGCGGCGGAAACGAAGCTGATCAACAAGTGCGCGTGATTAGGTAGGTGTGGAGAACATTTTTCGCCAGCGGTCTTAATTCCACGCTACACGGACCGGGCAATTAGCCCCGGGTTTCCTGCACACACCCCCCGACACTCACACGCGCGTTCATGAACTGAAAGCAAAATAATAATGAAAAACATTACCACTGAATCGCAAGCAATTACACAGCAGCACTTTGGCTCAGCAACTTAATCATAGCGGGAGAATTACAACAACCCAAACCCGCGTGCGTGACTCGCGGATTCGGCGGCAGACGGCGAAAATTAGCAAGGTCCTGAACCGACCAGGTGGCCAAAAAATGCATCCTTATGGACACCAACTTCCAGACACGGTCAGCTGCGCATGAAAATCAATGGCTCTTTCGAGCCCTGGGCGCAATAAACCTGAGTTTCGGATCTCGTCCGAGTCTAGTACTACGTGGCATCGGCTCATGCACGCGCAGGCGGCCATCGCGGACACGGAGCTTCCCTTCTTTCGCAGAAGTGCAAAACCCAACTACATTTTCGCGACGCCGTTTATTATTTTAATACTGCATGTGAACTTCCCAGATTTTCAAAAGCAACAAGGTTAAAAAAAAGATATCAGAAAACCCCCGTTATATGTTTACACAGTTAAGACGCAAGTGTTTCCCACAACATGCGTGCGAAAAGTCGGATGCAGACTATGCTATAGATACAATATTTGAATATAAGTCGCACGATAGCCTACGTACAGGATTACATTAAATCTAAAATTAAAATTTCTTAATTCAGTCATATGCGGCTCTCAACTTTCAAAATGTCCCAATTCTTCGTAGTCCAATTTTCCCCGTAAATAATTTCCAGAACTGTACAAATAATTGACTGAGAATGACTGAGATACATACAACCGGTGCCATGCTCAATCACAATAGTAAAATTTTTCGAAAAAGCGATAGAAATGGAGCAAAACGACGAAGAATGAATACCCAGATCATCGGCAATTCCAAATGACAGTATAAAAATAAAGCGATCTCGTGCCAAGCGGATGAGACGTGCCGAAGACGAAGTTTCTTCGAAGAACTTTCGTAGCACGTGGAAAAATGACCGATTTACATTTTCAAGTGTTCAGAAACTAAGAAAATTAAAAATGCATGGTAAGGAGGAAATGAAGCAAGTAAAGCCTTATGATCTGTCTAAATTTATTCTTGTAAGTACATATACGGCCGCGTTCCATATCTGTCTTCATTTCATGTCTATCAATATCAAGTAGTGCCGGATGAAAAGTTGGGATATTCCTCTCTCTCTCTCTCTCTCTCTCTCTCGGCGCACTGAATTGTCTGAAAAGTCTAAACTCAAGAGAAGGAAAATGCGCTGGAATTTGCAAAGCCGGATCGGAGGAGATGGAAGAGAATCGTAAAATCCTACACTGATGGCAGAGTAGGGTGTTCTCTCTCTCTCTGTCATTATCGAATGTTCAATAAGCCTATACTACTCCAGTGTTCATCCTAATCTCAAGCTTTCACAGCATAAACACGTTTGCATTCCGGGAACTACTGTATGTGTGGACAAAAAGAAACGTGAGAAAGAAAGCACGGGAAGAAAGAAAAGCTCCGCTAGCCAGATAATTACAGTCGTGATAGAGCCCATGAAAGAGAACACAGATGCATTTGCCGAATTGAGACCCAGGCGATCAACACGGACTCGCTGGTAAAGCCGATTGTAACTCGCACACACCCCGGGTAAGCTTTCGGCTCCGGCGCCTTCGCAAAACGGCGGGTGAGTAATCTCGTTGGAATCCTGCACCTGACGTGGATTCATTCTCCGGCGGGCACGGGCTGGAAGATGCGCGACTCTAGGAGGTGAAACACGGCGTGAAACAAGGTATCCGCCCCGACGACGTTCGCAGGGATTGAATGACGCGTTTTCCCTCTCGTCGAGCGCTGTGAAAAGGAATCCGTCATTCAAATTGCAGCTCACCTCGGGGACAACTCGATGCCCAACTCCCACCACCCACCGTTGTTACTTACCGATTTTTTTTTTTTAAACCCAACTTTTACAAACAAACAAAAAACTACATCGAGTGAGAACAGTAGGTGGTCCGAGTTGGCAAAGAGTTGCCCCTGAGGTGCGCTGCAACGTTTTCCAGCCAATTTTTGTTTATTAACTCGATGCTGATTCCAAGTAAACTTTTACAAAATAAGAGCGTCCTAGATTCACAGGTAAACGGCATGACTGCTTCTGACCAACATCTTCAGTTTGCAAATAGTGCATACAAAGTAAGAACACGAAACCCCGACATCCATTCAAGTTTATCGCAGAACAACAAGACCCCTGATTTCTCGACTGACAGTCCAGGTAAAAGATAAGGCTGTTACCTGAGGCATGCTTCGAATAAACAGATTTTTCTCATTCTAAAGAATCTGAAGGCAACGAAGTGGCACCTTGAATTCTTGGGCATCTTAATGTTCATTTGAGGGACAAAAAAGTAGAGACGCGCCTTATAATCTGCACTCAATAAATAGCGTCTTACATGCAAGTACAAATACGATATTACGTACTGAGTAGAATACGGTGTACAAGTTGCCCCATCACTTGAACGTTCCGTTTTAGTAATTGTGCGATTTGAAAATCAGATACTGTACTTCGAACATACTACTGTACAAAAATAGACACACCGCATTTAAACGATAGAATAAATAAATTTAATAGCAGTCTTATTTTGTTGAGAAAACGATGAAGGTTCTGTAGGAAAATTAGGTATATCGCTATGTTCTTCGAAAGCAGCCTGTGCTGATATTTCCAAAACTGTGCCTAATTCTGAACGATTGTCCTCTTGAAATAAAAACAGATCATCGCATCCCGATTCCATCCTATACCACGTGATTGCATTCGAAAAGGTCAACAACCACTGATTTCCTACCGTGCGGCTTTCTTATTCTGGCTGTAATTTTTTATCTTTATTTTTTTGCATCGTTGATCATGCTTTGCTTTGTAAATCCATCAATTTCTCTCGGTACATGAACCGAATTTGCCGGGACGCTCACACGCTGATTTATGCTTTGAGCCGGCGATGATAAACCGCAAACATGTGCCATGAACCACGAACTGGGTACAGTACTGCAGTTTTATTATCATCCGGTTTCCGGCCAAGAATGCTATACGCCGATACGCAGCAGGAAACCAAGAAACTTTTCAGAACGCCGTGGCGTTCGTAATTTCGACAGCTTTCTGGCTTCACGAGGAAGTAAACCGATGCAATCAACACGAAGAAAATAAATCGTCTTGGTGCAACGATCAGTTCCCGCTGATGCGATCCACAAAACCGACGAAAAGGTATACCATGTACGCATACAATTTCGTACAATTCGTTTCCGCGTCGACATCCTTCGTCTTCTTGCTTCCCTTGCTATAAGCGTGACAATGGGAACGCGCAGTCGGAATAAATCGCGTCAGAGAAAATTTTCTTCTCGGTGAGCAAGATCTACGGGTATGCTACCCTTGGATGCTGGTTGAACAAATAGGAGAGCTCCGGATTCCGACGGCGAATCATCCACGCGAGCAATACTGCGAAACTCCCACGTCAAGTATAAATGAAGTTCGTTCATGAGTTCGAATAGATATGACGTTCGACACCAGGAACAGTCACGAGAAATTCGCACGGGATTTTCTCGCAGCAGACGGATTTCGATTGACGACCTTTACGAGGGGTTTCTCAAAAGTTCTGCAACCCCCAAACTTCCATTGCCGGTGAATACCACCAATAATAACCGGTGTTACTGCATTTTTTCCTTGATTTTCAAAAAAATCGGCCCAATCCGAAATAATGAGAATGATGCACATTCAGACGTAGTCTGAAAGGCCTCTTTTTCTAACCCATGGGAAGCAATACGAATCACTTTTGAAAACTTTCATGCTGCTATTTTTTACGATCCTCCAATTCGACCTGCAATAATTTGTGCTCAAAATTGTTTAAACCTATCCAGCTTAAGCGTAAGATGTAAGACTTTATACCTGAGTAGTTTGGCGAAAGTAGCACGAGCACACCCACAAGAAAGTCACGCAGAAATTAGCACTGTAAAACACTGTACTCGAAACCTCTTCTGCAGAAGCTCATCCGTGGGATAACAACGATAACCAATGATAATGCGTGAATTCATTCGGCCATTCTTTTCTTCTTTGTGGGATGGGATGATTAAAAAACAGCAATAATTTTCCGAAGAGTACGGCTTCATTCTAATGCACCGACATTGTATAGGTCAATCGGGAGATTTTTGAACCACTCATTCAAAGAGAGGAATAACCCCTACGGTTTCTGGAGTAATTTGCGCACTAGGCAATGGAGTAAATCAGGAATAATGCATCAGATGAAATATTTTCGACCTTGTCAATTCCCAAGAAAAATAAAAATGAGACACTGGGAGAAGTGAATTAGACGCAGCAGGGCGAGGAGAGCAATTCCACGCAGATGACGTTAGTCGGCGACGGGCACATACGGGTTCGCGAGCGCGGGGGTGGGACGAAGTATTCAGGTTGGTCTTTGTTTCGACGCGCTGACGGGAGTCGACGGTTATGCCAAAGAAGGCAAGCTCAAAAAAGAAGAAGAAGAAGAGGCAGAAACTTCCCGAGCGCTGCATTGTTTGGAGCGTGTATCTCGGCTCCATTCCGGCTCCGGGGTTTTTGTTTCGGCGATTCGTCGCCGTGCGATTCCTTTCCACCAGATCATTCACTGTCCGAAAATTTCCTGGCGGCTCCCTAGACGTCGAACTGTCGTGTCAGCGGAACTTCCCACTCGCCGAACTTTCGCCGCGAACTTTCCCCCGAGACATCGCACAGGGATTTTCAGTGTCGTCGCTGGTTCACGGGCCCATCAGTCTGCACTTTATGACAGAAACAGAGATCCCATCACCGGCTCCGCTCTTCCCACGCCGCTCGGCGAAAATATGAGCAAACAAAAGCGCCTTGAAGTTGAGCCAATTCCAGCACATCAAGAAAAGGCAGGTGAAATGCTCACCGTTCCTCGTCATTGTTGAAAGCATCGCAGATTCAAGCAACATGCCTTGAATTCGCCGAATGATAGGCAACTTGTATCACGTTAATCCTGAAGGCTTCGGATGGTCCTTTCTGCGTGGATTTATTTTCACTCCATTGATTCGAATGCATAAAAAAGTCAACATGAATGCATTCAATGCAAACCTCACAGGATCGAAGCTTCAGCCTCTTTGCTTTTTAAAACTCATTAGTCGCAAAGCTTTTTTCTAGCATTTTGAAACAAGAAAAATTTAGATTTTCTCCAAAAAGCGAACATTGCACTCTTGCGAGATATAAAAGGCATAAAATCAGTACAAGAACAACGATGCGAGATTCATAACTTTCGTCAGCAATTGAAGAGCAGCGCAAAACGATATTTGCGGAATTTCAGATTTTCTTCCAACAAACATCATTCTTCTGCAAGAAACGACCACTTCCAAGGTTAATTACTTTTCCCAAATTGAAAACGATATGAAGTTTTAATGGTGCTTCCGCGGCGCAGAATGCCGAGTGAGGCAAAGAAATACTTCAAAGATCTGACACGCCTATATAAAACAACAATTACAGAGAAAATTCGCTACTGACGATTGAAAGATGAAATTGATGCCGAGGGAATCCGATTAAATCCCTTACTTTCTATGTATGTAAGAGTACTAAAATATGGCACCACAATCTTGATGTAGGCGCACTTCCGTGAACTAGACACTTGCGAAAAGTCACATTCCTTCCCGTCACGAACAGCTTCAAACCAGCCTTCAGAGTAAACGCACCAAAGCTATTAAAGTACATACAACGAGATCTTAAAAGTTTGAAAAAAATGCAGATCATCAGTTGCAATTTCAACATGGTAGATCCCGTCATCTCCGACGCGAATTGCGCAGAACCGGAACGAGCCTGCGGCATTCAGCGTCGATGAGGCAAAAGAAGGAAGAAAAGGGACCGGATGGCTTTCAGACCCGCGGCGGAAACAGGGAAATTCAATAAGGCGAAGAAGCTCGTAATTGCGTTATGCAGCCGAACGACGGCATCCGGAACGGCAACAACACGCCGTCGTATGACTTTTTCGGGTGGCATCTTCCCACTTTTCTCGCTTTCAGTGCAGTTTCCGCGACTTCCAGAGATCGTTCTGGAGAACAAATCGCGCTTCCGCGAAGAGTGCGACCCGATTTTCCCGAATCCAATTGACGCGTCAGCTCTGCCAACCCGAGTTTGATGCTCTCCCATCCATATTCGCAAACTGTACGGGAGGTTCGAGAGGAACCTCCCGTTCCGCTCAAATTTGGGACCGCTCAAACAAATTCATGAACAATTTGTTCACATTTTTTTTGCGGATTCTCATCGACGTTGCGCCACTTGTAAACGAAATTTATATTCTATCTATAAATATATAAAAGTCTAAACATAATATTCTGCATTGAAAATTATCATTCTAGTTCTGTTTCATTCAATTCTTCATCACTTTTCGATTTCTTCTATCCGTCATCAAAAACCCAGAAGAAATGTTTCCATTCGATCTTTGAACGGCTCATTCGCAGATAAGATCTGCTCTTGGTACTGCAGGAACTTTCCAAATTATAACCCAGAAGGATCTGTCAGCTAAAAAATTAAGTTGAGATAAAGGCGAGGGACATATAAAATCAAAGCCTGAATATAAGATTTAAAAATTTTCATCCGAGGATAAAAAATTGTCCGTTCAAAAAAGCCAGGGCAGATACTTCTTGTTTCACTGCTACCTCCAAGACACATGTGACCCACCATAAAAATACAAATGTACATTACACAACTCTCGGCATTTCGTCATTTGTTTTGTAAACAAAAGAGGCGCTACTGCAATGGGAGGAAATGTGCCTTGGTTACGCGAATATGGGTCGCATCTTAATTTTAGAATTATTCAAGGGAAGAAAAACCTAACAGGCGGCAGAAAGGGGAAAATGTAGTAGGAAAATGCCGTTTACTAGGGGAGAAATCCAACTAATTTTCAATTCAAAAGTTTATTTATTTCATTGTACCGTATTCTATTTTATTCTAGATGGAGTTTAGATCACACCTAAGCTTACGGCCGCAGGTTTCGGTGAAAAGTGCGGCTCATGATTGCGTGAAAAAGTAATTTAATTTTATAGTTTGCGGATGTTAGCCCGTGGAACCCTTCGCAATTTGGGGAAAGTCGAGACCACAGAGATTCCGAAGGGTGATTCAGGAACATGCTGGCCACAGGGACGCCTCAGGTCGTCACGCAAAAGCGGGTGCAGGGAGGGCAACCGAACTCAATGAAGACGGGAGAACAAAACCGATTCGGAGGAAATAAGACCCGCGATAAATCATGAAGAATCTCTCCAAAGACCCGTTCATTCTATCCCCGGTCGCGTAATGGAACCCCAGGAATGTCCGTTCGACCCCTGGACCACATTCGTCAGCCGGCTCCGAGAACCCCACGTTCGAGGTAGGGTCACTGAATACGAGTATACACAGCGAAGTCCCAGGGTTTCCGGAAATCCGAACGCAACTTTCCGCCACATCTTCCTGCCTCCGAACAGTTAAGGCCTTTGTTATGAATACATGCTACAAGGGCAACATGCTACAACATAGTTGACCACATGAAGAAATGCAGCGAACCCATTTTTACGACTTCGACAGCCACATTCGCGTCACCGGAAATGGATATTAATGATTCGTAATTTTGGATTACATTATGCCTCTTATTTCATTCAACATCGATCGTAATATGTGCAACAACATTCCAATAATGGTTGGTAGCATGCGGTTGCTTCCGCCTACCTCTCATAATCCACAGTTTGCGCTATAAAGAATCGTCATTTCAAATTCTCTTCTACACAGTTTTCTTTAAAAATTACATTAGATTCAAATAAGGTTGCAAAAGGTGCTAAAATATTGCCGATAGAAATTTCCCACGATTACTCGCCATTCAATGAATCGCAGAACATATATAAGTGTACTCTAAACGATAATAATATACTCTTACTCAACAGGCCACAAAAAGAGATTACACGCTTAAACAACGAACTGAATAAAACAAACATTTAAATCGCCACGGCCAGTTATGCGTCTTGACGCCAGTGCTGAAAAGCGAAATTTCGTCACTGTATAAATATAAATAAATATATATATATATATATATATATATAGATTGGCCTTCTCGCCATTTGCAGACGGCTGCAGTTCGAAGCAAAACTCAACGAGTTTATTTTCTTAGTTACGCAAAGTTTACAATCACTTATCTTGTTTACTCAAAGCATTCAATTCATGAAGCAGTTGACACCTAATCTGCTAAAAGCCAAAAGAGCGCTGAACTGTCATCAGTATGGCACGCTAGGGCTCCTGATCTCGTCTGGAAATATCGATGCTTTCAAAAGACCGGCCTTTCTCCGGCCATTTTACTCCGCTGGGAGACCATTTATTCATCGTCGGCATCTGGTCGATGGGTCGAACAAAGCAAGCGTCAATTCGCGTGACTCTTGGGTCAATAAAGCGGTTTTCATAGCTCTACATCGTAATTATTTTTCAGAATAATGGTGGGCGGGGAAAGAATTTCCGCGGCGAAGTTTTTGTAAAGGAGGGAAATACTGTATTCATGGATTCCAGCCAAGTTAAAAACTGAATTCCTTTAGGCAGGCACAGAGCGAAAAACATGCGACTCTGGGGATGCGACCACATTTTTTAACCGTCATGTAAATGCTGTAATAACATAAAATTAAGTCTCGGTTGCCGCTTCCCTCAATAGAGGATCCTCAGACGTACTGAGGTATGACTGCAGAGTGACGCGAGAAAAATGAACAAGGAGAAAAACAGCATGAACAATTTGTTGATGCATGTTTTTTTTTCTTTCTTCTCCCTCTGAAAGGTTTCCAGAGTATCTTTCGGAAATCCGGTACTGAATATTTAAAGAAACCTTCTCCCCGCTAGAAACGCTTCGTATTCGACGCATACCGTTTTCAAGTTTCAACCAAGCAAAAGCTATCAAAATCTAGTTCAATTCATGCAGTGAATTTCTGGAGCGAAAATAAATTGCTTCAATTTACTTGAAATAGCGTTACATTCCTCAAAAAATTAGCATAATAAGAGATATAATTTTGACTCAGTGAAGCAAGTGATCGCTGGGTGATGCTTTTCCGTGCTACTCTTCACCCGACAATTTTCTCCACATACAGACTACGCACTACTGACCTCCCTTTTTCACGTTATAAAATTGGATGGAATTTCAGAATTGAATGGCTTTTTCCAGGAACCTGTTGGCACACACGGAAGGGTGCCGACTGGAAAGCCCGGCGAGCATTCCCTCGCGGATATCGCCGGCTTTGGTATCAATCACGGTCACGATTCGTCCGAAGTGACCAACACAAATAGTGAGCACAAGTCCGCCACGCGACTTTGTCAACGTCTCGCAAGATCGTGCAAGCTATGTAAAAAATTCATTGGAGCAACTCCCGGCATCGACCCGAGGCTGCGGCGCTTGACGTGCCCATGGCTCACACTGGCCGGATCTTTGCATGAACCCGGCGTGGAGCCCCATCGATTTATTTGCCAGGGATCACATCCCACTCCCCACCGACGGACCTGGTCCATTCCAGGTCGTATCAAAGAAATAATCGCGGCACTCCGTCAACACGCTATTCCTGAATGAAATCCGGCCCATTAGGCTCTCTCAACGTGGGCAGGGGACCCGAGCGGCAAGGCGCTGAAAATTGCACCATTTCGACAAGTCTGGTCCGAGCCCACGTCTTGACACCCACATGGCGACGCGTCAGGATCCTTAAGTTCAAAGCCTTTCAAACAAGGCGCGTCGATAATGAGATCGTGTGACTGCCTTTGTGATACGTTCCTCTGACAATTTACGAACCGATTTTATAATGCATCGCTAATAAAGCGACACGCCTCCGCGGAATCCCGACTTTTTTCGAGCAACGAATTTTTAATTAAAAGGCTTCCGCGATTTCAATTTTTAGGCAATGCCCACGAGGGTCTCTGTGGCGTAATGAAAGTCACGAAAAGATTCCAATCGACGTTCGAACGCGGATTGCCGGCGGTTATAAAAACTTGGATCACGGAAAGGCAGAATCGATTCAGGCGAAAAGCATTCTCCGCGGCGATTTTACTTGGATCGCAAAAACCGCGCCAGATAAACTTGGACGTCGGAAACAGGGAAGTGGTTTCATAGCAGCATCGCGGAACTGACATTAGTGTGATAAACGCGCAGGACGGCATCGAGGATTTTCAGATAACCGAAAAAAAAATGGAAGCAAGAAACCCCCGGACCAGGGATTGCTCATCGGAGTCATCGCAGGTAACACGTCTCGATGGTATCAGAAGGCGTTCCATGTGTTTCCCCCAGCGGGTCGCGGGCGGCACGATTTCCGGTCCGAGATCAATTATTTCACGTCGGCTCGTGCTGGGCTCCCCATTTTCCTGCGGAGTCATCGTGACGGGAAGAGAGCGGGGCCGCCGCGTGACCGCGTTTCGGGTCGTGCGAACTGGGCACGTCAGGGGTTATCGGTTTCGGGGATATCGGCTCGCCAACACGGGAATTCTCTCCCTATCGGGTGGCAGTTGACGGTGGTTGCTCGCACAAACTACACCCACCCCCTGTCAACCAAAGCAGACCGATACGCATTTTCGACGGCAAGATCGACATTCCGTCAACCCAAGCCTCAATCGACAATATTTGAATTAGCAATCGTAAAATGCATCCAATTCAATTACAGTAAATGAATACAAAATTCTCGCTAAAATTACCCAAGACTTCGATAAATCTTGCACACGAAGAGCAGCATTGACTCCACTCTGGCCTCCAAATCATAAAATGTTACACTGCTTTGATTAGCAAATGTTGCCACGGTAAAATCTGCATGTCCAAGGAAAACTATTTTTGGAGTTTAGTTGACCTGGGGAATAATTTTAACGGATTCAGGACAATGGTGGCTCCGAGAAAAGCAAGTGCCTGAATAGGAGAAAGAACTGCTTAAGAAGGTGTTGCTCGTAAAGGTACTGACTTCAACAGAAACACAGCTCTCAAAAGCATTGGTTGTATGATTACGCTATTAAAAAAAAAAACAGGACTTCTACGTTTTCAATAGCGAACAATCGATATGGCATTTTTTGTTCAAGTTCCTCTTGATGGATTTTCCCTTGACAAGAGCACAAAGGCCGCTCGTAGTACAGTACCGTAGGCAGTGGCAAAAAAAAGCGAAGAAAATCTCAATGGGTCGAGAGAAAACTCCAATATTAGCTGAATTTTTTTTCGGCACAAACTTTTTCCAGAAGAGGCATTTGCTTTTCTCGGAGCCACCATTGGCCTCAATCCATTAAAATTATTCCCAGGTCAACTGAAATCCAAAAATATTGTTCCTCGGATACGCAGATCTTACTGCGGCAACGTTCGCTGATCAAAGCAGAGTAACAGTTGGCTGTCACTCAACAGCCCAAGATTGCAGCATCATGCACGCGCAAACACAACTACAACATTAAGACAAATAGCGTTATGTGCAAACTTGCAAAAACAAAAAGTCGTAAACGAAAATGTACCGCAATATTTTAGGGGGAAAACGAACTGAATCCATAATGTTTCGTTGTTCTCGTTCAAATGCAACGTCCTCATGAAAAGGCGGATGCGCTCTTAACCAAGCTCTCGGACAGGGAGAAAAGCGATTTCCTCTTCCCACATTTGGACAACCTTCATATCGTCGCAAGTGGGCCAGGAAAACAACATAAACCATCCGAAAGTGATGTCGATCGCGCGTTTACATACCCTAGTTCCATGCACAACGGAAACAATTCAAAAATGCACCCCAACCAGCGAGCAACCGAGTTGCTAACTTTTCTGCAGCTATGCAAAAGCGGGGTTGAGGGGTGGACGCGATCAAAGATAGGTGGCAACACTCGCCCTGAATGAAAGGAACAGTGTCTATAACGAATCCAGTCCCTGGGCTCCAGCAGGGTGTCCCACGGTCCCTCCCGGTGATCGAAAAAAGTCTCCCGCGGTCATGAATGCATAAGCCCCGGGTACCCGCGAGCAAAAAAAAAAAAAAAAACTAGATCTTTTTTTGCGGCTCTCGGGAGACAACGTTGCTGCGAGTTTTCTACACTTTCATGGCGCAGGTGTTGTGCAAATGCGACATAAAGGGGGGGGGGAGGTTTACAGTGCTGAGCGACATGCACTACCTACCGCGCCTTCCTCGGGAATAGTCACGAATCGTCGCAGAAGCACAGGCATGCTTTCCCCCCCACTTCGTGTTCATTCGCGGATTCAAGAATCGGGGCAGCTCACGCCCTAGTCAGATCAGCACCTGTGCAAACACGGCTTATTTCCCCGCCTGTACAAAGGTCAGCCCTTAAAAAATCGCTCCCAACAACGGCGCGTACGAGAAACCATGATCTGCGTTCACCACATCTTCCTTTGCAACGGAACAAAAGAAGCGTAATAAAAAAGCAACCACGGGGAATACGGTCGGAATCTTATACCAATAAAATGTCAGCAGAATAAGAGGAAATTATAGAAACCGCAGACGTCTGAAAATATTTGTGCTGAATTTCCTTTCGGTTTTACGAAATCGATGACGGGAAGTACAGTACTGTAGGAATATTACGAACCGGCTTCGGTTCCGGCAGACATTTTGATTATGCTTCGAAACAAGCATAAGGAAGCAAATATGACTCATTGTTATCCAAAAACCAATCATAAGTTACATTTCGTGATTTGAATAATAATTTTGAGGAGCCTCAACAGAAAAGCTTGTTAGATATGCCTTGCAAAACAGTAATAGAAGTGAGCTTAAAAGCAAATACGCTATCTCTTTTTCATAGCTTTTACTCTTTCAAGCTCAGTTCTTTCAAAAATGTGAACGCTTAGGAAATATTTGTACAGTACTTCCGTTCGGTTTTACGAAATCGTAGGAGGATGAAGAACCGTCTTATGTTCCAATACCACTGAAATTTAATTGCGCTCCGCCGCAATCATAAGGAAGTGAACGTGGTTCATTGGTGCTATAAAAATACTGTACATAATATTGACTATTTTGAATAATGCTTCCTGAAGAGTCCCGAGTTCCCGGCACCGAAGGTTGTTATTGGCATATAAAACGGTTGCCTTGAGAAATAGTAATCGAAAAGAGTTTATGAACATGAAGAAAATGCTGTATTCAACTCAGCCGCCTTTTTCAGAAGATACCATGCATCATTGAGGAAAAATCCAGTTGTATTTTCTGACAATACTTTCGATACAAGGGCAGCTGGAAATTGTCTTTCTGTTTCACAAAACCCTCAATTTTTCCTGATGACTTTCACTTGCACACTCGAATTCATTTTCTCCAAACCCTGTCTCTCCCACTCACTTTTTGTCACAACACTAATCTTCAGATGTCTCATCCTCTCAGGCCCAGTAAAACCTTTTTTTAACGCCTCCAAAAAATAAATGCAAAGGTTCCAATAGACATTCTAGAATTTTTTAGATCTACCACCTAAAATGATACCCAGGATAATAAAAAGACTGTACTGTCCATTTTGCGGAATAAATACTACCTTCCATTCAGATGAGGAACGAGACACTGCGTCTGCTCTTTCAATCTCGGCTTCGATCACGACGTTTGAAACATATAAACGTTTGAACCCGCTGGCCTAGAACAAAACTAGGATATTTCCTAGCCGACGAACTGTCATTTCCCAGAACGGGTTACACGACTGGTTCGCGCGGGGGGGGGGGGGGGGGGGGGGGGGGAGGTGTGGGGGGGGGGGGGGGGGGGGGGGGTGAAGATATCATTGGGATGATCCCGCGGCAGCTATAACGACCGCCGCCAACTGCCGTTCATCCCCAGAACGATCAACTGCCATAATCCTACGCATGATACATATACGCATTGAATGGAACGCGAGGCTTTGGCATCAGAAATACGCCGGTGTGGGGACACGCGAAAAACAAGCATCAATCACACGAACATCCATAATGCACTGGGTATGTGGTCGTTGTTCCCCGGGACCACCGCCTAGCAGTGGGCACCAGAAAAAAATAAGGCCCACGCGAGACTGATTTCAGCGACGATAGGCGACCTGTTCCTTCAAGGGACAGCGAGTGCTTGAAGCATTGGTTCTCAACGAAATCCGAGTTCAAAAAGTTAGCATCAATCATTGCCTAATGATGCTGTGAGATGAATCAAAAGCTGCAGATATTCCAATAAAAAAAATCCGACCAACGGCACCAGGCTCGGGCATTCAACCAGGGAACCTAGCTCAGCTTTTTACTGCCACTACAGAAAAAAACACTTCATGAGTTTCTTCGGACATCAAACCTGGTGCTTATGAACGACAACCCCATTTCGACGTTCTTTGTTCCGACTCGAATCCGCGGTCGTGATAGTGCAATCTAGAAGCTCGAGAAATCCGCAAAAAATATACATCCGCGATATTTTATGGATTGCTTTAAATTGCGAGACAATTATCCGGTTCATTTTTATCCCATAAAATCTGAACTACGATTTATGATCGCGCATGAACATCTCCCCACGTTTATACGCGACTGGAGAAAAGTTTACGGCTCAACGAACTGTGGTTCCACAAAGGGAGACAGCGTCCTGAAAGCAGTAGTATACGAACGACACGACGAAAATGCGCATTCCCCGACAGTTGGACCGCAGGAGTCGTCGTCGATTCGTATCATGAATATCAAGTGCTCTGCGAGTCACCCGATGCGCCGTGCGAAAAATTTCACCTGCCACTGCCCCGGGGCGAGATTTCCACCTTCACCTAATTGCATTTCTCTTCAGGGTAACAACAAAATGCAGGGAAACACCACTCGGGCATAATTGAAGTTTTCTGAATACAGGCAGGTATCATCCCAGTACCTTCCCCACTCGGTTTCAAAAGAACGCCCGACGAAAACATTCGCTGATCTCGATTAAAGAGCGCCGTTCGAGCCGACGAAAACAAGTACAATCCTGGCCTCGGAAAAAGGCTTTTCATGCCATAAATATCCACCATTTTTCGTAAGACCTCGCCGAGCTTATCAAAAGCTTCGACTGCATAATGCAGACGACCTGCTTTGCCACGCAAACCAAACTGAACACATGTAGGGTTCGTGAAAAGCGCGCTTCTGTGCTTGCACGCAAGTTCAGCCATCAAGTCCCATGGTTCGAAAAAGAGATACAAGCTAGATGGCATTTTAAAAGCAGCCAAAAAGAATCAGAATAAGACCAGGTTTTTTTCAGCTTGTATCTGCGTCCGCCCAAAATTAACAGTAATTTCAGAGACAAAAACGTCGCGCGTCATGCAAAGCCAAGTTCAACATAAAACGCACGGAGGCATTCGCCGGAAAACACACGCAACTTCCGAACACCGGAATTTGTAAAATGCGTCCGTTACCCAGCTTGGACGGAGAATTTCATGAAGTTCATTCAAAGTACTCAGTGGTTATCCCTCACGTCGGTAGAATATTAAATTTCAAAGGTATTACAGCTAAAATGAGAATCCAGAACATCAGTCCAGCGCGATATGCTGCATTTGATGGTAATCGAAGATAACAGCGTTTCGTTCAGCTCGATGAACAAAACGGCATTCACGAATTCTGAATGACGGGAACTACTTTCAGGTCAGTGCATTAAGAATGAGGACAGTTGGAGAATCGATCGTCATACACTATTGAAATCGTTCAAGAATGAAACTTCATGAACTTCACGGATTCGGCCCACTTGGGAGGGCACGTTTCCTTCGTAGTTCAGCGCACCTCAGCGTTTGACCCGAGACTTCAAGAGTTCGATAAATCATCGAAATGAAAGCCTGAAAGAGGCGAAAGATCGAAAACACTCCGCCCAGCACAAAGCTGGCGAAGGGACGCAGCCGTAAATGGGGGGAAAATATGGTCCGAATGGAGAATCCTAGGGGAAAGAAAAGGAGGCAGACGACCAGTGTCCGGAGGCCGATTATTGGGTTTCCCGCATTCTGGCCCATATTTTTCTCAGCGTCACGAAGGGAAAAAGCCTGTTCCGCTCCACTTCAGCATCCCCGCACAAGTTTTTGGCTACCTCTTCCCCCGCTACCCTCTTCAGACGGCTATTCCCAATACAAAATTGTCGACAACATTCGAAAGGCATTACTGACACACAAAAGGCGCCGAAAAAAGAGCCTCTTGTTCGTGGCTTTGCACAACAATGCAATTCAAATTCTACTTACGTACATCTGAAAAAAGAGCACACAGAAGTGCATTCCATACTATTCCAGTGTTTTCAAAGCGAGGTGACAAGACAACCTGAATGTGGCCAAACTGAAAGTTGATAATGCCACAGTATATAATCAATCTCACGAAAAGCAAGCGAAGAGCCTACATTTTTCGCTCACGAAGATTCCTTGGGAATATCTTCGGTGAATTTGAGGAAGATATTCAGACGGGCATGAAAATCTCCGGGTTGTGAAAAAGCTGAATAGGGAATCCGCATTCACCTCCACTTCCGCACAGATAACAAGCGAAAGACCTCAGCTGCGTTCACGGTGAAACATTCACTTCCAAAAACTGATTGACGAGCAACAAGGAACGCTGAGTGGGGTTGACCCCCGGAAAGGGCCCGACTATGCATGTGCCGTCGGTCCAGTGGGTTATAGGGGAGTCGCTCATCGTGAAGTCACCCGATGCATTCGAAAAGCTGGCTCAGGCACGAACCCCGAAACGAACCTATTCTCAATGACAACCGCTGCTGACATCATCCCCAAATTTAGCGCCATTCGTCCCTCCCAACATTCCACCGGAACTAATGCGCTGGGAAACCGTCGCACGCGACTCCCACGTGCGGAGAAAATGAGGCTTCAGAAAGAAAACTATACAATTTGCGAAGGAAAAAACGAATTTCGAGCGAGTTTTTAACAGACAAAGGAAATGCGCATGCTATCAACTCACTCCATCAAATATGTTGACTACTATCGGTCAGATATGAGCCATGGTTGTTTCACATTTACATCTGTAAGCCTGTAATACAGTAAGATTACGAGCTCAGCGTTGAGCACAATGATTTTATGCAATTAGGGGCAAATCGATTTAAATTTATTGAAGCTAGTGTTCGAGTAAAGAAGAGGTTCTCAACCTTTGCTCCGCAGGCTCCACATGCATTTTACTAACCAACGGATCCGTTCCTGTTCCGAGAAAATGAAGAAAAAAAACGTGAATGATACTTAATACAAAGAAATACGTCCGAAAATTAACGAACACCCATGTCTTGAATTTAACATCAAGACCTCAGCGACATAATTTTTTGGTGGCGGTAAGCGAAATAATTTACTGAACATTGATTATTCCGTAGGGGCTCTGCCACAGAAATAGTTAATAAAATGGGCGTTTTGAGCGTAAGAAATCAAGAAACTCAACAGTGAAACAAAGTTGTTGAAAAGTACTCGTTCAATAGCTGGTTATCCACCATAAAAAGTTAAAACACAAGATCAATTGGAATAGATTTTAAAAGACGGCTGTCACGGTGACGGGTGATGCGACGGAGTATTTTATTTATTTTTTTTGAAAGTGCAATCGCTCACAATTGGTGCGCAGGGTTAATTACTCCGCCATTATTTACTCATTTTTCGTCAGAATCGTGACGCAGGCAACTGTCCCAATTTCGGAGTTCCATCTTCATTTGTTCGCCTTTTGTTCGCGTTCTGGAAATCTATCTCCTGCAGAGCTGTGTCCCATAACGCCATTCCAAGAATATTCTTTACATCTCGACCGGGAAAAGCTGATCATCGACAGGCGAGCAGATCCGATGAGAAAACGACAGGGATACGAATGGGACACTTGCGACCACAATGCGATTCTCCCAGAATTGAGTTCTGCAAAGATGCCCCGAGCTACGTTTCTCGATACAGGGGATTTACGTGAGTGTCTTCTTCCTTGCAGCATACGCGGATTGACGATACTTTTCACGCGTCGATACTCCGTACGTTTTGAAAGGATACTAAGACGTATTCACCGAATTACAGTATATTCATGGCACCACGAACGTGCTCATCAAATTCTGTAAAACGTCGATTATCTGAGGAAATCCAAAAATTTTATGCTACTGGATTAATATTTTAGCAATCTCACTATCAATAGCGAAGAGTTATATACTGGACAGTATTATTCTCATACTTGCAGAACATATTCACATTAACGAAAAACGCGGGATCCTGGTGAGAACAGCTTAAAGGCCTATTGCCTCGAAGTGCGTGAATGATTATTTCTCTAACCTTTGGGGCACTATTAATCCAATTCGAAGGTAATCGATGTACATATAATCAAGGTTCCCCTGTATTTAAAGGAAAATCAACCCTTTTAGCCATCTTGATTACCTCTTGTAATCATTAGCATTTAGTTTTACACCCGGAGATCAAACCCAAATATTTGCCTTCTGCGTATTGATTTTGAAGTGTACCGTATTTTGCAAGCATGTGACAAAGAAACGAATTCAGAAATTGAAAATCACGATGCATGAACAGGTAACACTGCGTAACTCGTCGATGATTTCAGAGATAAATGTTGGATACACAATTAATATGGTACCAAAGTAGACTATCTAAGAACGGAAGTGAGTTCTATTGAAAAAAAAAACCCGAGACCTACTTGAAAATGCAAATAAAGGTGCAAGTTCTTTCCCCCCTTTAGCCTAGGAAATATTTGAGGGAGATGAAAGCGTTTCAGCGCAGTGAGGCAGCGTTTCATACCGGGTTTTCCTGAACTTTTTACGGGCCATCTGGAGTCATTTTCCATTTTAACAGCTAAGCAAGCAAGGCCGGGCGACAAATAGGTCCCTTGGGGCCCCGACGACTATATGCAGCGCGAACATCGCCAGGGGCATAGAACGTCGGGCACCCGGGCGCCTGTCACTTATCGACACTCCGATTCCCCGAGGGAAACATAATCACAACCATAGTGGCGCCTGCCAGCGGCCCTCGTGCGAGAAATGCGAGCAATTGATGAGCGCCGGAATCGATTCCATTTCCGTCTGATCAAATTTCCGCTCTTCCCCAAATCGCACGCAGGTCGATACACGCGCAGGACATACGGTTGTTTCCACGCTTCAGCAATTCAAGCTCTCGAAAAGACATTGCTCTATTGCTGCTATGCGAATTTAAGCGAAAATCCGCACACTAGCCAGCGTATCCAATCACAAACTCGTTCCACAATTGCGCTAATGGAGCTTGAGAAAGTCTTCCTTTCGAGGAAAACTGACGCATGAACAAATTTTCGGGAAAACACGATTCGGGCAACTACGTGGAAATAAGTTGATCGCATGTATAACATTATTGTATAGCAGTATAGTAACCCAAAGAATTGTTAACCTTCATCGAATAGTGTCACACACTACTGCATCACGGTTCTTACTCAAGAATTGTTCACAACGTCAGGAAATATGTGTTAGGTATGCAACCGCAAAACCACAAGGTAAAAAGAATTTACCCACTTCTCCAAAAATTGTCGAAGAAAAATGCAAGGTGTGCGTCCCGCTCGACTACCAGGAATCCAAGGGATTTTTTTTTTCTATTTCTACGTGAAAATTAGGGTACGCGTCTTGCATAGGGGTGCGAGGCATTTCGAGTAAAAACGTTGAACTTTACGAGAGTTGCAGCATGTGTGAACAACGAGTACATTCTACATTAAAACCACTGAAAAGGAAGCAGATGTGATATACCTCGAGAGTCCAGGGACAATGTCACGTTTTTCTTTCCTTTATTTTTTGTAAGTTAGAATTGTCTCAAAGGAACGTGCGACAATTGAAGATCCAATAAAAATAAAAAGTGCAAACATGAGGGCATGTTAACTTATAAATTGTAACCCGCATAACGTTAGTTTCACGTTTTCCGGTGACAGCAAATACTACAGTATATATATGCTTTGACTTTCTTCCGTTTCTTTCCGGTTTACTCACTCCCACCTGGGAATGGACAGCCGCACCCGAGATGAATGCTAATCCAGCAATGATGTTACGCCAGGAATGGATCAAGAAATGTACAACTCGGCCACCCGCGACAAAGTTCGGCCCTACGACCGCCACCCACCCCCACGGGAATCAAATTTGCAGGGCAGACATTGTCACCCCGTTGCCGACCCCAGGAATTCACCCCCCGTATTCACGAAAATCGCGGAAGCGGCAGTAATGCCACAGTAATTGAATGCTGCCCGCTGGCTGCGCTAACCCCCCAGGAGCAAGCTCCCCGTCGGGATCAAAGAGCCGGGAAAAAGGACTGCCGAGTGGCAAAAGGACTGCGCCGCGCTGTCGGCGATGCAACAATCCCGTCGACAGAAAACAAAACCGCGCCCGCCGCGCGAAATGGGCAAACCTGGCACGTTCGCCGAGCAAACAGCGTCTTCATTCTCCCTCTCCACCGGAGCATCTCTTACGAATCCGAAAAAAAGAGCCGTCTTCGGGCCCCGTATCGCATTCCTGTCGAAACCGTCCGTGCGATTCAACGAAAAACGAGTACCGTACCTGAAACAGACAGAAAGAGAAAGAATTCACGCATGAAACACCAACTCACAATCGAAACGAGGGCGAGCGTCAAGGAGTAAATCGAGCAGTAAATCAAGAAATTGAAAAAGCAAATCATATCTTATCCTGGAAAAAACTTCAGTAAAATGAGTCGAAAATCCCACTATGTACTTTCCAAATAAGTTTTAAAAAAATAGAAAAGGGCTCAGATGTGCGATATTGATTCATTCACATTTATTTTCAAACGGCAGTGCAAAACCATGTTAATTCTAGTGTAAGATGAAATCGATCACAAGACGCGATGTTTTTAAAGTATTTTTGCCTCGGCAACAAAACAGTTCTGTTCACGAATCCAAGACGCAATTAATCCAATATCTTCAAAAATCAGAGAAGCCAATCGATGAATAATTTGAGTCCGTCTGATCTACACTCCACGACGTATCAATAATGAGCTCAATGCATTTTGAGTATTTCTACGGACCACCAGTTTCAATGCCATCTAGGATTGGAACAAAATGTTGTTTTCTTAAAAGTACTTTATGCACATACACAGTAACCAGATTCATTGATTTTCTCCAGTACTGTACTTCAGTGGTGCAGGGAAGGATTCGTTCAGGTGAATTGCAGTCCAACAGATTTTACGGCTCGGGCGCAACCTTTGCCAATCGGATTTTAAGATATCATCAAATACATTTGGCGATTGAATACACAAAAAAATGTATACAGTATTACATGCATGTTGAATTTTCTGTCACTTTCTAAGGCAGGAAATGCGTCTTATATCCGAGTGAACACGTTCAAGTATTGAATTTCGTGAATGATTCAGTTCAATAATGCAGGCATTTCGATGGAGCGTTTCTGGGAAGGGAAATCTTTCTGGCATTTTGGCTGGGGAACTCTGAATTTTCATTTCGGACTCGGGTCTTTCGCGGCGGATTTTGGTGAAACCCACAAGGCCCTCTTCTCCTCGCAAGAAAGCTAGAATGCAAATAAATGGAAAATCCCATCTGAGATGCAGTTGCCCATTCTCTTTGCCTTGCTGCATATAAAGGGAGCCCCGGCGACAATAAGCCCACCTCGGTTCCTCGCGGCTCTGATCGATCCCGGGTCCTTAATGCCCTATCACTCGGATTACGCCTGGAGCCCACACCGTGCACCCGGAGCATCGCAAGAGAGCACACGCGTCTTAGCACCGACAGCCAACGGATTACCGCCCGCGCCCATGATTTCAGAGATGTTGCACTGCAAACAAACGTCTAGTCCATCAGCGCGACTCTCCTTCTGTCTCTGTTGGCTCGGTTTGCACGGTTCCTCTTCCTCGCTAGAATTCCCAAAGTTCGATCCAACATCCCCCACTAATAACATGCCATTCCAGTAAAAAGGTAGAAAGGGCTGAAATTAAGCGTAACCGGACGGTTGGGCGCGTCCCAGAACAGCCAGTGTCGAAAGCAGCAGAACACAGCAGCACTCGGCACAACTTCTATAAAACAGAACCTTTGAAAAATAGTTTTGCAGGGTAAACGTTTACAGTAGTTTGGTCGAGTGAGGTTTCATGACCATAACGTACACAATTTTTCAGCACATTAAAAAAATTACCGCTCAAGTAGAACTCTATAAATCTGAATTTGAGGCCGGATAACTCAAACATCATGCATAACAAAATATTTAAATATTTTACTGAATGAAACACGGTATTTTAAAATTGTATCGAAGATGAATTTCCTTGCACGTTGACTCCGAATGGATAATCAATCAGAGAAAAACGAAGTGGCTGATGCTGCAAGTAAAAGGATACAGTCCACTTCGTTATCAAAAATTTGGGGACGAAAAATCGAAGATGCAAAATATTTGATGCTGGTGCTGCCTTTTGCTCGCGTGGTCTTTTCGTTTTATTTATTTATTTTTATTCTTCATTTTTCAAATCTTTGACTGTCCCGGGAACTTATCCGAGAAACACATCGTTGAAACCCTGTCATGGTGCTAGCTTCAATCTTCGGAAGGTTAGAGGGGAATCACGTAAACGATCGGCGATATACCAATGATAACAGCGGCGAGCCAAAGAGGATCGTCTTCATAACGATATCCAAATGCAATGAAAGAAACACGACGTTGCTGCTCGCGAACATCCATGCATGACAATACCCCAGCAGGATTTTATCCTAAGCCCCGCAACACACGCATTTTACTCTAAAGCGATGAGCTCATAACCATCTGTCCTCTTTTACGAGACCGCCTCCCGCAACGCGATGTCTTCATAAAGTCGCCATAGGAACCCCTCAGTCACGATAGCTCTTTTTTTTTTGCGGATGCTTCCGATGCAAGCCAAGCAAATGCGCCTCCGGGGAGCAAAACCGGGACATTTTCGCAAGAATCGCCCGCTGGGGGAAGGGAAGGAAGTATGTAATTGGCTGGAGGAAGCGGTCGTTTAACTTTCAGCCTTTTTTCGCCGACATGGGAACCATTTCGTCGGCAAATACGGCAATATGTTGCACTATTTCGAGCAGCGTCTGACTCGCGCCGAAGTTCCTGCCCTCGCGCAGCGACTCACGAACATCACTCTAGGGGAAAATCAGCGAATGGCAAGAGGAAGACGAAGCCCATTTTCCAGCGTTCAAAACCAGAACAGTCCTCATTAGAAACCAAATTTGTGGATTGCACGATCCATCCTCAGGATTGTTTCAGCGGGTTTCAGAAGAACTGCGATTATCCCAGGTTCGATAAACCGCGCCCAACTCGCGATTCTTTGAGAGACATGCAGATAAAAAGAAGCGGAATATTTTTACTACGCCTCGTATATTTAGCTTTCAGCCGCTTTATTTATCTCCAATCCATTGACTTTTAAAATACAAGATGAATATTGGCCATATTATTTTCAATATATGTTTTTTTTATTTTCATACAGTTTACTCCGTTGAACACGATTTTCTATAATGTACTGTACTGTAGTTGATTATCTGTGATACACATAAAACGGGGCAAATTTTCCTGAATTATCAAGGAACCCACTTTTCCGCCAGGTAAGCGATGCTCTACTGCATCTAATCACCGCTTGCACAAAGGCTTTGGAAATTACGTTTCCTGACTTGAATCAGTTATCCAATTAAAATAATTCTAACAGAATTTAAAATTTGACATCCGATATCGACATTCAGAGGCGCTGGGAAAGTTTGACAGTTGAAACTTGCAACTTCCTCGAACCGTGAAGACAACCATAAATGGTCGGAGGCCAACCCTGAACATCTTCGTTCGCGAAAAAAATCAACAGTTCCCAATTGCAGATGCGGCATGAAGCCAGGCGAAAACATGCAGGCTCAAAAAGAACTAACTGACGATGAACCAAGCTTATCCATGAGCTACAACTGTATTCTTTCCCCAACGATTTGGCCACGGTGTCCCACGAGACTTCCTCCCGATATGCAATCAGCTCCAACAGCATATTTTCTGCGCAACGAGTTTTTGGTCTTCTTTCCCCGATAAGCTCGGTAGAGAGCGCACAGCTGAACAAAATTTTCTTTTCTATACAGTACCAGAAATGCGTGAAGTTTCGATTTTAAGGTGTGACGACGGATTGACCGTTTGAAAAGCGGGAGTCTATTGAACTGCGTACATAACGCTCTTACATGTGTGACGGGAGTAACGCGCTGTGAATAAATTGTACAGTACTGCATACGCTTCAGTTCGCAGTGAGAAAAGAAGCATTGGCACTTTGATCTGATTGACCTGAAACCCTGGCGCACAGCTGACTCGGGTATTGAAAGAGGCATCACGAGGGTCCTGATTGATCAGTCGACAGGCGCAAAGGGGCCTCGCGGGCCGACACTGCGGCTTTCAGGTCGGGTTCCGGCCGCGATTCAGCGAGCGCAGACTACCGGAAATTTCAGTTGCCACCGCGGCACAGTGCGCTTGATAGATGCGATCGCGTCTCCGGGCCCGCGGAGTGTTTTACGTAGCAGTTCGGGCACGGAGCGGCGGGGCGCAAGTGTCATCCGCGCAAAATTTATGGCACTGGGCATGAATATCGCGGGCTTCAACTCGCTCTCACACCCCCGCTTCGTGGCGGCGTCGTCGTCATCGTCGTCAGCGGCGGCGCCCCTTTCCCAAAACAAAACTTTTCGCCACTCTCCCGCAACTTTCCATTCCCACCCCCTGTCCCAGTTTTCATTCGTCACCCGGGTTCGGCTGTCACACGTCACGTCACGTGCCGTATGCCAAAATGGATTACGCAAATCAAAACACGACGGGCGACAGCACAGACCCCGTCGGTTAATGGGGGAAAAACCTCGGGTCTGCAATTATCTCGTGCCAGCTCTAAGCTCTTCGTCACCCAGGTTTGGCCCACAGCAGCGCTTCACGCATCCCTGAAACAACATTCAAGTTCACGATAACGACTATGCTACGCAAAAACGCACACTCTCAATTATAAAATCGAACGAACTCAAAGAGAGTTGATTCATAGATCGTGATGAAGATGGACATCATTTATACTCGATAATTTCTGTCATTTCCCAACAACTACAGCACACACTTTTTTGATCCACCAATTTGAAATGCAGAGACGAAGGAAAGTAACAAGTTCAGCACGTAATCCTGTACCGACCTCACTTGCATTTTTCATGAATTCGCGCCAAGCCTACGTACAATCCAAAAATTAAAAATAAATGAAAACATTGTTCTCAGTGAAAATCCCCCGCATCTAACTATCATGATCCACTGAATCTGTTTATCGTATTGTATTGACATTATGTTATACAGTACAGCATAAGCTACATACGAAGGTTTCTGCACAAATCCATTGGCTATCCGTACATGTCATCCACGCCACAGTCACGTCTGAAATACTGTAGATCACAATTTTAGCATAAGAACAGAAGCTTGGGTGAAGCCTTGTCACAGTTCCCAACAAACCCCGTGGTTTTGGGGATCCTGACTCTGGACTTAAGTGCCCAGAGAAATTCACTCGGAGATAGTGAAGAAACTTTTGCAATACCCGTCGTACATTCCTCATCCGATTCCTTATCATTACAAGGGAGAGTCTCCCTTGAAGGCAACCCATTTTGCACGAATCACGTCACGCTATACAAAGCAGTCTTTTTTTTTACGCGGACCATGCAAAGCTGTGCTGTGGAAAGGTGAACAAATCTTGATTAGTCTGTCGGTTCATCACATTGAAGAAAAACAACTTGATGCTGCATGTCCAGCGGACGATCGTGTTACTCACTAGTAACCTAAAATTTAGTATCATTCGGAAATATTGTGAGAAAACAGGCATGAACAGGCATTACTAAAAAAGTTGGCAAAAAAATATATTGCGTCCGCTGTGCCTGGCTCGTCGTGAGTGTTGATTCGCTTTCGACGCGCTGATGAGCAGACGTCAGCTGAAGTGGATGTTGACACGGTAGAAAAAGAAGGCTCGACTTCCGCTCGCGATTGTTTTCCCCGACGCGTCGATTGTTCCGGATCACGTAAACGACCTGGTTGAAAACAACGCGGCCCGGGCTCATCAGCGGAGACGATTACCGCTAACGACTGGGCCCCGAAATAATCGTCGCACCCGGGGTGCGGAGACGCGGACGCAAATTCCGGCCCCCGCCTCTCGCCAAATAACGGCCCGGGCGCGCACTTCATTTTGAGGGACACAGTGTTTCTGAGCAGCACGCTCGGTGTATGCGACAAATTCATTAACAAAAAATTTTTCGAAATTCCGGTAGATTTTATCAAAGTTAATCAGTACTTAATGAAGTTACTTTATTTTTTCCAATTAGTTATTGCCCCACAGAAAAATTTTAACAGAAGACAGGACAGGTCAGTACCACAACGGAAATGCCAAGATCTTCGATTCCATTGAAATAGTTCGGGTCAGTACTGCTTTCGTGAAGTCAAGAAGTGGTGTTATCGGGAATTTAAACAAAGTGGAGGGCAAGAGGCATCGTTATTTTTTCATTAGTTATGCCATGGAAACCTTAGAAATGTGGTTATTCATTGAAGCTCAGATAAAATTGAACAGATAAATTCACTATCCGCAATCCCGAAGATAAACTGTACAATATGTACCAATCCGAAAGATGCGATAGAATTTTCAACTTCGACATTCGAATAGTACAAGCTTGAATCATGCATCACATGTGACGTGATCGAGATCCAATAATTTAATTGAGGCTTCTGATTTACGGGAAAAAGCAGTTTGTTTTTTCAGAAACTATTAATGCAGTTTAAATGAATCAATGCTGTAATCACGACCGAGGATTATTTCGGCATTTAGAAACGAGCGAGGAAAAAAAAAACGGAAGCGTCCCTCACAGGCACAGGATTTCGCGCCAGGAACTTAAGCTCCGAATGCAGATTAGCCCTTCCCGAATGGCCATCGATTCGCAGAGTGCGAAAATAGCCCGGAAGGATTGAGTGTGGGTACATTGGCAGTTATTCCCCTGGCAAGCGACAAGGGCTGGCTCGTCACTGCCACTTCCGCGCTGCGTTTCCCCCCAGCGACAGCTTGTGGTTCGTCAACGGGAAAATCGCTCCCATCCCCGGAGTCCAGCCAAGCAAAAACATTGTCGGAACAATTTTTCCCGAGGATACCGAAAATATTTGTGCGTTTGCCGGTGAAGTGCTCTCGCAGAATTCCCATTGGCATTCTATGAGGCATCGGCCTGATGGTTTGTCTTCATTCGGGATTTCATACTCCTTTTAATAGTTACTGAAGCACTTTCAAGACACGAATATAATTGCGCACCACCCTTCGTATCAACTCACAACTCGGATTAAAAACGGAGTACTTGGTAGCTATTCCCATTATTTTCACACAACCTGTACAATACTTCATATATAATTTTACGGTACGTTATCTGGGTCCTCAATTTCAGTGGATTTCCCTCACTTCCCAATTCTTCTTCATAATCTCTTCACGTCACATTGAATTTCATTTCCCGTGAATTTCAATTTTAACGCACCATTCCGTGAACCTCTCCAGCCACAGGAGTAAGAAAAATTTTCCGTTCCATCGATCAGGGACCATCTTACCTCTCGTCGAAAAGTTATGCCCGGCAGTTCTGGATTTCGCGGATTCGAAGTTCCGTGGTCAAACGGATGGAAATTGTACAATTTTAGAGTATATTTCGGAGACTTAACCAAGATCAAATTCATATCTTTCTACGTAATCCTTGCTCTCTCGCGTGTTGTTTTTCGGTTACACCCGCGAATCGGTTGAAGTAAGAAAGGGCTATACTTCCAGAGATAATTTTTAAGTGGCGTCGAAGAAGAAGCAGCGTGGGCATTAATGACCAGCCGGAATCAAGATCATGAAGTCATTAAACGTCACTCATGCACAGATGGCCCAGCAATAGAGTGGTTCCCCCGAACTGGAAAATTTACGAGCCCCATCCGCAGCCCTATCGCCATCAAAATGAATACGCCCCGGGAAATATACCGTCGATTTTTACGATTACCGAAGGGGAGTGATTTGCGGCTGTGAATGACAGATGTGCCCGAAATACGTCATGCGTTAACACATATTCAGGTAGAGCCCATACCGAGCCCGCCGGTGACGAACGACCGACTGGAATGTGACAGTTGTCCTCAGACCGTCTCCGGAAGTCAAGCCCGGCTCTTTCGGCGTCCATGAAAGAAACCGACGCTTCATTAGCCTTTCCAACTTTAAAAATAGAATTTAATTTCAAAACTACCCGAATGTTCCCGATCAGTGGGATCATTTATATCGCTGCAAAGCACTGCTCTGCAATGCGATAGATTCATGACGCCGATAAAACCGGGGAAAAGTCACGGCGTTAATCCTGGTGAGTCGAAAATTGCTTCGCACATGTTCATGGAATCGTTCGACGTAAAGCATGATTTGCAACACAGCCGTTAATGGCAGAGGCACCCCGCAGACATTTTTATGGGAATCCGCCCTAGTTCTCGACATGAATAAAACACGAAATGAGCAAGGCGGCCATTTTCAGGGGACAGTTGGAATTCCAAATCGGCAAATTGGTATTCCTGAAAGAATCCGCCGCTAAACAGGGGATGAACTTCCTTCACAGAATGGAAGCAGCAGAAATCGTTATTTTTCCCATCGAAGAGCCAGAGCAAGAATTCGTCGCCGCTTCCGAATTGGAAAGACGTACAGTACATCAAGCGGAACTTTAATCTTTTTCCCCTAAAAAATCCATTACGGAAACGGAAGTGGATTCCGGGAGGAGGAGCTCGTGACTTGCTCGTTTTGCCCATAAGGCGAAGACCCATGCGACTCGGCGCCACGTGCGGAACATCAGCAATGTTCCTCGGAACGAGTATTTCGTGAAGTCACGGTGGATCAAACCACACATTTCGACTCAGTCCCCGAGGACGGGAAGAATGCTGACGCGCTAACAGGCGGCAATTGAATTTCGTGCGAGGCAGGCACAGTCAGACGGAAAAGCATCAAAACTGTTGTCCGTGGGGCACGAGATAATGATCCGCGCGCACAGAGGAACAAAGGCGAGACAAGGAACGCGTCGCGTGTTTGGCGACGTTCGACGGCCTCCATCCGGGAAGTTATGAAACTTGCCGGGGTTGCATGCGACCCCCGGGTTGGAAACAAGGCCACAGGGGACCCCGATGACCCGATCCCATTCAAATCTCCCCCAACCAGGCAGTCCGCCATCAATCCCCGGCCCGCAGGAATTCTTTGTTAGCGGCCCGGCATCATTAACGATAAACCCGCGCTGCGCTACCAGACGCGGCATTATGCTAGATTTATCGCCTTCAAGCCCCTAATGCCACCCATCTCTCTTCCTCTCCCGAGTGTTCTCATAAATCCACGACAGATTAACCATTAATTCCAGGGATCCCGAGGATCCCGGCAACTCCGGGCATCAAAGGAGCTCTCAGATCTCCAGTCACTCACAGAAAGAGCCAGGGTGAATCATACTTCCGACGAATAATCGCGGCGTTCTCACAAGTATTTCCAACTCATGCCCAATCGATACGCCATACGAGAGTACGGTGCATCCTCGGGTTTCACAAAACCTCCGACTCTGGTCGTTCAAAATAACTTCAAAGTGCGATGTGAACGATTACCACGATGAAGATTTTTCTGCGGAACCCAAGTTCTGAAAACTCCAACACGGCCCGTTACCTCACCCTTCCCACCTTATCCTTGACTACCACTCGAGACTTCGGAAAAAAAAAACACGAAAAGGACTACTGGATTTACAGTAGAACCTGGCCGAGTACTACCCATGCAGAGTCTTCCTTGCCTTCGAGACCCCGACTCCATTTACCCATGTCCAAAGCTTGAAAAAGACGCACCGCATTATTTGACTTCAACCATTATTCGAATCCCGCTTCGGTCGCAAATCGAGTCATGAATATGCAAGTTTGTATTCAACACATCCGTTTTCTTCGTGTAAAATACGTGTGCTGTACCACAAACCAGCTAGCGATGTCCTCACGAACCATCCATTGTACGCGTACCCACCAGTTGAAAAGCTCTGGTATACTAGTTGAGCGCGATGCACTTTCAAGACGTACGATTAAAATTCAGATAAAATCGGAGATCCTCATCAAATTGAAAAGGCTTATTCTTCTGATGAACACAGCAAGCGGTAAAACGAGCTCCGATGCTGAGGAATTGATGGACACCGCGTTGATCATGAGAACCCGGCGATCAACAAATGATCAAATAAAAACCAGGCGATATCACTTCGAACGATACAAAAAAACAAGCTTTGATCACATAGCCCCGCGGTGTATATTATCAGCCTTCCCCAAAGCGAATTGATCAGATCACAGACTTCTTTGGGCTGGACGTGGACCGCGTTGCGGAGTCGTTAGCAGGCCCAAAGCGATGGAATGATGAGGAGCGACGGTCAAGCTTAAACGTATTTCAACTCGCAGGAAAAAGAAATGAGCCTATTTCTAGTTCCAGTCCCATTCACTCCCGGTTTCTCGGGACATTCGCTCCGTCAATGTCCGTTTCGTCAAGCACCAGAATGAATAAAATACCTTGTTATTTGTCAGCCAACCCCTGAAGTTTAATATCCGCCAATGCCGAGATTTGATAAGAGGAACTTCAACGTCCGCGAAATGCGGGGACCACCAACGGAGATGACGGACAATTGTCGAGAAATAATTCGATTCACTGAGACTTGACAAAGGTTAAGAAAACAGAAGCAAGCCTCACTTGAAACGCATTCATCAGCCCCAGTCAATGGAAAGTACAGTACTGTATTCCCAGGTTCCATGTCCATAAAGCTACTTGAAAACCTGAGAACGTTGCATCATTCTCCGATGTTTCTTCAGCCAATAACAGTGAATTAGTCAACAAGCATTGAAGAAATCCGCGATGAGTAATATACAATCGGATATTTTCATCAGCTTAAGCTTCTCGGACATCGATGCAAAAACGTTTCTCGAGAGGATGCTTGACTACATAAATTAAAACACCTATTCCAATATCATCTGCATTTCCACGTTGAAAAAATACAACTTTTCCGCTAAAATGTCACAAAGATTTGGTTTCATTTCATGTGTGCGGGGATGAAATCCGAATTCTGACTGATTTTTGAGATACAAAATTACGAACTGCATGAATTTTTCAAAATGCATGCAATGTTGGTCTTGTATTGTTCATTTTTTCACAAAAAATTACGTAAACCGTTCTTTTATGCAACGATTTTTGAAATTAAAATTTTTTTTGCAGACTAATTCGTTAACCCAATATGGTCCCGGAAAAAATAACGCAATTGCCCACTTTTTACGATAGCTTGCAGAGATTGGTACCGTCCGCATAATGATCCCAGCCTTGATAAATAATTTTTATCGGGGAATGCAAATTGAACCACCCATTTCATAATTGCTGATCAATGATTTTCAGCTTTTCTGGGAGTTTTAGCATAGCTGAATGGCCACTAAATAGGGCTTCTGAAAGATGCTTCTCTAATATACAGTATTTACTAAGGTCCAAAGGTACTAAGAAAATGGCGTGCAAGATCGTCCTCGATTTCAGCGCAATCTTGCGTATATATCTGAGTGCGAGGCGCTCATTTACCCCAATTGTACGCGTGACACCGATTGTAAGAACCCTTATCTAATGGGCACTTTCCAGCGAATGCACGAGAATTGCGGCCAGTCTTAGTTCAGAATTCGTAAAATATGCCGGGTCGACGAAAATTACCGCGTTTCTCAACAACACAATCTGGGCACACGAAGCCAGGACTGCATCTGCGCAATAATGCGCAGGGAATCAAGTGATTCAGAAACTTGCCTCGGGGGAAGGCAGAAAACCGTGATCCGCCTCTCGGGAACCTGGGCGCTACAATTATCCTACGCATGACACAGACACGGTTTCTGGCAGGTAGCTTCGTCCAAATCCCTGGTCGTACATGGAATGCAAATTGCGACCCGACCCGGAATGGAGCCACGGCGTAACAAATTCAATTATCACGGCACTAGCAACAAAAACAGCCAGGTTCCTGGTGATCAGCAAGGGAGGGACTTCGCGGACTTACTAGCGAATGTATGGGTGACCCCAATGTGGAAACAACGTTAGCGTGAACCCCCGAAAGAATTTGTCAGGCTGTGGCAATAATTACCAGGCTTACCCCAACCAGCGTTTCCACCGACATGACATCGAATTCCACCGACATCATGAACACGAACATGCCTAGGAAGCTGGGCACAACGTGTACACACTTGCTCACATCGAGGAACGAACGCCAGTCTGGTATGTACCAATCTTTGAATAATGAAGTACTCATTTCCTCGTCAGTATGTGTCATATAATGTACACTTACAACGGGACAGACACGAGCCCCGATTCGCAAACGCAACGGTGCCGCAGCTAATGGATTGTATCACATGGCGCTGAAACTTCTTTCATAGCGGGCAAAATCCATCAGCAGAGAAAGAGGAGCTTTCGCACAACGAGATTTCGAGGCGGATTGTTCGAGAAAATAGACGCCCGTTTTCGCTCAATTATATCCACTAAAAATAGCTGGAAGATTCAGAGGTGGCTCGTGCACGATATAAGGTAACCTTCAACTTGACAAACGCAACGAAATGTATCTTATTTCCATTACTCTGCAATCTAAAAAAAAATGTTCATGTCACGGTAAACTCTGAAAATTCCGAAACAAAACTTTCTGAAAATTGAACAGATTTTTTTCTAGTTTCAACACCACATGTTGCCCCAGAAGTTCCATTTAACGCTTTGGGGGTATACGGAGTTTTTATTCTTGAAATATATGGATGCGACATGCAGCAGTATGCCGATTTTCGAAATGTAACTACTGCAAAGAAAAATAAGGTAATTTGCATAAAAAATTTCGGACAAAATGTCAGTATATCTGTAACGGAAATGTGCCAGCTAATTCTGTTTTAATGAGGTCCGAACAAAACAAAATGAACTCGTTCAGCTTCCATTATGGCTACGACGACAATCGTTACTTTACGTTTGGTTCAATGTAGAAACCGAATGCTTAGTACTTGAATATGAAAGTACAGACATGAAGTTGTTTATTGAAGAAGTACGGCGAAGGGACCCGGAGTTATCGCCAATAATCAATCGTTAATGAGGTATTGCGACAGTCACAAGCAGCGCCAGGAGTCAAGCATTTCCAGATATAAAAAAAAGAACAGCTGCAAAGTACGATACGATGCTCCAATCGACCGAAGATCTGGTCCGTATCGAGACAGGCCACAAACATGCATTCTTTCCAAAACGTAATTCAGCATTGAAGAATAAAATAAAGCCTCAAAGCGTGTCGGAACGGCTTAAAATTCTCCAGCGGGAGAAAGAGCCGAGGAATACGAACAAGGGAAGTTCAGCAAATCGGTAACGTTTTGGAGGTACATTACAAGTGGAACACAACTGGAGAAATTCTTGGAGCGCAAATTTCAATTCGGTCGTCCGACAGGGTGATGAAAGCTGCCATGCAACTTTGTTCAAAAGCAAGAGCCATCCCTCCCCCATCAGAAGCTTTCGAATACTACGTTGAACGCAGTAAAGCAGGACCAGCATAGCCCGATTGATCGAAACTCGAGACGATTATTCTCTTTCACGAAAGAACAGTCGAAACGATAGTCAAACGTCGGAGTAAGACCGACGAAGCACACGCTGTCGGGGAGTCAATGAAGAGAAAATACGATTCCGGGTCCGTCGGAATATCGGCCGAATAAAGACCCCAGTCCCCGCGATGATAGCAGGCGCAGGAAATGAAATGCAAATTGCCGGTCGAGGAGCCTCTTCGGGATCGAGCCACGGGGCCCCCGAGAACCGTGGCAATCAACATACAGAGTGCTCGATTCCGATTCCTCCCGACTGCGTCCGCCAAACTCCCCGACGCCGGCCACTTTCTTTGGCCGCGCTTATTGAGAGCTCATCTGCCGAATCATAACGAATGCCGGCGGGAAACCCTGTCCGGGTTCCCTTTCATCCTCCGTCTTCCGTCGTCGCTGCGAGGTGCTTTATTCTTCCCCGCGAACGTCTTCACGCCACGCATATACATACTGTATACTGTCCCAGCAGGAACCAGAGAACACCTTTCCTCCTCCGCACTGGCTTTCTTCCGTTCCCATGATTTTTCCCGCGACACGATGATCATCGCGCTTCGCACTCAGCATATCATGCCATAAACTAATCATGATCAACTTATCATAAACAAAATCACGACATGCTATAAGAAAATGACACGGTTCGCAGCTCTTTCGATATTGACGCCAGTTTCGATGTAAGAGCCGAAACCGCTCCCAGGAACCATAGGAACATCGTGACTTTTCGGGGGGGGGGGGGGGGTGGAAACTGTGTTCAGGAATCAGGACACAGACAGACACTAGAAAAATTTACGCGTACACACATAAGATATATCATATTTGCAACGAATGTTTTCGTTCCACGAGGATTACGATATAGGCCGCAATTTGCATCAAAAATGTGATCTAGATCTGCAATCTACATTCTAGATATTCCAGAATGCTTGACTTGCCTATGATCGAGATAATGGGGTATAGCGTGTAGGACGCACTGACGGAAATAATGAGGCCTATACTTCAGGAAGTGCGTCGAATTCGCATTAACTCGGACTTCCCGGTTGAAAGAACAATTTTTTGTTCAGTTTAAAATGAATCGACCAGTTCACTTTTCCAAATTGCTGAAATATTCCAAGGCGAGATAATCCGCTCGTGCGTGAAAACTTGCGGCTGAGTAGTTCACAGATTACATCTAATCGTTTTTTTTTAATATTTACTTGCTAAATTTTCTCATTTTTTTCAGTGGTCCGTTTTTTTCTTCTCATTAAAATGGCTGCCAAAAATCACGATTCGGTTTTCACTATACAGTATTCGCGTGAATATGGATATCGAAAAACGCACTCAACACTGCCATTGTGGGATCAGTTAAATATCAACAGAACTGGAGACGCTGGACGGCTGAGACGAGATCGAGTAGCGAGCAACATCAGCAGGTCAACGAACAACCGCGAGGGCTTGAAAGCAGAGGGGAAAAAACGCAGTAAAAAGTCGACACGCTCGTGTAACTCAAGCCAACAAGGTTCTTAGACCAGCTAATAAACCCTGGAGCGTCATTATGCATGTAAAGAACCACCAAGTACCCGCGGAAAAGACGTTAATTAAATTCCCCTTCCTGCATACCTGGCAGCCCACTCGGGACGACACACATGCCGAACCGATCCTCAGTCAACTCTCAAACTCTTCGTAATTGGGTTCAAAGTACCGAGGCGAGCTGCTGGAAACAGATGATGAAGCTAATCAAGGTCGAAACGTCGGTTTCGAGAGTCGGCGTAAGGAGACCTAAGGGTTCTTCAGACATAGCAATGTTTACTGGCGACTGTCTAATTACCGACGGTGCTCGTCTCCGTCCTTCAGCGTGTCCGCCTTGTAGCAAGGATGACTTACAGCTACAAACCTTTGTCTGAGACCTCGTCGAGATGAATCTAATTCGCGTTGAAACGTATCATCTTCTGGATACAACTGAAATCCGACCAACGCATGAGAGGTGGGCATTCAAGAGGTTTAAAGGTTCTGACAGGAAATTCCCACGACCCAGCTTTCCAAAGAAGCATCAACATTCCGGCGTCGCGTAGAATTCCTTCCGGCAGTAGGAAACTCGCCACAGGAACATGAAGTCTTTTACCAACAGCCGGAACGTCAACTTTCTTCATGGCCCGATGTCTTCCAACAAAAACCGCCAGTTCATGCGTGAAATTATCTCAATAATTATCTGATTTCACTGTTTCAAAATTTCCAATGCATACCCAGATCAAAGCCGGTGTCCTCGATCACTTAAAAAATATCGCCCAAAGAGAAAAAATACTAAAAGATTAAGGCAAAGAGTTAGGCCAAGAGAATGAATGTTTGCAGAATACGATCAAAGCCACGGTGCTTAGACTCAAAGGGTTGCAGAAATCGTTACCTGGAACCAGGGTTTCATCATCCCTGTATAAACATCACACTGCACGCTCCCGTCTTGTTAATCAACCGACATGGCCAACGCGGCGATCAAGTGATCTCATCATGCACTGGACACAAGTACTGTTTCTCAACAAATTTCTATCATTTTGAAAATTGCTCCTCCAGAAATCGAAAAAAAGGATGTTAATGGAAACTTTTCGATACGGTACTTCAACAGACCTCTCATTCAATTTCTCTCATTCAAATCTGGGTTGGAATGGGAGCGAATCCATCTTGAAATGAGAATCCTTCTGAAGTATTCTTTTAAACATAAAACACGTTCTAATTGCACATTTTAACTTTGGCAACAAGAATCATGAATATCGATACTAAATTGCAGTAAGATTTGTTCAATTACGTAAGAAGTATCCGTTTTCAAACACACCAAGTCAAAAACTTCAGACGATGAATGCGAAGCGGCGTATTGAAATCGCACGAGGCTCAGTATTCCCGCTGATCATTTTGCAATTAATCCACGATTTCTCGAGGGCTAAATATTTCGCAGAATAATTGACAAACAGCGCCTCTAAAGATCAACTCGCGAATCAAATTTTTTCCACGAAGACCGAACCACGCAAGCGGAGCAACACAAGCAAGTAATATTTTTCACGATACGACATGCTGCCTCTGAAGCAGGTTTGAGGCAATCAATAATTCACGTCCCTCTTTGTGGACACAGTCTGATCATTAATGAGCAATTTCCATCGAACCAGACCCGCAACCCGAGGAGCATCAAGATGTACAAGCACCAGCGATCACGCGAGTGCGGAGGTTACCTGAAGATGTGAAGCATCTCTGACCAGAGATCAAACGAGCCCTAGTCCACTGCTATACTAGCAGAAGGAAGTCAGAAAAATTAATACATCACCCGTGTGCCAACAATGACGTCGATCAACCACCGGATAATGAATCATACATCAGCTTCGTGTGCAGTACAGAAGGATATTTTCCCAACGAAATACTTCAGAAATAAAACGCTCTTTTGCAATCTGCAATAAACGCGAGCAAACAACTTGCAGTATCGATATTTCAGGCCCATCAAATAAGGCGAAAGCGATTCGGCGAAAAATCAAAAATTAAAATTACACTGCTTTAAATCGTCCAAGAAACGCAAACCGCGCGTATCAATGCAGCATATTGCCTTTAAATTTGCATAGCCGATCCGTTGTTTTTGACGATGGTCTATCACACATTCAGGGCACTCGGATCAATGATACCATTTCGTAAACCCAGTGAATATTCATGACAAACGGTGCAGCGTAAAAAAGGGTTACTAGCAGAAATGGTATTCGGGTATCACAATCGCGACTCGATTTCTGCTCAGGTGTCTGGACATGATTTATCGATGGTTCTAGGAAAGAAAGGCTTCAGAAATACCCGCGATAGGGCTGTTGAATTAGGTACGATTTATTGAACCGCACCTAGTTCCCAAGTACTGGCTGTCAAACTCACCCTCAGCTCGAAAAGAAATCACTGGAGGCGAGGAAGGCTCAGAATGCTTTTCCGATTGAAGAAGGGCTACCAAATTCGTCAATCAACACGTCTTTTTTTTTTAAACCCTGTGAATGGACAAGCGCGACTCGTAACGGAACGCGTCCCAAAGCCTTGCGAACTAAGGCACTAAAAACTCATTTCTAAAAATGAACTACTCTGATACAGCTGATGACCATTCTCAAAGCCTTTCCGAGTATCTTCGATGAATGAGGAAAAATCAGGAAAATTGTCAGCATATTCAGAGCCTTTCACTCGCTGGATTTAGCTGATGCATTGCTGGAGCTTTACGTACTCCCATTGTTCCTTATTCGCACAGTTCTTTAATTTTTTAGAGAATATGTTTCATTTCGGGCGAGCTGTTTTAGGATGCGCTCAACTGTTCATGTAGCGGTGCGAAGACGTTTTCGGGAACATCCGCCATAAAGAAAAGAAGCGTTTCCCAAATGCGTCTCACCATATGTGCAGTATTTTTAGCCCGTTTCATGGGATTGTTCAGCATAATACTTTATAAAATGGAAGTTTCGTCGAGTCAGTCAGCTCGAGAAAAGGGCCTAAACAGGAAACTTAGTCCAGGAATAAAAAATTGCACCCGGGTTTCCATTCACGACGCCGTTCACGAGAGATTAAGCGTGCAATGGAGCGTCTGGAAGATGCCCGGTGACCTGGGTAGCGCCGGGATGCGATCCCGATCCATGTGGTCGCGGGCCAAGGTGGAAGTAATGAGCTTCCAGCTGCTCGGAATTAAACCAGGCTGCAGCGTCGGCGGACTACGAGGCTCGTAAACCCGACGTCGGGAAAGAATAAAATCTTGATGTGCGCCCGCGGTCGTTAAAACCCGAGATTCATCCGAGTTCCTGCGCGGAACAAAGCGCGCCGGATTCCGGATACAAGATGACAAATCTCGTCTCTACTGACTTCACATTGCACCGACAATTCCAGTTCCGGCTCAATAAAACCCCGACATTCTTACGCGCCCTTCCGCAACCCCGCCGAGCCACTGCCAACAAGAACACGCTCATCGATGAGAAAGTTCGTAAGAGTCCACAAAACCAGGAGATGGCGTGATCTGGAGCACTCAAAGCTTCCTTTGTCGATAGCGAACGAGAACTCCGCTGAAACACTTGACAGCAATTTAACCACAGGAGGGCGCTTCCACGATTTCCTCCAGCACATTGCCCCTTGTAAACAAAAACCATCGATAATTCTATCGATGTGAACGACTTCGTCAGTGACGTTCATTCTCAAAACAAAGCCGTCACTCTTGCGTCGCGGTACTTCCTTCAGATGCACCGCTATCGTGACCATTCAGCATTTCCGGTTTCTGAGAGATTTCCGAAAAAGAATCGAAGCCTGATGGATAAATGGAGTAGGGCTGGGATTTCCATCTACTTTCTGGTTTCACGGGATATTTTTCGCACATCGCCTTTCGGGTAGCCAGTTGCTTTCACTTCCGTGGAAGACATAATTCTTAAACCCCGATTCCCTGTGTATGGTGAACATACGTGTGCATTCAACTTTCGTCACAGGGTTATCTGTGTACCTAGCAGGAGTCGAGTTTGCTTTCACTTCTGATCAGAATTTCCGTCGTTTACGCGAAACATAATATTCCACTTGAGACGCTCAGACCGCCAGGGTGTCCAGAAAACAGTAACATTAACTTGAGCCTCTCGAAGCAGAAAGTAACATCGGATGGGAAACGAATTCAGATCCTACCTCGCCATCACGACCGATGAATATTCAAAAGATCGAGAAAAAGTCCTCGAGCAGAACACTCACTTTACAGCGCGAAGTCGTAAATGTATTTGGCTCGTTCGTCGGTCCCTCGAGGAACAGTGATTATTTAGACGAAACCCCGTTCGAGCAATTTCCCCTGAAAGCCACCCATCAAGCATCCGAGCACGGCGTTCGCTAATCAGGCAATGGAATGCGTGTTTCCGTCGGTGAATATCCTCGGCGAGGATGAAGGCATGACATGGCAGCGCGTCTCGGGACTCCAGGGAGACCGTTCCCACATTAGCGCAGCCGAGCTGACAGGTGCGAGTGCATTTTCGCGCGACGGTGACTGATTTCCCAGCCAGACCGCGTGGGCGAAGCTCAGCGACGGCGTGGGGGAAACTGTGACAGTCATCGGCGTGTGTGTCTGTCCTGTGTCGTGGACGCCATGTCCAGCCGCCCCGACCGGACTCGACCGGTTGTCCTTCCCAGTCCTGGCCAACATCGACGGGAACATTTTCCAACAGGGCTTTATTTTCCGAATTCCAGCGCTGATTTTCCAAACCTAGTGAGGATCTCAGCGGTGCATTACTACGACCACTTCATTCGCACGAACAAAACAAAATAACACGAATTGAATTGATTTCAGGGTAACGATTCGGAGAGCATAATAGAGAGAAACCTGGTCTGCAACTACTCCTCAGTGTTATACTGTAATTATACAGATTTGCATTCGAAAAGTGTTCCTGCGTCTGAAAAGGCTTCCAGAGGCTCAGGCATGTTAACACGGAGTCGTCTATTCAGGAAAAAGACAATTGGAAGCTTCAGAAGAAGAAAACGTGAAGGAATATGCAGTACTAGGGACTCTCAATAACCGAGTTTCTCGGCCTTTTTGACCCGTGGAGGCTCTCTCTCATTAATTCCAATGCCGGGCCAGCTCAGGCCGATTCTATGTCCTACAATTTCATGACATTCAGGAGTGCACATCTACTATAATGTACTTCGCACTTCCTCGAGGCACGAATTGCCTCTTTTCGTGCATCACGTAACTCAATATTCAATTTTGTTTCCTTCACTTTCCATTAGCGATCACAAGGCACCTGGAAAGAGCAAGGCCGTGCCTTATCGCTGCGCGGAACACACATTCGAAACCTTTCCACCACAACTGTAATCACGTGTGCTCGAAATCAATCGGTATGCGGAGAATTTAGTCATAGAGGAGTTGCTGGTACATTGAATGACGGGTATCCAGGGATAAATGAAAACTGCACAACGCATAATGACGAAGACGATATCGTTGTAAAGAGAATAATAATGTACTGTTCTTCCAATATATAAGTTTAGTGAGCTCGACCAAACGCCCATGAAATGTACTCGTGTTCAAAAAATCCACTGTCAACGGTCCAGGGGCACGGAAAAAAGCAGAATCCCGTTAAGGTACTTGAACTCGGACTCGTGGGGATAGAGCGATGCATGAGCTCTTATATTGGAACTTCCGGAAATTATTACTGTATTATCTCATGGGCGAAGAAAAACTTGATAACAAATCGAGGAGATACGAGTTGATGAAGGTGCAGGACTCAAGTACATGATGGGGCTCAAGTGTCTTCGAATTGATGATAAAAAGCGGTCTTTTTACAGCTTTACGCAACAACAACAACAAAACTTCAAATGTGCCTCGTTAGAAATAAATTTCACGGGAGTCACTACCAACTTCCGCAAGTATCATCCGTCAGCGTCACCACGGATGCTGCGGCGCGTTCCGTGAAGAACATTCCCTTTTACGAGGTACGAGGAGCAAAAATTGTTCGGAAGACCGACCACATGCAGCACATAATACGTGCTGAATTCGCGGAAATTTTCTCCCGCGAGTATTTTTGTTTCCAAAGCAAGTGCCGACGCCTCGGCGGGAAGAAATTGCCTGCTAATTTCGTGCTGCGCCAGTACACAAATCAGCCGGTGATTTTCAGCGGGAAGTGCCACGGGCTCCTTCCGTTGTCGCGCGTAAATTAGTCGAACCACAGGTACGGTGTTAAACGGCGCGCTTGACGACTCCCTAATGCCTAAAGGAAGTCAGCCACATTTCCGCGTGCCAAGGAACCGCGAATAAAATTGAAAACGCTCTGTTACTTTTCACCTAATTTTCCGCACGAATCGCATCACGGGTACGCGCTGAGACGCCACACGAGACCTGTTCTCGGGGTGATTTACGCGCAGCTAGACTCACAAAAACGTTAATAGACTGCGTCGCGGGTTTATGTGCATATACAGTACTTATGAAATTGCGTCAAAGGAAGATGCGAAAGAGGAGGGAAATCTCCACCATTCAACATTAGCATTTTTCCTTCTGGAATGAAACAAATTGTGGACATTTTCAGAGCGACGTCCGGTGTGCTTCATTCATATGCATTACAGTACACGGATCGCTAAGAATCTTTTTTTCTGCGATGACATAAATTTTTCTCTTTAACTCTCTTTCCCTATTTAATATACAGAATATACTATTGTAATAATCATTGCACTGAGGGTACCATTAATTTCCTCTCATTACCCAGGCACCGGTCATGATTCCTAGAGCCAAAGCAAAAAAAAATTTCTAATTTCCTCCCAAAGAAGCTGAAAGCTTCTCGCCTTCAAGTTTACCAATTCAGTTACATGAACCACATTCCTTCGACGATATTTTCGAAAATGTGTCTTTGTAATTCGCATAGATATTCCACGTTTTTTAGAATTTAGCGATGTGTGAATAAATCTGCAGTTCATCAAAGAAACGAAGAAACTTTGCAAAATAAATGAATGTCGGAATAATTTTAGTGCATTACGCGATCACAATTAATTACCAGAAAAAGCGCTGGCCTATGGAATTCCCGACCAAAATTCCGGTTTTAACTGGAGCGTCTCCAGAGTCTCGCGGACGAAACAGCCTCGTTTCCCCAAGAAGAATACATTAGGGTTCAATTAAGGGGGTTGAGCGGGGAATGCGGCGAATGATTCAGGTGCCAGTGCAGCCCTGAAAACCGTGAGAACGGAATGACGAGGGAGTTCGTACATCCCTCGGCGGCATTGATTAAATTTCATAGGCGCCCCACGGACAAGGTTAACTGCGAGCAGGAAACAGCGGGCGAAATTGGCCCAGCTTTCCGACGCTAACACGGGAAAACCAACCGACGGTTCCTGGAGCTAGTAACACGCTATTTTCGGCAGCAACTTCGTTAGCGTTCCACTTTCCTTTGCGGAACTGACTTATGCCCCGTGGTCTTTGGTCTACTTCCGCTTACTACACCTCAGTTATCTAGACACAACAGCGGAGATAATCAGCGCATCAAACTTGGAATTATTCAGAGCTCGATACTCTCGAGAGGTACGCGAAGTTAATACGTTTCGTACTTAATGTACCAGAGAATAACGCGTTTACGCATGTACTGTATATGCCGCATTGCAATCTCATGCGTGCTTCGACTACTCGACATTACCTGGCATCAGCAAAACCTTTTGAAATTACATGCTTCAATAACAAATTACAGCAAAAATAGCAACTCATTTAATTTTCTGAAGGTCTAACAGTTAATTATTCCTCTCATCCGACATTCGCAAAGAAGAGTCTAGTCCAGTTTATAGTATTTTTTAAGGAAAATCGGCAGGTTTCACTACAGAATGAACGACACTTCTCTATGACTCGCGGTTAATGCAATTTTTCCGCAATATGCCAACTTACAATCGAGGGGGTGCCCAAATTTATGCGAAAACAGAACATCAAGCTGAGTTTTCTCATTCTGAATATCAAGCTGAAGTTTTGCTCGTCCTTCTGATGAACAAATTTCCTGGGGTCAATTTCAGAGTTTCACGTATCTCACTCTTTCTTCGCGGGATAAGTTTTCAGCACGATTTTGCCATTGTAGTGTACGACATCAAATTTTTCATCACTTCCATGGAAGTCAGTTTTCTTCACAGAAAGTTCTCCTAAAACGTGTGTACGACCGGAAACGCGGATTTTTTTTTCCTTCACGGAACCCCAGATATGAAAGATTCTTCAAGTGGAACGGAAGCAGGACGAGGCAAGATTTCCTCCAGCGCTCACGCGATTTTGGTACTTGTTCTCTTATTGCAATATCTGTTTCTCTTTGTTTGCGGCCAATTTACATTACAGAATAATCAAACGACGAACTGCATTTGTGGTACTGTATATGTGATAAGTTACTCCCCATTCCATAATTTCGCTTCAAATTGATCACAACTTCTGATACGTTTTCAAAAATGCAATTGAACTCCGATTATCCGACTGCATCTTTCCCAAAATTACGGATGAGAGGATCAAATGCAGTATAATCACGTTACAAAGAATCTCATAATGACGTATAATCACTTATATCGAAGTCATTTATAGGTCCCTGTCCGATAGACACATTGTCGAATGAGTTTATTTGGAACGATTTTCTCTTCAAAACAAAGCTATTCAAGTGGCCACAATGGCTTCGTTAAATCGAAATTTTATGGCACAGAAATGACATCCACTGTCAACGAATCAGAAAGTGACGCAATAGACAAAAATATCAGGAACATATAGTTTTAGTTGATTAGACAGAAATAAAGCGAATCACGTAAAAAATACACAGGCCATTTGTACCTTTCGTTAATCGAAATTGTGGTAGTTATTCAAAAGGACAAATAATTGTCTCTCAGATTATCCGAGATCTATCGTATATTGATGCGAAATAAGGACATTTTTCTCCCTAGAAAACACGGAGCGTTCTGAGTCCGTGGATACGGTGAAAACCTATTTTCTGAAACGCATAAAAGTAGATGAAGCAGTAACGAGTGAATCTGCCGTCATCGAGGCATAGAGCCCATCGACTCTGAAAATGCGGCACTCGCGGAAGGACGGAGTAATTACTCGCCCAAGGAAATCTTAATTACGCACGTTACTCCCAGGGGGGCTTAAAATTGCTTCTGCAAAGAATAGAAAGGAAACATTTCACCAGGCGGCCGCGTGGCTGCGCCTCAGTTGTTTAAATCTAAGGAATGAGAAGCATTGTATTCTCGTTCGAATTGTTACCAGCGCTTCTCGAACACCATACGCGACAAAATAAGTTTGTCACAGATGACCAGCTGAGTTCTGAGGGGCTCAGCAGCGTGCGGGGAATTTCATTTTTATCTCCGCCATTCTTCGGGCCCAAACAGATGGAAGAATGGTGGTTGCTTGCTCAAAAAATCCCCCGGGCATTCGTGCATTGAGGGTCAATAGAACTGAAAAACTGAGTTGTGCCCTTTGAAATACTCTCCTGGCAAAACTCAGTGGGAATTCTTGGGCTAATGAAATATGAGCTACGAAACGTTTCAGAGCATCCCAGTAATAATGTTGCACTCTATTTGAAAGCATACAAGGAAAGCAACTTCTCAACCGAATTCTGAATCGTATCTGTGAATTTAACAGTACGTGGGTTTTATGGTTTCCGCACGAAGTTGAGCGTTCAACAGTAGTGAACTAGACTACATTACAGTACTTGAGCAACTTTAGGTGGTTCATGCACGGCAATAAAAAGTTTTCAACCGGATTTTGCAGACCGAAAATCACGAGAAAATAAGCCAGTCATTTTTTCATCCTCTTCGCAACTTCGTTCATTCAGGCTAATAACCACTTGCCTTATTGGCCAGATATTCAAATACTGTACCATGGATAACCTAACATAGAATTGAAACGTGTTGTAGATACATGTGCACGAAAATTAACAATAACCTGGCAATACAGTATTATCGACATGTCATCAAACCTACAAGTTCCATAGATCACTTGATCAGAAATTCTACGCAGGAATAAAGCGAATCGAAATGAACTTGAACGCACTCTTTTCCGCTCATGAATCAAAACTTGGACGTGTTTAATCGAAGCAGGGATAATCAGAGTTCTGTTGTAACCCTTTCCCGATTTTTCCAGATGTGACTTGGGGGTGCCAATTTTCGATGATTTCCTACTAAGCTCTGGTGCAACAGGAGTCTAGAAAATCGACCCGTTTTGTAGTGGAGCACACTCGGTGAAAATAAAAAAATATATATATACAGAACATGCGACTTGTACGACATCAAAATATTATTAAAATGTGCGGACTTTCCCATGTCTTGGCGCGGAAACCGAAAACCCCGAGAATGAAAGCGTGCCAATTTCAAATAGCCTCGAGGACGGTCAATTTGCGAAGAGTGACGTTTCCGTAGCTTCCGCACAGCGATCGATTTCCGCGAACTGCGAACCGTGGATTTTCCACGATGCTACAACGTGATAGATGGAGCCTTAGCAAGGTATTGAGTAGGATTGAGTAGTGCCCCGCGTTGTCAAAAAGAATGTTTTCCGCGAGAGAAGGGAAAAAAATGGTCTCTCGCAACGGAAGGCAGAGGGGAGACTGCTTTATTCAATGAGCTCGGTCGAGGGCGTAACTAGCGCCAGAAAAAGCAGTTGAAGTCCGTTTCAAATCCCCGGCCGCATTTTTCTCGCGCAACTTCATCGTCGCGGACAACTGAAAACGCCCCGAGCAAAGCCCCATCAGCCCGCTATTGAGCCACGTCGCACGCCTCAGAAACCTGCTCAAGCGACGCAAATCAATTGTAACATGACGAATCGCGACCCGGTCGGTCGTCGGCAAGCGAAAAAATCCGATCGTGATAAATATGATGGATGGCGTTTTTATACCGATCGGCGGCCGAGCAACCTGGCCCGCCTGCCGGAAACACGAACTTGTTTGTCAGGTCGCCCGAGGATTTAACCCCCGATCGATCAATCAAAAAACAAACTGCGTTATAACTTAATCAAAATCGGAACCTCGCCGAAATGTAAGTCCCTAATGAGATTGAGACGGGAGGTGCACATGACACTCCATGGTCCGTAAACAACTCCGAGCCGAATAATTTCCGGAAACGCAAGTGGTTATGTACGACGAAATTGTCTATGAATACAGGAAATTTGATTCGTTGACTCGTCACAACTTCCACACACCACGTTATCTATCTGAAGCTTAAAAAAAAAATCAGCTGTTTCAACAGAGAAAACACTACAAATGAAATCGTTGCGTGATTCGGAGCCTTACGAAGTTCAAGTCAATTTGTGAGAACAGTATTTTGTATCTCGCTTCAAAAAATTGAACCAGATTGCAAACGTTTATAAAATTTCGTTGTTGACTTAAAATAATATCGTCTTTCTTCCAACGACAGCAAAAACTAGCGAACCAACATTTTTATGAGCAGATCTTACATACATACTGTTGGTCAATTCCCCCATGCTCTATATATTCTCAAACATCTAGATTGTGTAAAAATACGTGCACAACATTTTACCTAGTCCTGTATTGTATGAGGTCGCCATTCAAGAGCTCTTGGGAAACCTCATTCCATCGGTTTGTTTCGCTCATCATTTTTGGTGTAAGGAAGATTTAATTCCTTGGGAGATAGCAAGAAAACGCGTCTGAATATTTTGGTGAACTGGAAAAATGGGAAGATGAACACCACTCTTTTTCGAAAAAAGAAAAAATTGCATAAATATGATTACAGTAATGATCTTCGTGACGATTTTAAGGCAGCACCACAAAGTAAGCTGTGCTGCCGAAATTCTTGCATCAAAATCACTAAAATTTAAGACATTTCAAATACAGTATTTAAAGGGTCGGAATGAACGTCAGTGCAGCACAATCAACGAATTAAGAGATGTACAGCTTATCAAATTTATTATTCACAGAAAATGCAAGGACCGGATCTACAAGCTGATGCCGAATACAGTACAGCACATTATTTTAGAGAAGCTGCGTAAGACTCGTTTTTGGCTAAAGGCCTGAGGAGAACGAGGGGCAATTAAAAGGCCTTAAAATGAAGAAGGATGTACAGAGCAGTAATTTAAATTTGTTTAAACCAGACTTGAAGTCTAATTTGATACGGTCTCGAGTATAGACACATATATGGGACTGCGATGGTAATTCTAGATGAAAGTCGCATATCCACGTTGGATTAACTAGACAAAGTTGTACGTCACTAAAATTAGAACACGCCCTGACAATCATCACACCAATTTTTTTTCCAAGGGAGAGAGGGTTGAGGTAATACACTCGACCCGTCACATTCATCCGGGAAACACGGTATCTTGAAGTCAGCCGTGCGACAGAACATGGTTCAAAGAAAGCAG
>CAJPEX010000104.1:7860-188850 GCA_905338405.1 Notodromas monacha | reverse complement strand
AAGGAACCAAAAACTTTGTGGAAGAGATTTCAACCCAAATAAGAGAGGGGAAAAGAATAAAGAAGAAAATCAGTTTCTGGGTTACAAACTCACGCTAGGCAAAAATAAAAACAGGTTCCATCATTTTTAGGTAACAAATCAGGGCTTGCATGGTAATAAGTTTGACAGGCGTTGACTTGGCATCGGCGGAATTGTTGTTATTGTCAAACGTTTGAAGTGCCCAATTTTTGTACAAGTGCAAGTGAGAAAAAAGAACTCAATCGCTTCAAGGTCTTGACAACCATTTTCCTGAGCAAGCCTTCTTCAGGACAGAAATCGAACCTGAGGCTTGCAGTGCCAATCAACAGTCGGAGCTGTCGACACAGATTTTTTTGGTGAGCCTGTAGCTCCTTAAATGATTTTCCTTTAACTCATTGACTTTTTTCTACAGAGTTCCTTGATTAAATTCCCAGTAGTTTTTGGTGGTAGATACAAGTGTTTGCGCGTATTGGGATATATATACAAATGCAAATCATAAAAATAACAGTAACTGACGATAAAAATATTTGGCAAATTCACAAAGCAAGCAAAAAATGAAGGTAAGCAGACGGATAATGAGTTGTTGATCAACTGATTATTTGTCAGTTTAAAAGATGTTGCAGGTGGTTGTTTTGCTGTTGGTGTTGGTGGCAAGTACTTCAGGTACTTGTGTTCTTGAAGGGCGTGACGTGGTCTGTGACGACATGTGTGGAGACGACGTCATAATGGCTCTGGATCATGGACGTTGGGTAATTTTCAATGGCAGCGAGTAAAATTCAAATAATTGACAAATTTTTGCATTTAAAAATTGGAAAAAAATGTCGCCAGCCTATCTACATGTAAATGAAGTGAAATGGCACAAAAATGGGCATGCAGGAAATTTGGCAGTTAATGGGTTAAGGACCACAACACCCTTCACTTTCCATATGAACCTTATAAGCTGAAGTATTTCTGCTATGCTTGACTGTGCCTGGTGTGCTAGCAATTATATTTCACAATCCAGTTGTTGACAGAATACTTTCCCAACTGTGCTCATGCATCCTTTCTTTTAAAGAAACAAAGTATGATGTCCCCAATATGAATTGGTTCCTATGCACATTCCTTGGCCTTGGCTGGCCAAAGCTATATATACAGGTGCATTTATGTTACATAAAGTTTACCACACCTGACTCAGTCCAAATGCCTTGTCCATGTTGCTTTGCCATTCAGCAATTGTGTTGTATTTCTTGTCTGTGAAGAATGTCATAAAGATTATTCATTTATAGTCTCATGGAGTAACTTTTGCATTTTGTTTGGAAGTTGTGGAAAACAATTTCCACCTCCATTTTAAGTCCTCACCTGTAATACTAAAAGCCTGACAGTGACTGATCATCATGGTTGCTTAATTGTCTTTATATGGTTTTGGGTAACATTACACATATGAATACACATTTGAATGATAAGTCAGTTTGTCACTCATAGGAAGGACTGCTTTGAACAGCACCCAAAGTGCTGCCAAATGATTGGGCTATATGAGTAAGAACCAAAAGTTTGGAATTGTTGAAACTCTGCTGGATCCATTTCAAAATTTTTCAAAATTTATGAACCAACCCTTGCATATATACTGTATATACAGCATTGAATTGAATTGAATAGCAAGCTTTATTTTATACTTTTCATTGTTTATCACAAGGTTCAAGCAAGATTCCCACACCAAAACCTCCCCTTTCCTCTTCACCCACATACATCCCAACAAATTCCATCAAATCAGATTGGAAGTAGCAAAATAAGCTGTATATCGATTTTAAAAGAAAATAAAATATGCCCCAAACTGTAAAAATGCACAAATAATGTGAATACTTACACTTTCCTTCCCTCCCTGATGATGTTGAAAACAAAATATCAATAATAATTGAGGCATATGACGATTACTGAACCCCATTTGAAGAGCAAAATTTTCAGCCAGCTCCCAGATAAGTTTCTAGTGTTTAAACAATTTGAAGAGAATCTTTGATGAGAAATTATATAAGATTTTTTTTTATTTTGGTCCTCTAAGATTTTGGAAAGAGTGTTTACATTGGATTTTAGGACCCCAAATCTTTTTGAAGCTCATTTCTGTAGCTGTGGAATGCTGGGCATAAGAAAAGAAATGTTACTCTGGTGATATATTGACCAATGTATTTATACTGCAGAAATTACAAATGCTCATATATGGAGGGTTGACTTATTTAGGAAGTTCAGCAGCTGTAATTAAGATACATACATGCATTGAATTATGAAACATTAACTGGAGTGATTTTTCTGATGAGGGTTTTCTTTCTTCTTCAGGTGATCTACTTGGACTTGCTCCACGATGAGGAAGGCAAAGATGCTGTTCATAAATATTTGAAATCCAAAGGTTACATACACGTTTACGGGAAAGGAGAACCCGTTTTGTTTGTGCAGAAGGACTATTTGAATTCGTTGAAAAATGCAACTTCATCAGCATGATTTCATCATGCTGTCAAAAGTCTGAAGAAGCCATATTCTGAGGATATCTGAAATTTCCCAAGTTTTTTTTTGGTCTCGTAGAATAAGCTAAGACATTCCTCCAAAATTTGCGCCTTTTTTCATCAAATTCAAGCAGCATTCAGTTATGAACCAATTCTAAAATTTCGGGCACTAAATATGGTAGTAAAAACAAAATCATATGCCTCAATTTTTTAATTAGTAGAGTTACATAATGGTTGGACATCTAAAATGTATTGAATGAGTACTTGATAGGTTCTATAGAATCTTCTTTCCAGCTTTACATCCTTCATTTGACAATAAATCACTGATTCGTCTATAACCTGACATTTGAGCTGGAATTTGAATTCAACTGGCAACTTTTCTATTATGTCTGTTTCTGTGTAAAGGGTGAAAAAACCCTTCTAACTTTTGCTAGGGCCAGAAAGGTGTACAAATACTTTTGCTAGCTGTCTCAACCGAGCAAAGATAATAGAGTATTAATTTTTTCTGAAAGAATCCAAATTGTGTTGCAGTTGTGATCTTTGTAGAAGAGTTACTTATGAGTCATATTTCATATTATTTACTTCCAGGCCTTGCATATGAATGGTAAGCACAGTATTTTATCTGCTGATCATGCACCTGCTTGTGGTGGATCTGAATGAGTAAAATGCTCCCTCATGTATGAATAACTGAGAAGATCTATATGTGAAAATGGACTCTCTATACCAGGAAATTCAGGGGATCAGAAAATAATTTTTTATTGATAAGAACCCCAACTACATGTGGAGAAAATCATATGATACCAAGAAAGAGAAATTGTATCCAGAAAATCCTTGTAGACAAGATTCTGCAGCTGGCTGAAGACCTTGTGCTTTAAATGAACTTTTACTGCTACTTTGTCTTCAATATTGGGGGATGGGTGGGTGTATGCATAGTGTGGGATGTCCAGTTTTACTTTGTGGAGTGTGTTCTCTTTTGTTTTCGTCATTGGTTTGTGCTTTGTTTCATGCTTTGAAGTGATTGAATGTCTTTGGGGGGGGGTGAGGAAAGGGGAGGTTTTGGTGTGGGAATCTTGCTTGAACCTTGTGATAAACAATGAAAAGTATAAAATAAAGCTTGCTATTCAATTCAATTCAATGCTGTATATACAGTATATATGCAAGGGTTGGGTTGGATGGGGAGGGGGTTCGGGTGTGGGAGTCTTGGTTGTGCCTTGTGAACGCTGAAAAGCGGCCAATAAAGTGTTCTGTTCATTCATTATGACAAGATTCATGTGGAGAAAGTCCACCTTTATTTTCTTCCTGCACAAAAATTAAAATCCGTTATTAGCCAGCAGAACATTGCTGGTTGAATGTTAGTACTGTACTGTTTGAGAGGTGTGCTTCTATATGATTTATGGTTTGTGATTTGTTCTATGCATGCTGTTGAAACCGTGTGATTTTTCTCCTGATGTACAAAATACCTGAAATACAGACTTTCTTCTGTGGCTGAAGACCATGTTTATTCAGTGGTTAGTTTTCTGAAAATCTCACCTTCTGCTTCAAATGACAGTAATATATGCTCTCTTTTTTTGGACCAGGGGCAAAAAACCCTATTTACTCAAAAGCAAGGCGCCCCTTTTTTCTCAACATTGAACAAAAAAATGTGGGTCCAGCTCATATATACATATACTGTATATGGTATACAGCAGCTTTATCTTTCAACTTATTCAGAAGTTTAGATGCTGTTCATTAAATTTGATTCAGTGATGAAAAATTGTGAACCAATTTCAAAAAATTCTTTAAGTGTATTCAAAAATAGATTTCAGACAAGAAAGAAAAATTGATAAAAATTTCTTTGATTGAAAAAGAACAACAAACCAAAGAGATAAAGGAAACTTCTAATAATTAAACTCAAATGCTCAGAGCCACACCACCCAAAAAAATCCCAACTTTGCCACCCAATGGAAAGGAACCCTTTGCTGTCTGAGGTTTAAACAAGGTGAAAATGTTTTGGTCTAAGCCAGTGGTGCCCAACTCAAAAGTGGCCAAGGGCCACATTGAAGGAGAAGAGCATTATGCGGGCCACAATGGGAAAAAGGAAGAAATGTTGTCCAGTACATTGTATAATTCATGAATTTCTGGGATGGTTTAACTTTAAACTATTCTAATTTATTAGCAATCAAGTTCTAGTCAATAATCAAGTTCAATAAGAATTTCAAGAATTTCATTATCTGGCTATCTGACTTTTTTCATCTGCAAACTTTTCTGCTTCATTTTTACTAATACAGTTAAATTTGTATCTTCATTACTCATGACTGGATTTTTCTTAATGGAATTATAGAATTCAATCTTTAAAACTTTCCAAAAAGATTCAACCAAAGTCCAATAGCAGTAAGTATTAACTGAAAACTATGAGTGAATTTAAATTTTGAGAATAATAATAATCCTGTTGTCTGAGGACAACCTGAAATTTTAGTCCAATTGAAAACTCCTCAATATTCACTAAGAATCTGGAGAAAACAAAAAAAAGTGTATAAGAAAGAAACATATTTTGTGCAGAGTTGATTTGGGAGAGCATCGAATTGTCTTTGTATCTAAATGTCCAGCATGTCTCCAAGTGTCCCTGTCACTAAATCATCCTGGCTCAAATTGGCCCTTTGTCTCAAATGGGCCCTCTGTCTCAACTTAGCCCTGTCTCATGTTGACCCTGACTCAAATTTTCCATCTCAATTGGCCCAGTGTTGAATTGTCCTTCTAAATTTGTCTATATCCCTTCACATTTGCATTTTACATGATGGTCTACTTTTGTTCATGCTATTAAAAAAATTAAGCTGCTTTATATCTTTCCCTCATCAAGATATGCAATTAAATTAAAAACAAACAGAAAATGCTGGGGTAGGATTTGAATTACAATTCTAAATTTGTCCATATCCCTTCACATTTGCATTTTTTGCATTTTTACTTTTGTTCATGCTATTAAAAAAGTAAGCTGCTGTATATCTTTCAAGATATGCAATTAAATTAAAAACATTACAGAAAATGCTGGGGTAGGATTTGAATTACAAAATTGCAAAACCCTATCCTTTAATCTGAAAAACAGAATGACTGACATCACAAAGCAATGCAAACTGTTCTTTCTGGTTAGAAGGAATCATAACAGAATTTATGAAGCCCAAATAAAATTCCTAATCAAAATTGCAGGCTGAAGACATCTTGAAAAACTTGGAATTTTTCCTTTTTGAAGGTTTTAATTTTTTGTGGAGATTTTCCATGCTGCCTCCGCGGGCCAGATGAAAAGCCTCCGCGGGACAGATCTGGCCCGCGGGCCGTATCTTGGGCACCCCTGGTGCTTAGGCTACAATACGATTAATTTTTCTGAAGGGCTTTTGTTTCGTAAAGCACGTGTGTCATCCGTCGACTTAAAGATGGTGTTTTTTTAGGCATATAATTCATGGTTTAATTGATGATCCTCTCGATCGGAGATGCAATTAACTTGTCCTCTTCCTCTCAGTTAATTGCTCTTTTTTTCTTTAGCAGTGAGCACCCGAGTACACCACAGTGTTGCTGAGAGGGGTTTCTTCCTGTATGGTTGCGAAGTGTCGTTGTGTCGTGTGCCGTCGCGTGTGAACGACCTCGTCAACTGTGTCTGGAGTGTCGACTCAAGCGTGTGACGTTGTCGTCGTCGTCGGAGTTGTGTCAGTTTCCGCAGCCAGCCGAGGATCGTCGTTGTCACACTTGGTGCTGGTTCCTCCTGCTGCCAACTGGGAGAGACATGCGTGAGTGAGTTGAATTGAGTCGAGATGAATTCGAGTGTGTTGGAGCAGCGGGTGGCATTCGACCTTCCGCGTGCGAGCTTATGGATTCCCGAGCGATGTATGCGTTTAATGCCCCGCGGGGTCGATGATCCCGGGCTTCCCATTCATATCCCAGTCCCCCCCCCCCCCCCCCCCCCCCCCCCCCCCCCCCCCCCCCCCCCCCCCCCCCCCCCCCCCCCCCCCCCCCCCCCCCCCCCCCCCCCCCCCCCCCCCCCCCCCCCCCCCCCCCCCCCCCCCCCCCCCCCCCCCCCCCCCCCCCCCCCCCCCCCCCCCCCCCCCCCCCCCCCCCCCCCCCCCCCCCCCCCCCCCCCCCCCCCCCCCCCCCCCCCCCCCCCCCCCCCCCCCCCCCCCCCCCCCCCCCCCCCCCCCCCCCCCCCCCCCCCCCCCCCCCCCCCCCCCCCCCCCCCCCCCCCCCCCCCCCCCCCCCCCCCCCCCCCCCCCCCCCCCCCCCCCCCCCCCCCCCCCCCCCCCCCCCCCCCCCCCCCCCCCCCCCCCCCCCCCCCCCCCCCCCCCCCCCCCCCCCCCCCCCCCCCCCCCCCCCCCCCCCCCCCCCCCCCCCCCCCCCCCCCCCGGTTTTACGCGAAGCTTCTTCTTCTTCTTCTTCTTCTTCTTCCTCCTCTTTGTCTCTTCTTTCTCTCCGGGGCTTAGGGTGGGCTGAGCTGAGCTGGGCTGGGTCCTGGGTTGATCCCCGCCGCGTTTTTCCGAGACGATTAAGACTCATATTTCAGCTAGACCGGCTCTCGTGCGGCAGCGTTTTTTAATGGAATGAGACGCGGAATGATCCGCCCATTTTGCACGCCTACTTCATATTGTAGCTAAGTGAGCTCGTAAGGGAAAACTGACCATCAGCACAATGACCTGAAGATCTTATACACGAGGGTTGTCCCAGTTGGACACAACCTCTGATATTTTTATAATTTGCGTGAATGTTGAAAAAAAAAATCATGATATAGCCCGAGATGTTCTAAGGTTCAGGGATTTTTTTTTCCGGATTTTTAGAACAGTTTTCAAATTTAATGCATGATGATGAGTTAACATCTTCTAGATACAGCCAGAGTTCTCCAACCATGTCAAAGGGCTCTAAGATTTTGTCAGGCCAGCTAAAAAAAATTGCATTTTTGCTGTTTTACTGAGTATCTCCTCTGAATTTTAGATGATGGTTGAAACAACAACAAAATTCGAATTTTTTAAGCTAGCCTGACGCATTTTTAGCACCGTTTTTGACGCGGGTGTTGAACTCTGGCTGTAACTGGAAAGTTATTACTTATGCAGTACATTTGAAAAAGTGGTAAAAATCTGAAATAAGTCCCAGAACTTTAGAAGTTCATAGGCTGTGTCAAGATTGTTTTTATTTCAAGAATCGCATCTACTCAAAAATTATCAGAAGCCGCGGCCAACTGGGACAACCCTCGTACTTTACAGTGCTTCATTGATGGAACAGTACGAACATGGAAGGTGTCAGTGATCCTTACCGTTATTTGGAATCAATTATGAACCCTTTTTGTTGAGTTCTTATTTCATCAGAAACATTTTCAATGACAAAGCATTGCTATTTATGCTGCACCAAAACATCAAGAAATGTTGTAAAAAGGAGCTTGGTGAGTGAAAGAATACGATTGATGAGAATTGAAGGAAAGATTGTTTGACGCTCGAAGAAATTATTCACGCGTACATCTGTTGGTGGTGTCAGTTGTGCGGCGTGCAAATGTCACTGGCGCTGAATTGTACTGTCACGGTGTTGTTCACTTCATTCTTCAGCCATTCCTCACTCTATTCCTGCTTTATGGTCGGCGAATGTCGTGAAATGACCCTATAATGTCACACAAACGTGCAAACAAACATACAGTACAGTATATTCAAGTCTCCAGTGCTATGAGATTTATCCCCGACCAACTTGTAATATTTTGTTTCTGCATTTTTAAAGTATGAAGTTTTTACACAGAATTTTTACATAACGAGGGTTCATTGACGTTTTTCCGAGAAAAATGAAACGGAAGAAAATGCGACAAAAGTGTATTCTTTCTCCCACTGATCCTTTTCGTAAAATCTGGTCTGCGTTTTGTCGTCCCATTCAGTAGTTTTCGCTACATTTCCAGTTGAAATCCTCTTTAATGCTGTGAAATTTTGATGTTGAAAATGATGATAAAAATTGGAGAATTTTCTGTCTGAATTGGATGTTCATGAGAGTTTTGGTTGCGTTGATGTAAATCTTGGCTCCAGTCTCATCAAAGAAACTAACTGACCCGGATCGAATCTTTTTTAGATTCAAATTTTCTTGCCTGCAGTTTTTAAACTTTAATGCTCATCTTCGTCGTTGAACACTGCACGGAAATGAATCGATACCGTATAAAAAGATCGCATTCTGTATCCCGGCGAATCATCCATCGCTGAGAGGCGCCACAGGAAAATTGCGCGTTTTTGCGAATTGGAACACTGGTGCGAAATTTGTTCCGGGCAGCGATCCAATCACAGACTGACAAGCTCATTCGCTTTAGCGGTTCTTGACGTTCCACAAATTTTAGGCATTCGACTTTTACGGCGGAATCGCCGATTTATTTTTATTTTTTTTCCGCGAGGAGTGCAGATTCTGATGGGAATCTGCGTGCAGTCACACAGCTCATGAGGGTTATTCAAGATGAAATGGTGAATAAATTTCGAATGTCTGCGGGGAAGAAGAACGCAATTCATCTGTTTCAAGTAGTAAAAAAAAATGTTCTCTTCGCTCGATTTACTCAAGGAATAAACTGTGAGCCGAGCAAGAATGCCGTGAAGAAACATTTTCAACTCGTATATTTTTATAGTCAAAGTCGAATTAAATCTTTGAAAAAAAATGGAGGATATTGACGAGTACGTTTTTCCATTAAATTAGCACGGCAAATGAGGCTATTTTGGGATATTGATATGTTTTCATCTGAGCATTTTACTTATTCGTGGTTTACGTGTATTTTACTGCACCTAGAAAATAATGAATTTTAAAACTTGAAACCAAGAGACTGTTTAAATTGTATTTTTGAGGAGCAATTTCCTTCAAGATTACTGTAATCATGTCGGAATTTATATTTTGAACTCAGTACTTGAATTTGGAACGTTTTTGACTTCCAATAAGCAGCTCGTTTTTGGTCCTGGAAAAATTGGTTCAATTTTTTACTCCATTTCGGTCGAACCCCTCGAAGTCGAATTTCTTTCAACGTTCTCCTTCTGAATCCCCTTAGAAAACAATGCATTGAAAGCCGCACTAACTTGGAAGTCTTTTGTATTTAGACCGCGATAACTCTAATTTTTTGGAAACTTTTTGGCTATTATTTTATTGACACAGGAAAGAGAAAGTAAATAGCATTGTTTTATGCGTTTTAAAAAGAAGTGAAAGAATAATTGGGCATTTAAATCCTTGCCTCCAAATTCAGCACCCTGTCAACTCATTTAAGAAGCAATCTAAGGCCCAGAATATCGCCCAGTACAATACACTGTAGTTATTATTTTTTTACTTCGACAAAAATACAGTACTTGTTTCCCTAACTCAAAGCCTCCCTATAAGTCGATTTTTTGCTGATCCCTGGAAGTTTAGACTTACGAAGGTTCGACTGCATATAACAACTTCAAATACATCAAGTGCCTTTTTTTCTGGAGTGCCTGGATTCCGTTTCAATAACTTCTGCTTCAGCTGCGAGTTTGATACACAGGTGGACTCTCTCTGCAACGAAATTCAATGGACCTGAAAAAAATGCACGATAGAGATAATCTTGTTCATTATAGAGTCCCAATACAATGGATGGAGAACCCTATACCCTGTAGGATCAAGATAATTTTTCTTGTACTGTACAGAGAAAATCGATGTGGGCAGCATCTCTATTGTAGAGAGAAAAGAAAGAGAGAGAGAGAGAGAGTCATCCTGTAATGCGTTATTGGGATTCTGAATCCAGTGCACTTGAACTGATGATGGTCACAACTATTAGCGCATTTGAGCCTTTTTCTCGTGCGTGGAAGCCCGATATTTGTATTCTTGTGGATTATTTGTGTTGTGCTCCTGCATAAAGTACAGTGCAGTGGAGTACAGCGTATACAGAGCCCGCGCGGGGTTTTTGTCTGCCCTGACTTGCGTGGAACCCGGTCCCGGAAGATCCGTTTGACGGGCTCGGCCGTCACGTTGAATCGCACCGTTACTCTGACCCTGGTTCAGATTTTAATTCGCGGACGGGAAACCGTTCGACTGGCCTTCCTCGCTGACCCCGTCGTTCCTGCCTGCTGATGCCTCGCTCACGATGCGAGAGTCCCGTCAACTCTTATTGCTGACAACCCGAGTCGAGCGGGTTGTCTTCTCTTCTCTTCCTTCCTTCCTTCCTTCCTTCTTTCTTTCTTTCTGTTTTACCCTCTCTCGATTTCTTCATCATGGCTGTATTTTTTCAAAAATAAAAATAAATTGAAATTACAGTGGGCTTTGACATGCGGACGTCCCAAAATGGAGACGATTCGGCTGAGGGACACTTGATAAACTCAAAAAAGGAAAAAAAAAATAATCTGGACCAACATCAAGACAATTTCTCGGGATATGGACATTTTAACAACATTGAAACATTTTTTTTAGCTTTAATTTTTCAGAGCTTCTGATGAATAAAAAAATTTAACAATAATTGTACTGTATTATGAATTTACCACAATCATATTCCAAAACAGGTTAATGATTTGCTTATTTTTTCAGAGTTCACTTTTCACTTGTTTTTTTCCCCTTTCCATGCCAAAATATCAGATTGTGTGTGGGTTTCTTCTGCACTGTTATTTAATGCTTCTTGAAGCTGAAAAAAATGTATTCAATTTTTAGCTGGCTTTTCCTAATTTTTGATCAACAAGAGAAGAAATGAAACATACTCCCATTGAAGTGTAAGTGAAAACGCGATCTGACATGCGGAAGTTCCGACATGGGGACGAGGTCCGAGCACCAATTATGTCCGCATCTCGGGGCACCAGCTCTTTAGTTTCTCCGTCACTGCTTTTTGCGGGAACATCGTCATCGCGGCTTCCCACTTTTCATAAAACATTTTTGTACGCGTGTGGACGTGTTTTAAAGACAATTTTTCTAATTTGTCTTTATCGACGAAGGTAAGCAATGCCCAAGTAATTTTATTTTCTGTTATTCTATCAAACCTTGAACTTGAATTGCGAAGGACATGTTTCTTTGGAAAAAAAATGGCAAAACGAAGGCTTGGTGCATCTGTTCATTTGGCGCAGGAATGTGCGGCGTGATGCTGAATAACGGTTCAGTCGTATCTTGAATCGAACATTTCACTCGTTGACAGTTGAGTAAAAGATTATTTTTTATTTGTTTTCAACACACCAATGTGTATTCGTTCCTTTATAAAAAAAATGAAGAGGATCTTTATTGAAATCAGCATCAAACTAAAACGCTTTCCCGACAAATATGGTCCAGAAACTTCAAAATCTTTGCCTTGATCTAGTCAAGGATCCCTAACTTCTGAATCGATTTTTTTTTAAACTGTGATCCAGCTTCTATTTTGAAAATTGAGGGGATTTAAGGGAGGCAGTTCAGAATTTTTATTTCAGTTAATAGATTACCTCGAAATGAAGTCTTTCAGGTGCCCAAGTTTCTAATAAAACTTTCTCGTATCCATTTATGTACAGTACCGATAACAAAGTTTCAAAGAAACATTTGCTCTAATATGACTCGGGTAACTTCTTGCGCATTGTTCACCAATTATAGAATCGTATGAGGATCGCATACTGTAATCAAGGATTACCTGTGCTATACTGTTAACGACAAAATTTGAATGTTCTTTTTTTTCGTAAACTTTTTTCATTATCCAGTAGTTCAGGTTCACTACCGAGCCTTTTTAAAATTAAAATATTCAACGACTGAGGGAGGTCTTCGACTGTTTGAAAACGTACGAATCACGCAATGGATAATATTTCCTCGCGACTTTTCTGAAGGTGCGCTTTCAACTTTTCACAATCGATCGTTCCATTTATTGCATGACTGACGTTGGGGAAATAACCTGCTGAAATTGATCAAATGTTACTTTTCCGAATATATCCCATCAAGAATCCGTAAAACAAAGCGCGAAATAATGTAAAAATAAATTGAGCCTATCTTGTGAAGCAGATTTTTTCTCGAAATGCAATCGAAGAACCACTGCAATTTTATCCCCCCCCCCCCCCAAAGTAAACATTTCCCCACAGTGTGTGTGTGTGTGCTGGGCTTCGAATTTTTCATTTTATAAATCGATAAATCGAGTGTGAGTTGCGTTGATCGATAGTAGGAATAAGGGAGATGCTTTTGTTCGATTCAGGGAACAATAGAATGGGATGGTCGAAATGCGTGGGCTGGATGGACTGAACTGGAACAACGTACCCGATAAGGGAAGCCAGAAAATGCGGTGGGTGAGGAATGCCGGTCGTGTCTAGATCTTGTCGAGCCATTTGCGACTCGACTCCTACTCCGACAGGGAGGAATAAGAGGCCTTATTCGGGGGAACATCGGCCCAGGCCAGAGAAGTCGGTGTTGACCCGACGTGAAATCAGTGCATCGCTGACTTAATGAGCCTGTCAATGCCGAGATCGACGACTTTGTTCTCGATCCTCCGATATTTTTACATTTACTCCGAGGTGGGGCCGTTTTATTGTCTGTCTTGCTCATTAAGCTCGAGAATTCATCTCATCGCCTCTGGCTTGGGAGCCTTCATATGTGGCGTCAATGAAACGTTAAAAAAAAAATGATGCTGCAAGCATTGTATTTCAACCCTCAGGCGACAAAGCCAAACTTCTTCTGCAAAATTTGGTGCCCTACACTGACAGCGTAAAAAAAAACAGAGTGGTGCATCCGGGGTGAACAGGTTTTTTATTTTGAAAAGCATGTCAGTAAAAATATGTATCCCGAATGCTAAACTTTTAAAAAATCCCCTCTCTGCATTAATTTAATTATTGGCAGGTTCTTAATCTTTTTATGTTGGGCATCAGAAGAAGGGTTCCCATTCAAAGGCCACAAAAGATTAGCAGAAAAAGTCAGACCTTTGGTCATCTTAAGGCACGTTTTTCCTGGGGCTTTCATGGTCTTCAACAAAAATGAAACACAGGGTCCACCAATAAAAAATCCACACTTTGTCTTATGATGGGAGAAGAACCTTCACCACAGAAGGTTTAACAGACTATAGGTTGCTTGTTTTTCCACTGTGCTGACTTCAAGAATACAGCCTAGATGTTGGACATGAACAGAACCCAACAAAAGAATGGATGAGAAAGATTCATTTTTAACAAATAAAACAAAATGAATCAGCCGTAGTTTGCAGTTGAGAATGTATATTCAAGAGGACGCCTTGAATATACAGTTTGTTCCAGTTTATCAGAACAATTTATTGAGTAATTTGATGGGAAACAAATGGCATGATTCACAAGAAACTCTGGAAACACAGCACAAGTGAATAAGAACATATTTGTGTTCAGATTCAAATCCAAACTCACGTATGACATATGACCAGATAATATACGAAAAAAATAATTATAGTAGATTAAAAAATTAATCTAANACTAAAATTATTTTATTCTTTTTAAAAAATATTCTTAAAATTAATTTTTTCACAAAAGATTGCATTGTCATCAGTTTCTAAGCTATCCTGAAAGTTTCAGCTTGCTAGCTAGTCTGGAAGTGAGTGAAATTTGAGTTTCAAAATTTGATCCGGACAAACAGACAGACAGACAGACAAGAAAGTGAGTTCATAAAAACGTGGTAAAATAGTGAAGAGTGATACCCTCGAAGTGAAGGTTGGTTGAAGACCGCTTTTTAATCAAAATAAAAGTTCAGATGAGGAAAAACCTTCTATGGGGTTTTCTCATGGCATTCTCTCCACAACGCTATATTCAAGATGTTTCATTCATGCTGGCTGATTTTAAATACTGTATTTACTGGGTTGCCACCAGCCCTCAAATAAGGCAACTGAAGTTTAAACCTTAACTTCGAATGAAAATGTATCCCAGAGTAAGGCATGTTCCCCATTTTTTAGACTGAACATTTCAAACGTAGAATACACGTAATTTGAAAATTGCCTTGGATTTTACTCAAGTTAAACGTTAATTTTCCATCATTTCCAGTTTTAAATTGCCTTTTATTATTGGATAAATTTTCCGTTTGGAATTAATTATGAAGGGCACAAAACCTTATAAAATGTTCAGTAATTGCGTACCCGTCTGTACACGAAAAATAAAGTTGCCAGTCTGTTAAAAATTATGAACAAGGTATTCTTACCTGTTGGTGAAAATGTCCACAGAACAAATTCAATTTATCTTTTTCTTTATTCGAAGACCTCAATCCCTTCGCAGAAATGTATCCGTTTTTGCCGCCGTTCTACTGCACAGTTATGATCCTCCTGAAATCGCTTTTATCAATCAATTTCAAGCTTATAGTGGCATCAGTGAAGCTAATCTAATTTTTTTTTATCTCAAAAACAGACGCGTTTCGCCTGAAGTCGAGCTTTGCGCGATTGAAAATTTTATGAGCCGGTGCACGATCGCAGTCAAAATCTATCAGAAGATTACATCGACGGCAATGTAACTGCTTTTCATGCCCAGAGACAGTTTCTTTTTTATTCCGTCGAACTTCGACAAGCAATATTCCGCGAAGGCACAGAATGTTGTTTGGCAATATTTCACCCTCGAATTGGATTCGGCGTTCTGATTGATCTCCTTATTGCGTGTGAGTCCGGAATGAAAACCGTTTCTCCTCGATTGAAATTTGACAGAGCGTGAACTCCGCGACCGATTTCATTTCTGAATTCGGAGTGATAAGAGTAAAGTTTACGAGGGTTTTCGATCCATAATTTTCTTGTAATTTTTCCAGAATTTCGAGTGAAGAAGCGTACACTTATTGATCGAAAAAAAAAAAAACCATGTAAGAACTTCTACAACTTCCTCCGTCGGTTGCGGTTTACTGATTTACCTCTGTCGAATCTATCAATTAGAGCGGATTTCAACTTTTCAAAATGTTTTATTTCAAACTCTTGTCCAACTGTGGAAAAGAAGTTTAGTTCGCCCGTAACTGCAATTGAACTACAGGTGATTTCTCTCTACCACGATCTTGTCTACAACGATGTTCTCTGTATAAAAAATTTATTTTTGCCTTCTTCTCATTGTATTCGCGTTCTGTATCACGAACTTCTCTTTACAGCGAATTTTTCTCTGCTAATTTGCGACTCTGTTGAAGTTGCTCTGTTGCTCTTCGCGACTCTGTTGAAGATAACGAGGGGCACTAATTCAGAGACAAAACCTATGTATGATATTCCCTGAATTCTGAATCAATATTTGCACGATCTTATCAGCCCTTGTAATAATGCACTTGAAAAATTGCTATCCGGTCTACTTTCTTTTCTCGAATGCGCGCGCTAATCGCATACAAATGCACTCAGATTGCGAGCACATGGCATTCCAAGAAGAAGTTAATTAGCCACCAATTAATGTTTGTCAATTCGACATCTTGACCAGTTTGGGAAATACTGTAACGCAAACATTGGTCTCTAAAGTTGATTCGAGGACCGTGTACTGCACTAGAGGACATGCTGTCGGAAATGGGCCAAGCCAAAGTCGCACGATGCAACAAAAAGATGCACGCTTGCTGATCGCGCACGCAAAAAAAATACTGATAAATAAAACACAGGCGCACCAAAAAAATAAATAAAAAATAAAAACCAAAAACGAAGCGTGAATGAAAGTCGAAGGGAGAAAAAGTTGGTAACGCGAGTCTCACGGTGCACCTGCGTGAAATAAAACTTGGCCCGTCGGTGCGTAAGGAAGGACCGTTATCCCTCAGGGGGGGGCATCGAGCCCGGGGAATGCGAGAAAGAAATGTTGCTTTTGTTGGATAGGGGGACGCAGTTCCGGGCTGGGGAAAACAGGAAAAAAAGAAAAGAAAAACTGCTCGCTTTTTCCGTGCTCTTTCGCACGAATCCGAAAATGTATGGGAGGCGAAATACCCCCCCCCCCCTATTTAATTACCGCGCGATTCGACCGATATTGGATCCACGAATATTTTAAAAGTATTTTACTGCACACGATGAGGTCGTGAGGAAGGAGGGCTATTAGTGTGAAAAAAAAATTTCTGACCTCAGAAAAAAGTGCTTGGTCTTTAGCTTGACGAGGAAAGGATGCATTTTTGATTTCCTTTGCAGGATCAATCCCAGTTCGTCGTCCCTTGAATCATCACTTATTTAGAAGAAGATTGAGGGAATAGATTCATTTTCCGGCATCTCTTTTTCACAGGAAAAACAATCTCTTGTCCTTAGGATGCCATATTTTTCTCGAGGTTTAGGGTTCCAGTCATTAGTCCTTGTTTTAACAAATAATAAAAGAAATGTACCCTTTCTTCTCCCGAACTCGGAACACGTGCGGTTTTCCATATGCTGTCGGGATTTTTGTTATTCCACTTCACTCTGGGTTTTCTTGAATTTTCATCAAATTGAGTATCGTTATGATTTGTTCATAATCACCAGAAGTATTCGTGACATTTTTTTGTCTTGATTTGCACCCACCTGTTTTAGTATCGCGGGACGCTTTCAAGGTGTGGAGTGGTACCTCTAGAGAGTCTAGACTTCGCAGATAAAGAGAAAACTTTCTAGACAAAGGTTAGTTTTGAGTGCTAGATTTAATATTCTCGATTATTGATTTTTCTGTATTCTTGTAATCCTTTGTGAAAAACATTGGAGTGGGTTTTCGCTTCCGAATTACAGAAACAGACCGAAAAACGCCCAAGATTTTTTTTCTTGTTCTCATGCATTGAACGAGAAAATTGGCCGCAGTAAATTTACCGTTCTCTTTTTTATATTCGTTTTCGTCGGTTTATTGTTAGGTTATGCTTCTTCCACTTGAAGTTGGACATAGATTATTGCTACAGCTTTTTTTTATTATGTCGCACGAGAGCGTGACCTATTTGATCGCAATTATTCGTGGAACAACTAATGGTGGTTTTTAATTCGAATTCCGTTAGGCTAAAGTCTTTTGCAATTCAGTGTACAAAATAGTTTTCATTTAGCTTCTGTTGGCTGCCTTGATGCAGTTGGCCACCCACTGGAATGGAGCTTGATGCATCGGCTTGCGGTTGAAATCGGTCCCAATTTTCTTTTTTTGGAAACCAGTCCTTTTAAACGTCGAGTCAAATCGGAGTTTGTTGAGAGTAAAACAGTATTTTTGAATGAACATGTATGTTAGCCTCCTTTCACCTGAAACGCACCTTTACTCAATTTACGGCGCGGAAAAAAATTGCCTCCCTAACAGCATCTGCATGACTTAATACTGGGTTTATTCAAGGTAATTTCACTACTGGTTATAGAGGTTGACTCTCTCTAGAATGATCTTGTCTATAACGATTTTCTCTGTAAAACGATTTGTTTGTTAATAAAAAATAATGCCTAATAAAATCATTCTGTGACTTTGACGGTGGGGGATCGTATTTATGATTCCATAATAACGCAATGTTAAAATTATTCGTACCTCTTTTAATTTTCTGGGGTGTTAGAAAAAAAACTTACGACCATCTCCGTGAGTAGCAATTTTAATTGAATTTATGTGTTCTTTCGATATGATACAGACAAAGATCCTTGATTATTAGGTAGAAATTCAATTAAAGTAAGGCTACCATGGCATATGAACCCTTGCCTCCAAGTTCAGCTTCCTGTCAACTCATTTAAGATTAAGAATCAATTTAAGGCCCAGAATATCGTAATTTACAATTTCATGAATTTCTTTGACGCTTCAAGGACTTGCGAAACTAGGTTGGCTTTATGTTTGATTTTAATGGGGAATTCTGGACCAATTTTAAAGAAAAAAAACGTTTTTTGTTATGGAAATACTGTATTTGAAAATTATTCGAACTCAGGCTCAATTCATTTCTAAATTCCATTTTGGGGGTTTTAATACCGGTATTTTACTTTTAGAGTCGCTAAAATGTATTGCGCGTATTACTTCGGGGATACAATTTTTCCGACAAATTTTGGCTGAAAACCCCTGCTGCGCGTGTTACTCGAGAGTGCGTGGTATTCGAGTGAATACGGTACGTACTGTACACGTCCGATATACAGAGCGGAAGTGGATAAACTTTCGGGAGAGCCCCTCTCCCCCCGTGTTCTTCCATCATGCGGTGGGACGCCGGGCAGTTAGCGGAAAATAACGGTTCGGATTTTTTGGAGGGCGCGCTCTTGGCCTGGCATTGAAAAATCCGGGGTTGGGCGGACGGACGTCAACCTGCGGGCCGAGTGCCGTTACGGGACGCTGGGATGTAGGCCAGGGCTGACCGAATGCCCGGGGGCACGGCCACGCCGCCGCCAACACCACCACCAAAAGCACCACTTGTTTCCTTCATTTTCTTCCTTTCTTTCCTACCTTCCCCGTCCTTCCCTGTGTGCTTCTGCCTGTCTGTGTATAGCGGAGGCGCGTGAATGGAGGGATAGACCGGCAGCCCGAGGCGGCCGTGGTCGCCGGTGGCGGCGCTGGTTCCAGGACGGATGCACGCCGTTCTGTCAGCCGGCTTGTCTTTCTTTTTTTTGCTGTCTTGCTACCTTGCTGTCGGATTGGCCTTGCCGATTTCTAAACCTGAGAGAGGCAGGAAAAAGAGAAGAATGCATGGTACTCTTTATTTGGTGACGAATTTAGACCTGGCAATAACGTGGGCTCTTCCTTGCTCAAGCGTCCCACACACAGTCATTTTTAATGGTTATCTCCGAACGGAATTCAGAATTCAGTATAATTTGGTTGGACGTCATTTTCGGAGGTTCGTTGTGGATAAGGGCACTAGTTAATCATTGAATCAGGTTGACTAAATCAGCTTATGAGTGGTTTTGAGGTAACGCCGTTTGAGTGTGTAATTATTTCGAAATCTCCTAGTATTTTTTTTTTTGCTGTTGATATTGACAAGTTTTTAGGGGGCAAACTATTTCTTCGAAGGAAACCGGCTATGAGAATTTTTTTTAAACGAATTTTCATCTGTAATCTCAGTGCAGTACACAGATTTTTCACCGAAAACCTGGGAGATCTTAAGAAAACGATTTTCCTGCTTTTTTGGGTTGACAATGAAGTTAGCATGGAAAATTTTATGATTTGGGAGAAACTTTTGCATTAGTTCGAATAACTTGGGTTATGCTGAGAGGAATTTAATGAATTATTCAAAGTTGAGGCCAATCATGCTAAGCTTCTTTTCTCTAGCATGTGGGCATCGAAATTACGCGTTTTGAACAATAATGTACCTGCGGTGAACTAGAGCTGATTTCTAGCAGAATAATCACTTGATATTTTGCTTTAAAAAAAAACCAGCTGTAGTAATTTATCAGTATATAAAATACTTTACGCTACACTATTTTAAAATTTAAGTTCTTTGTCGGATTTTTCGGAAATCCGATGCTTCAATCAGTTCAATGACCATTGGTTTTTTCCACAACGCATTGAAGTAATTCCTTCGATTCAATATCACGTTGAAAAACTTAAGTATTCGGGATGTCTGTGAAAGGATGTGAGCAAAGCCACATGCCTGTGATGCTCTCGTACTCTTTTTTATTTTGTTGCTTTTTATGATTGCGAAACGCAAAATCGTTTCCTGTGTCTGATTGTGAAAGGTTTGGGATCGATCAATTTGCCAAGAGCTCGTCAGCGAAGGGTCTAAATATTTCTTGCGTTACGAAATCAGAAGCCTGCCACATTTTGATCTCATGGTAATGGATTCCTGTGTTAACTCATGTGTACTGTACTTGGGCAGCATTTTTGCAGTGTTGGAATTGCGGGGATCTTTGAAATTGCGTGTAAATGAAAGGGTGCTACATTTATTATTTTTGCTTATTTTTTAAAAAATGTAACGAGTTTCAAGATACGTCCTTTGAGAGGTTCTGGAGTTTTTGATGCCATTTTTAAATACTGTACTGTTTATCGATTTTTTGAAATGGGGATTGGACTTCTTTATAAAAACGTGCTGTCATATCTTTCTTTCGTTCTAGAAGACATGCTTTTCCCGTTATTCCGTCGTCTCATGATGATTTAGGAGTACTGTTTAGATTCTTCAAACATCGAATGGTGTTAATAATGCCGTTAAAAACTTTGACGATGTACGACCTGCGTTTCTGTTGCTTCACCACAGTACCTCCGGGAGATGTTAAAAAGAAAACCACGTGCTTCCATTCAATACCTTGCTGTATAGTTAATATGGACTTCGTTTCCTGCTTGTCACTCAACCCAACCACCAGTACTAATTATAAGCTTTTTCGCTTCGCCTATTAAAAGAAACATTCCCCTAGGAATGATTTTCTTTTCGCGAATGACGCGGAAAAAGATGAATGCTTCTTCGCCCAGCAATACAATTTTAAAGACTCAGTTCTAGTCTTCGTGGCGAAAGCACCACACCTACCAGACTACTACCAACGCAACTGGACGAACCTGAGCTGACTGTGTTCAATCTCAAAGCTTTTGTGGTCGTGGAAAAACGGGGACCAACGGAATAGTACCGTCATTGGGCCGGTGCCCGACATCGTCAAGGGCTTCTTCTCTGGCCCACTCTGATGTTGGCGGTCATTGCGCCTCGGCTTCGTGCCTTCTCTTGCCCTCTTTCCGTTTCTTCCAAGTCGTTTTTTGCTTTTCGTTTTTTTTTTCATGTATTTTCTTCGTCTTCTTTTCAAATAAGCTCGAAAAATCTAACTGATTTTGAAAAATCCGCGTTGTTGGAAAATGCTCGGCTGCAAAATACGAGGGTTGTCACATTTGAACGCGGTCTCTGATATTTCTAGAGTTGGTGTGATTGTTGAAAAAAGAAATTTCAGGACATAGCCCATGATTTTGTGCGGTTCTAGGATTTTTTCGGATTTTTAAGAGAGTTTTTCAATTTAATGCATGATGATAAGTGAAAAATTTCTGGGTGCAAAAATGTGTCAGGCTTGCTAAGAAATTGAATTTTGTTGTGTTGTTTTACCCATTATTTTTTTATAAATGTTAGATAGGTTGAAACAAGAAGAGTAAATTTTTTTAAAGCTTTCCTGATAATAACTATGGCCGTAAGTGGAATGTTTTCAATCATCATGAAGTAAATTGGAAAACTTTTTTTTTTAATCCGAAAAAAATCTAGAATCCTTAGAAGATTATTATGGGTTATGTCATGCGTTTTTTTTAGTCGCATCTAAACGTAAAATATTAGAGTCGCGTCCAACTGGGACAACCCCCGTAGGTGCTCCGTTTGATGCTGCTAAACGTTGAAGATCATATATTTGATCGGAAATGAAGTCAACTGCTGAGAGTTAGTTCTGTGACTCAACGCAAGTGATCAGAACATTTGCCTGTTGATTCGAAATAACTGAATCAACTCAACGGAAAAAGAGTACCATTGCTTCGTGCGAAGTGCAAATCTTCTTGTGCCGTTATTATTATTTTTTACTTGCTGGTTGCTTTTAGGACCATTCTCAGTCAGTGTATCGCAGATGATCCGGAAATTCTGTCTCTTCAACTTGTTTTAAATATGCAGCCTTAGATGCAATTTTTAAAAGATTAGGAAAACTATTCGATTTTTCCGTGTTTTCCTGAACGTGAAATACTGTACGTCACACTCTCTGTACTGCTGCTCAAAATTACACTTGGAATGAAATTATCTCTCTTTTCTCACAGCCAGTCACGTACGTTCACTCGAAGCAAACATATTCGAAAAAGTTGAAACACTTTACCAAGCCTTTTCGCTGAGAAAAAAAAAAAAAAAAAACGTTTTCCCCTTTGATGTGGTCCGAGCTGGAAACTAATTTCAAACCCAAATATATTCCTCCTTCGTCTCCGGATGCCGCAGGCAAGTGTCAAGGGCTGACTTGATGGGTCTGAGTGTTAGCCCCGTTGAAGCGGTTTTTTTTTTTTACCGTGACTGGGAAATTGAAAAGACTCTTGTCAAAATTCCGTGCTATCCATCTGTTTCTGATCGTGATTCGTGAGTAATATTTTCTCGGCTGAACGAGCACACTAATGGAACCCCCTTGTGCCTTGATGGTCGTTCCGCTGCTGATGAACCAAATCCTCGCTGCCCGGGAATAAAATAACCTTTGTTCATTTAATAAATTAAAAAAAATAATAATATCGGGAATGCGAAGTTATGCGAAATATGCTGACGAACAAAAGGATGCCATTCAATCAAGTTCTGCGCATATTTATTAGCTAGACGGGAGGAATTTTTTTTTTCTTCTCTAGAATCTAGAGAGATCGGAAGAGGCGCTTCATTTACAAAATTGCATCAAATAATTTCTTTTGTAGAATCTACAGTATTTGCACGTGGGTTAATTTAGGTGGACAGGAAAACGGGTTTCTCAAAAGAGATCAAATGCAGCTGAGATTATTTTTTCGTTTGTTAATGTCGCATGTCTTCGATATCTTTGCGTCCAAATCTATTTTTTTATTCAATGTTGGAAAGTGAGGCTCCTAGATTCGGACGTCATTGGTGCTTGCACCATGTTCGTGTGTTGGAATGTCCGCATGTTGGATCCCTTTTTACCATATACTTCAATGGGAGCTTTTTTAATTTGTTTTCCAGTTCATCAAAAATTAGGAGTAAATCCCCCGAAAATTGAATAAAATGTGTTTCTCAGCTTGAAGATACAGCAGAATATAACTGCTCAGAATTAAGAGAATCACACAGAATCCAAGTTGGCATCAAAAATGCTCCTTAAAGCAAACAAGGGCAAGTTTTGCTATCGTGTGCACAGATGATGAGAGTATACATAAAAAGTGTAACTTGTTTTCGATTATATACAGTATATTAGAGTAAATGTATGATAGAAACCATGTTTAATTTTTTTTACATGTAAATTGTTTAAGAGATACTGTATACAAATTTTGAAAAGTAATTATTTCCCACTTTATCTAGAAATGTTGTAAAGTTCTCGTATGTTGAGACATCGTCCGACAGATTGAAGTTTCACGTGTCCCTAAGTCGAATCGTCCGTATGTTTGGGTGTACTGTACGCATGTTGGGGTCTCTGCTGTACAGTAGTTGTTCGAGGCTAGAGATGAAAGTATGAAACAATGACCAAATGAAGGCAGGCGAATTCGTGCAAGAATCGCCAGCATTCCCTGGTGCCTGCAACCCGGTTCGTACGGGCATCGGTGCGAGCATTGGAGCGTGCAGTAATGCCTTATTGTGGGTAACGGTCAGGCTTTTATTTCCTTCCTTCCTTCCGGTTTGCTCGCCTCCTTGCACCGTTGGCTCGACTCCCCTACGCACACACACCCAGGAATTTCTTTTCAGTTGATGACGCGTCTCGGCCGAAAGATGGACGAAGGAAGACGTGCTCTGAAGGTCAGTGGAATGACGAACCCTGGCGCGGTCCCGTTTTCTGACGGCGTCATTTCCGCTGTCTGCTTCCGGACAATGAGCGAACCATCTCTCTATCTCTCTTGAACTTGGGTAATTTTCAAAGGACGTGGTGTGTTATGTTCTTGTCGAGTATTCCTCCATCACCATTGTAACTGCACAAGAAATACATGCAGACTCTCTCTAAAGCACTTTTCCCCAACCTTTTTGTGCCCGCAGACTGGCAAATTTCCATGACATTTTTCGCTGACCAATAAATTTTCGAAAATTTCGCAGGCCGGCGAAGTTTCATAAAATTTTTCCAGACTCAAAAAGGGTTTTCTGAAAGACTTCATGGCAGGTATATTTAAAAAGTTTCTTTTTTTGTGCAAAGTTAAGTTCCTTTTTTTTGCAACAATGAAACAGATTTGGTGAAATGTCTTCAAAAAATTAGAAAGGTGGGCTTGGAAGAAAGGTTAACAGAATGAAACATTTTAATAATTTATTTCATGAAGCAAACATGTTTCCGAAGTGTTATTAGGAGAATAGATAACATTTTATTTTCATGAGATAATTTTAACTGCCATTGTCTTGCCCAAACATCAGATAAAAATAATTCATAGCTAATTTTGATTTATAATGCTGGAGAAAATTTCCCGCGGACTGGCAAAAATCATGTGGTATTTATCTAATCTTTTTTCAGCGCTACCGTCGTATACTGGGCACGTTCTTATTTCTCTCTGTTTGACTTTCGAAAAAAGTCGACGTAATGCAACTTCGATTTCAAATTTTTAAAGAATTTTTGAGTGAAGCTTGACGCAGCAACTTTTACCTGCTCATTTGAATCTCTCAAAGTCTCAAATTGGTGTAACGACGTTCCAGATCTTAAAATTTCTTTCTTTCAAGCTTTAATTGTGTGGTAAAAATTTCTGAGAGTCTTCAAGGATTACTGGTCGTCTGCAGTAAGCTGGAGTTCGAAGGATTTGTTTATCAAATCAACCGAGGAAAAATGTCAGTACTGTACATTCTAGGTCATGATATTGCCCATGGTTCATTCCATAATTGAAATTATTTTACTTTTGTGTTCTCACACACTTCTGGTCTGACCATCTTTTTCAGAGGAGAAGGCAAAGGATTCGTCGGCAATATATGCAGTCCACCTGTCTTCAATCTCTTTTTTTTTCATGTTGAACGTCTCGTACATTTCTTCGTTATCGTTCTATGATGGGCACGGTTTTTGGGGTATCCAGCAAAGAAGACGCCCAGACAATCGCTTGTTAGTCTTCCGAACGGGATCAGATTAAAATAAGAAAAAAAACGTGGTTCAGGACATTTTCCATGTTCGTCCGCAATTGAAAGCCTCTTGATGCTCACAGCGTGACGTGAACTGGACCAGAGCAGTGAAGCGGGGTGGGTTCATGTCGTCCCCAATGCATCACTTCCACGTAAAAAAAAAATTGGAATAAATAAAATAGTCCGACAGAAAGAAGACTTGAAAAAAAGAAGAAGAAAAAAACAAAGCACTGAGTGCAGGAACGGGGTGAGGCGAGTTGACGTCGGATCGATGTAGGGGGCGGAGGAGGAAATGCGGGGCGTCGTAAGGTCAGGCGGGTTCCTGGCCCGTGGGCCGGGGCGTGAAAGGCACGACGCCCGCGTCGCGTGACTGCGCAACCCGCGTCCGACTGATCACCATTCAACCGCGGTACACAAAGGGAAACCCCTTTTGGCAAATGCGAGCATACACACGACGGAGGTTTTGTATATGCACTGTATATCTTTCTCTGTTTCTCCTTTTCTGGTGTTTGTGCGACCTGGATCCTCCCCGCTGGGGAAGAACCGTTATTTCTAGAAACCCCAAAAAAAACATATACTGTATTACACGAACCATGAAACAGGTGTGGCGAACGGAACGCCGGAACGAGCTGTTCGTGACTTCCTGCGCTCAAGGGCTTGTTTCGAAAGTTGAAGCAAAAAACCTGCAGATCACTGTCAAAGATTTGAGAAAAAAAAACAATTGGCAAAACGAAAGAGAAATAAAAAACCGAGTGGCGTGAGTGTCACGAGTCACGACCGAGCTGTGACTTGAATAACGAATTGCGACTTGGAGACGAATATTGTCGATACTTCGGCAACTATTTATTTCCTAGTCTCTCTCTCTCAAAAAAAAAAAAGGTTTCCAAAAAGAGACCATTATACACGCAGTTAGTTACGAATATCATTCATTAATCCAACCGAGATTACATCATCATGTCCTGAAAATGTTATTTCTTCATGTGCGAGGATCGTTTATTAATGAAATTTATTTATGATTCTTACAATTATAAGGACGATGCAACTTTATACATCACGAAAACATTTCAGATGTGGAAAAATAATGATGAAATTTCTTTTGAAGAGGGAAGAAAAATCATTCAACAACCTGATCTCAAGTACAGTACATCCCTATCTTAATTGAGGGAATAATTGAGCCGTTATTGAAATTTCTGCACATTGAGCATTGTTTCGCTTTTTTTGCGCTAAAAATGAAAGAGACGTATAATTTCTTTGGACTCTTGAATTTCGAAATGTCGATATTGACTTTTTTTATTCCTCACAAATGACACATATGCAGGTTTAATGTCATTAAATCAATTTCAGTACACTAAACGTAAACCGAGTTTTTTCTAATCAACGTTCAACCGTGTTTGAAAACAATTTAGATTTTGATTTAAAAAAAAGTTTTCCTTTATGATGAATTAGGTTTGAAACCGCTGTGACATGCAACTTCCATTATATTGAGTTGAAAAGGCCACGATTTTTGCCAAACTCGGGATTTCAAGTTTTGTTTCCGGGTTAACAACATATGCACTTTAACGTATTATTATTTTGGTCCAGCGAACGCAATTTTTCACGTGGTATAAAGGATTTTCCAGTGAACCGCCTACATAATTAGTATCGCATTTTTAGCTGTGCAATGTGTTGCTACTTTTTTTGTTTCGAGTGGGAGCAGGTCGATGCTCCTTTTGCTACCGAGCGTGAACCTGTGACCCTATTTTGTGTACGCTTGAAAAGCAAAGAAGAACGGGTTTCGAGAAGCATTTGCATATTTATTTTTCTTCGCCGTGTTACAAAGCCTCTGGGCTGTCGAAAATTTATGCCTGATCCGGGTCTGTTTCCGAACCGTGCAAATACCTGCGCTTTGTTCGCTGTTTCAGCGTGAAAAAACCTATGCGCAGCTTCGAATTTTATGCTTATCGCAGATTTTTCGCACTTCTTGGATTCCCCGCCAAAGCTCCCTAGATGTGGGAAGTATAGGTGTTCCTTTTTCGGGACTGCAAATATTTTCCGAGGGGAATTTGTGGGGTTTTTTTTGCGCGCGAAGGTGCCGCTGTTTGATTTTTCAGACAAGTAATTATAATACAGTACAACACCATGCCGAAGGTTTCGTAACGTAAACTGTAATTATCTGACCCGTTCTTCGATTTCTCGCGCGTAAAATTGCCCTAATATTATGCTCCTGAAGCGCTTAAAGCAACTTTGCACTGACTTTAATCCTCGCGAGTTTCTTGATGGTGCATATTTCGTTCACGAATAAACCTGCAGGTGCAGTCGATTTTCAGTCTGCTCGTGAATTACATGCGAAATCGATTGAAAAATAAGTTACAGTCTTTCGCTTTTACGGCTGATTTTTAAAAATCTCTTTTCCACGAAGAGGAAGAGAGAATTGCGGAATGCGCATTCGTTGGCGTGGGTCGATGTCGGTGTCGACGCCCTCGAAGGAGCTTCGCTGACTGAAAAACAATGACTCGGCGAGTTCCAGAGTTGCTTCTCCTTTTATGAATTGCGGAAAAGAAACTGGGCAAAAAAAAAACCTAAGAACGGACGAAGAAGCTAAGCTTCTCAACAAATGAAAACAACACTCGTGCTGTAGACGCTTAACATTTTTTGTATCTAGTTATTTTTTTATGTCGAGTTTGCATTTTGCTTGCGAACAACAACACACTCGATGTAGCAACGAGCCTCTTGACGGACGTTGTCGAGGATTTCACGTACTTTTTCGCGTGAATTTTGCTCTTGTGATGAGTAGGAAATGTAAGTTGAAGTATCTTTCTTTATACCCAATAAAGCATTACAAAATGTCGTGTCCTAAGAAATGAGAGCAGTTGTTAGAAAGCATGAAGGAACACCATCAATTTTGGACCTCAGTTTGGGGGTCATTTACATTTTTTTCCAGAAAGAACTCCATTTTTGAGCAGGAAGTCGCTGAATTTTAAGTTGGCCCAAACCTTTTCGTCTTGTATCCTCATTTAAGAAGCAATTTGAGACCCAGAATATCACCATTTGCAATTGTTTCCCCACAGCGGAATTACTTGGAGAGAGCGGTTTGAACTGCATTGATTAGAGTACATTTATAATGAAATTCCTTTTCAATTTTTGTGCAGGTAACAGCTCACTTTTTTCAAGTGAATTGAATTGAACAGCACGCTTTATTTTCCGCTTTTCAGCATTCACAAGGTTCAAGCAATGTTCCCACATCCAAACCCCCACTCCTCCCCTCCCACATTCACCCAAACACATTCTTCACATCAGAATTGAAAACAGAGAAACAAGCTGTACATGGATATTGAAAAAAAGAAGAAGAGGCATCCCAAAAAGTGCAACCGCACAACTGATGTAAATACAAAAGTTCAAGAGGTACTGCATAAAAATTCGCATGTCCGGGTCTCACTGTACTTTTCCAAAAATTCTACATTCTGCCGTCACTGGGTGAAGAAACCTCGATTCACTCCATTATAATTCTAGGGGAATCCCCCTGCTGTTGCCAGCATTTGTAACCATCATTGCCCGTTGAAAACGTGGCTGCGAGACGGTTTGTATTCCGTCTGGTCTCCACGATACGCGAAAGCGGAAATTCGAGATGGGTCTCCAGTGACAGAAGGAAGCAGGACTCGTATAAAGTGGGAAGGAAGCCCGTTTTTCTTTCGGAATGGCAGACTGGGTTTGTTGAACCCGATCCTGAGCCCGTTCAGACCAGCTTTCCCGAGTTCTTTCTCAACCCATTCGCCACTTTCTTCCTCCTTTTCCTTCACAATGGCATGAAATGTGCTCGCAAGGATGAAGCTTATGGATATAATTTATAAGCGGCTTATCTCGCGAAACGACACCCGTTGCCTTGGCTTCCTGTCTCTCTCTCTCTCGCCGAAAAGCAATACATTTCTGACTAATTTTATATAGTTACATTTATTAAGTAAAGAAGAACGCGAGACATAATCTTTTATGCACTGTTTTGATAGTTAAACTGTACAGCGTTACCGAGGTCGGCGGTTGCGGAGCCTTCAATACGAAATTTAACTGCATCGCAATTAATCATCAGTGCAGTCGTAACTCGTATTAATGGCCCATTAAAAGTGTCTTCATCGTGCTTTAAATAATGTGATGAAATAGCGATGGGATATATTGTAAGACTTGCAGGAGGTAATGATTCCTTCGACGAGTTCTCCGCTGAACCAAAGAGATACTGTCATGAATCCTTGTATGATCATATGTAATTGATTTCACATGATGGATTATGCATGTGAGGAGAAAAAAGGAACTGATCAAGATGATTTGACAGGGGTGAAAATTGACGTACACATATTGAAAGCATCTATCAAGTTTTAGGTTTTGAGAAGCAAACGTTTGAGTTGTCTTCATTTCCTGCGAAATTTGCGAAATGAAAAAGGCCGTCTTTACCTTGGATGAAGACGTGCGACATAAAAAAAAAAGAAAATTGGTCAAGTACTGTATTTCATTTTTCCGCTCGATTTATTTTAGATTTGGCAAAAATAAATTTTGGCCTGAGGTTCCGACGACGTCCTTCGAACGTTCGTGGCAGTAAAAATATATTACGGCCGAGGAAATGCGCAAAAGCTTTCACCTTGTCGAAGAGAAAAGCAAGAGAATTGCAAAGACCCTTCCCCCCGTGTGCAGATTTTTTTTCCTCTCTCTGATTTTGTCAAACTGGGTCGAGGTGAATTGCATCCACGCTAAACTCGACGCTTTGCTGGGCGTGAAGCACAGCACGTGTTGCCTTCTTGTTTCAAAACATGCATCCGTTTACTTTCTTTGTGTGGAAGAGATGAATGATTGCAAAAGCGCTTTTACGACGCCGCGAGTTTTTTCGGCGAAGGAAAAATTTGCGTTGCACTTTCGTTCCGCTCTAAAAACGTAATATGGCTCGCTCAGACAAAGACGCTTTTTTTCGCCTCTGAGACCAGGGATTTTACCTCCTTGAAAAACCACATGAACTGGAACGGAAAAATTGAAAAAAAATCAGAAATGTTTCCTTAAGCAACCTAAAAAAAATATTCGACGAGATTACCCGAAATTTCTGTCAATGCGTCATGTTCTCAGCGATTCTTGCTGAAAATGTGCCTCATTTTTTTCAAAAGCGCAGCAGAATTATTTTAATTTAAGAATATATTATTTATATTTAGGCTAACAATTAACTCAAGGGTTTATAATTTTAGATAGTTTATGATAAAACGCCGTCTTTTATGGTGTACTAAGTCATGAAACGAGAAAAGCAACGAACTCCTAACAATTTTTGGAGAATTCGCATTTTAATTCGACTAGCATGTCTTACAACTGACTGGACCTGGAATAATCGTCAATCAAGATTTCAACCCTTGAGAAATATCCGCGACCTCCCATGAACCATGCGGGGCCAGTCGAGGAAATATGCAAATTACTGCGGTTATTGCAAAAACATATGAACATTTCACTTGTGGGTGCTGACTTACCGCCTCGCGAGAAGAGAGTCTACGCAGAAGTTGAAAATTCTACACGAAATTTTTCGAGTGTCCACGTGTATTGTGGAATTGATGGGATGAGAAATGCTGATGTAGCACCACGCCCGACTCCGGAGCAGTAATCAAAATCACATCAAACATTGTTTGCTATTTTCCACGAAGTAAATTCCTTTTCACGGAAATGCTTCGCATAATTACCTAAAAAGCATAGACATGTGCGAGAATGTTGTTGGGGCGTTGAGTAATCCAATTTTCTGACGTAGAGGGATTTTCCAATTTTTTCCTTATAGGTGTATGACGTTTTTGAAGAAAAAAAAACGAAATAATACTGCTCTACAGTATTTGTATTTCCTTGCGGTTTTTGATGACGCCATTTTAAAAATTCGAAACTCATTATTTTCATACTGTATTCGCACCACAGTTGTTCGTTGTGGTACAGAGTCGCAAAAATTCCACAATAAAAAGGGGCATTTTGTGTAGCAATAATTAGCTAAAAAAATTAGAAAATTATAAAATAACGATGAATCGTGTTTATTGTTCCATCTTTCGAATTCGAAAGGCTTCCGAATTTTCCGAATCTAGTTCAATATTCCATCTGTCCAATTCGAAGGCCTCCGAATCATCTTCCGTAAACAGAGCAGAGAGGTGTACCGAAGCCTGGAAAGTAATGTATAGTCGAACCTCTTCAAGTTGAACTTGTAGGGGGTTAGCAAAAAATTTGATATATGGAGGTTTCATTTTAGGAAACCGAGCGATTTCGTTGTGGGAAAGATGGAGGAATTGAAGGAAATTGTAAATGTTGATATTCTGGGCTTTTAATTGCTTCTGAAATGAGTTTACAGGATACTGGACATGGAGGCGGGGGTTCATTTTCCCCAATTAGTCTGTTACTTTCTTTCAAGACAAATCAAGTTACTTTTATTGCTTTTCTCTTTCGTGTGTCAAGAAAATACTGCCCGAAAAGGCCAAAGAAAATTCAAGAGTTACGGAGGCTTGAGACAAAAAGCCTTTCAGTTGAAGATTCTTTTAATGCATTGTTTCCAAGGGAAATCAGACCCTTTACTTGAAACAAATGCGACTTGAGGAGGTTGGAGTTATGGAGGGTTCAACAGTACCGTATCATTAAATCCGCCAAGAATAAGTTAATCGCAAGCACAAAAGCCATCAAATGTCGAAGCACGGAATTGAAACGTTGTGTGTGTGTCAAGCCCATCCTGTTTCACTCCAGGAAGTTACTTGACAAGCCCAACAGAAACGCTATCCAGTTGGGTACGGACGAACCGCGTGCTATCGCGTTCGAGAGGGCAAAGACCCCGCGAAAGAAAGCGCCTCATCATTTCTAATGACTAACGCACTGCGAAAAAAAAGGAAGACTCGATATGAAATGAAATGAAAAAAAGAAAGAAAGAAGAAAACCGAACCTGGGAACAGGTTGGAACCCGTTCCCCGTGCTTCCACGCACCGGCATCTGTGCCAGGGATACCGGGTCTCTTTCGTGCCTTTTGGCTGCCTTCGTTCGCCCGTCATCGGAATGACTGATGCTCCACTTGGAATGATGAGAAAATAATTTTCGGTTTGTAAGTACAGTACTATATATTCGAAATTACAGCAATTCCTTTCCGTTTTCCTATACTTTTCTTAACTTTCAAAATCAGGGTATTACAGTATTTATACTTCAGGAAAACTATTCCCAAACTGCGAATCGATTAGAAATTCATGGTATTTACTTCAGTGAAGAGTAATTGTAACCAGCATATGAGTTTCATTCAATTATGATGAAAATTTCACTCCGATGAAGAGTGTGAAAACTTTTTAAATCTCTAAAATATTCAGACAGTATCTTTTACTATGTGCATGTACGACTCTCACTACAACGATTTTCTCTGCATAGCGCTTTTTTTTGGTACCATGGGGCTCATTTCCCATGCTAGAAGGGTTATCTACAGCAAAAATTCCTCTACAACGAGTTTTTTTTATTTCATTGTGATGTGAGTCCACCCGTGTATACTATTGGCGGATAAATTCAGTCGATCCTTTAAAAAATTAGCCTGCATCTGCTTCAATTTGACAGAGGAAGTACAGTATCTCATTGAAAAAAATAGCAATATTTTTCTTCAACCTTGTAAATTATCACAACTTGTCTCAAGCTTTTTAAGCGTAATTGCAATAACTGTTGGGAGTCTAATTCAGCGATATTCCAAATCGTGAGATCTCCCCTGTTTTTTTATTTTATTTTTTTAGATCAATATCGAAAAGTTGTTCAGACCAGCTGTTAATAAGCCTAATTAGACACATAATACGTTGCGAAGCCTTTCGTTGCTTCAAATGCATAATTGATGAAGCGGTTCGCCGTCGAGACATTGATGACGATATGCTCTGATTTGCATTTTTCTTCTCATATTTTGTAGTACCTCATGCTGACGTGGACTTACAAAATTAAGAGCTTCCCCGCAGTAAAGCTGAGTGCTATGTTTAGGTCTTCAAACGACTTTCGAGCGCGACCGAAACACGTTTACGAGCTGGCATTCCAAAGGAATACATCTGATTTACCGAGGTGTTAAGCGTTCCGGAGGTCATAAAACGTGACAGGTCATTTAGTGGGAAAGAATGGATGAATTTGCGGTCTGGAAAGCCGACGAATGCCGCGGAGAGAAACTTGTGAGGATTTCCGAGCAAGTTTTCCGCTCTGGATGCGTTCCAATAATGTTTCTCTAACTTCTAGCTCAAATTATTCCGTGTTCATGAACTTTCGAGGGGCGTTTCTTGACATTTTTTTCCGAAAAGTTGAACTATTCCGAGTGAAGGATCTGGAAGTATTGTTTCCTTACGTTTTATCAATTTTGCATCTGAATCAAAGTGTTTTTTGCTTCTTCTTGCAAATGCACTTCGTATGAACCCCGCTCATAGTCCAGAAGTTGAGTTGTAGATGGTTGGGCAGGGGTCTATCCGAGGTTTTCATCAATTCAGGGTAGTTTTGTTCCCTATTTTAACTTTTTTTTTAAGCAAAGCTAAAAGACACGGAAGCTTTATATCTATAAAAGAGGAAACATCACGCACGAGCCAATTGTTCCGTGGCTTGAAGAAAAGTGCCTGAACACAAGAAAAAAGCGGAGAAAATCCCGTATATGACTGAAAAGCTTTTCTAATTCCAAGTGCTGTTTATTACGTTTTCTCAAGTGTTGTAGGGTTTTGAATGAAAAAAAAATCTATTTTCCCCCGTGGGAAAACTCTGTATGAAAATTTACGTGAGTTCAAAATTTATAACTTCGATGCGAATTGGTAAAATATTTCCGAAATAGAAATCTTCTTACTTATAAGAACGGGTTGCATTCTGTCTTCTGCTATTGCAAAACCATTTCTTCATTGAGAGAATGAAACAAGTTTCAAGAGAGAAAAACATTGGAAATACTGTACAGTAAAACCTCGTCACAATGGAGCCATAAACACTGGGAAAACAGTTTCGTAATAACAAAAGATTTTTTATTACGCGATTTGAACAACATTATTGCTATCAGACGGGGACCTGAAAAACAACTCCTTTGTAGCCAATGATTCGTTATGATGAGTTTCTACTGTATAAAATTAAAATTATATTGTTTCAGGTTGTTCTCATTTCATCCCTTCGCTCTCAAACCCCCCCCGCGTTTTCTGACATTTGTCACTACAAAAATTTCAGGAAAAGAACAGGTGGATGTCATGTATGAAAATTTAGTAGATTAAAAAATTAATCTAAAAAACCACGTTTTAAAAAAACAAAAAATAACCTTAAACGTGGTGTGCATCTATTTTTAGCTAGTCGGGAAGTGAGCAAAATTTGAGTTGCAAAATTTGATCTGGACAAACAAATGGACAAGAAAGCGAGTTAATAAAAACGTGCTAATTAATAAAATAAACTCAAATGAATTGAGGAACATTTGCCCGATTTCAAGCCTATTTAATCCAATGCCGGTACTGTATTCTACTACTGTAAAGTGAGAACGGAGTCAGATACTGTTGCACTATTTTAAACGCTGAGTCACCATTTTCCTCACAGCACGTCTATATACAGTACAATACCTTCCAATTCCACGTCTTACAGAGTCACACCCTCGAAGAGGCTTTCATCTGACGTCCACAGTACGGTACATACTGTATTACGGTTAAACATTACAATAAAAATCACTGCAGACGGATCAAGCAATGACTTGAGCAAGGTGCGGGAGAGGACGTTGTTTGCATGCGGGATGAGGCTTTTGGAGTTCAAGGTCGCCTTTTTTCGTCGAGGCGATAAGGATAATACAATCTTGTAGGGAGCGGTGAGCAACGTTGCTTCGCACAAGAAGAAGAAGCGTGAGGATGTTGTATACTACGGTATGCTTGGGTCAAAGCACTCTGTGCCTGCCTTCCTAGCTCTTGCTACAATATCATCTTTCCTCGCTGGAAGACAGCGGTTCGTGGCACGAAATGAAGCCGGCACCCGTTAGGTCTGTGTTGCGGTGCGGGGCCGGCCATGTTGGAACTCGTTTCAGCCCTCAGGGGGGGGGGGGGGGGGGGGGGGGGGGGCGGGGGGGGGGGGGCGTGGGGGGGTGGCGGGGGGGGGGGGGGGGGGGGGGGGGGGGGTTGCTGCATGACGGGTGCTGGCGCTGTTGCGAGTCCTCGACTGGCCACGAGCCCGGATTTGGCTTGGCCTACACAGCTTCAGACTTCTCATTGCTTTCGTTGTTTCGGATTTGTGTCGTGAAGGTCAAAACTCTTGAAGCGAAAATTTCCAGGGCCCATCAAAAAATTCGAGTAATGAAAACAAGCATTTTTGTTGTGGGAAAGATAGAAGAATTGCCGGAAATTGTAAATGTTGATATTCTATAGGCCTTAAATTGCTTCTTAACCCTTGCCCAGCAGAGCTATATTTTTGCAAAATGTTGTGCTAATGAGCTCTGAAACTTGAAAATTTGCATTTTTAAACCAAGGCTTATACTGTATCAGGAAAATGGTCCAATATTTTTTAATAATCCTGCAGAACATTTTGCGCCATGAAAATTCCTCTCTGGGTAGCATTTTTTTCCTGCATTCCCAGCATAAGATTAAAATTGGGGTTTTCTCAAGACTATGACATTTTCTCTACCTAGATTTTTCCCGACTTAGGCCTTCCGAACCCAGTGACACTTCACTAATTTCAGTGACCTTTGGTCAAACTGAAATGCACTTCCCTCCAGAAAAATCCAGACTCTGCAGTGGTATGGAAAAGAACCCTCCACTATCTGTGGGTTGAATGAGTTGACAGCATGCTTAACTTGGGAACAAGGACTCGTTTGCACAAACGGTCTTTCATTTCCCCTTCAGAATTCATCATTCCTTTTGAATTCTTTCCTCTTTCACGTGTCAATAAAATTATAACAAAAATGTCCCAGTAAATTCGAGTTTCCGAGGTTTGACGAGGAAAGCCTCACGTATAGTAGGGTAACGTTTTTAAATGCATTGTTTCTGAGGGAATTCAGACAGGGACTGGGAACAATAAATCGACGTGGTACAAAATTCCACTTGATGGGGAGGTTTGAGTATTATCCAGGTTCAGCTGTATTTTCAGTAGTACAGTACTTTTTTTAATCTCTCCCCTCATCATATATTCGGTTCCTCATGTCCCCGGAAACTCCGGGAGGCCGGGGGGGTTTCGGAATAGTGCCCGAACCCGCGGACACAGTTATCCGAAACCCGCGCGTTCCCCCGCCCGGTTCAACGACCCCTCGTGTGCCGCCGACGTCACGAGGGCCAGGGCCGGCGTCTGGCAGCCGGTGTCGAGACGGGGCCTCGGATCCAGGCCGTTTGACCTTGGGCGACCTTGCCATTGAAACGGCGCGCGCGTCGACTCGGCCGTGGAACGAATGTCGACGTCGACGGGACCAGTGACGACGACGTCGACCAGTGCGGAACGGAACGGAACGGAATGGAGGGAATCGCGGCCAAGTGGCGCTTATCGGGCGTTCAACCCTGCCCGTCGTCGTCGTCGTCGTTGGCCAGCTGCTGCTGCTTCCGGCATCGCTGTTTCCTATACTGTATATAGAGCTGCTCTGCAGTGTGGGATTTCTTCTCTGCGCCACTGTGTCTTTGTACTTGACTCAGTGGTGTTTCAGTATTGTACGGTACTCTGTACGATACATTATTGTGCAGTATTGTACACGGGTGTACGTCCCTCTGGGATGCTGACTTGGACTTGGTGCTTTGAGCGAGGATCAGTCGGCTGTACTGCACTTTGATGTACAGTACTTTTTATCCTCTTTTTGACCATACGAGCCACTGTCGTGGTGGCTCTTCTCGACAGCTGTTACGAATTCTTCTGCTCATCTCTTTCGTTTTTCCTCTTCATTTATTCGTCTACTTCTTCGTCTGCGTGTTCCCCGCAGGAAAATTGTCTGAAATGCGGTAAATGATCCCCAGTCGACCGACTACAGAAGAAGGAAATTTTTAAAATGATAGCCACTTCAAAAAATAATGTCAAAGGGAAGTTCGTTCAGTCATCTTATAACGTGATATGATTCAATTGAAAAACATTTCGTAAGTTTGATCACGGACACCATTTTTATAAAGGAAAATCTGATTTAAAGAAACTTTTCGTGACTTCAAATAAGAAAGTTCGTTTTAATGAATAATTTGTTATAACGAGATTTACGAAATTATTCATCCCCCCCTCCTTTTTTTTTTACATCGGACCCGCTTATTGTCAATTATATCTTTTTTCTGTCAATTTAAGATTTTAAAAATATTTGAAAAACGTGAGTGATCATCTTGAAAAATATCTTCAATCGCGCATTTCATATGTTGCACCTGTCTCTATTCATGGAGGATAATGTGTGGAACCACTTGTGAGGCTGTTTTTCATGGATTACAGCTTCTATACATGCTACAAGAACCAGTCAGTCACATTTGAAATCATAAATAGCAGACTTTGCCTGCCTTATTAAGGAAATTTTTACCTTGAAATATTCTATTCAACATTCATCATACAAGTTTGTTATTCTGGAATTGGGAAGTTTGTTGCAATGTGATTGTTTTAACATGGGATCTACGGGTGTTATCTGTCGGGCCTTGGGAAACAATTTCTTATACTTTACTGCACTGAAAAATGTAGTGTGACAGTATATGTTGTAACGCGATTTTAGTTTAATGCTGAATTTTATGAATTCCAAGAAAAATTTGACATGTTCTGCCTTTTTCGTCTTTATATTCTGGAAAATTTTCTTTTAAAAAACGGTTTACAGTATTTAAATGAATCTCATTTTGTAACAACTTTTTCCAAAGAAAAGTGAATTTATGGAGCCGGTATTCTAGCTTGAATTTGCACCTTTGTTAAAATTCCATCGGGGCAAATGCGTCTCAACAGAGGGCTTCACAATTTATTTTTTCTCTAGCTCGGAATATTTTTCTAATGTACAGTACTGTGATAAATTTTTTGTTTGCTGTGAAGCTTGCCTGAAAACATTTTTGAAATTAAAGGATGAAAGTATGAAAGTGGCTTTTCTTCGTTTCCAATGCCCAAGCAAGGTTTCTTCCACGAAGGTTCAATGAAATACTTTTCGATTGAGCACTACTGACGATGACGTATCAGTTGTGTGTGTGTGTTGCTGCACTATGGTCTCTTCCGCTTTGGCTTCTTTTTTCGATACGATCGAGTCAAGGTTAGGTTTCCATTCGCATTTGTTTGGCTTTTATCTAATCAGCTCCATGTTGCCATGTGAGCTTTGGGTATCGGTCGTGTGAAACCTTTTTGGTTACACCAAGTGTTTGTGTTGCAACACGGAAGATCGGTTTGTATATTTGCTGCACATAAAACGGCTTATTCAAAGCTCGAAAGCACGCAATCATGCTGGCTCTATTTGCATTCCTTTGATTCGCTTTCGAGTTCAATCTCAAAGCTCGGCATGAATAATGAGCATATTTCATATGCTCGAAACACGACTGCTGGTGTTGGGATAATCCAGCTTCTTTTCTGGAAATTAATTTATCCTTTCCCGGAAATAATCGAAGATTGCCGGAAATATTTCTCTAATTTGTTCTGAAACATTCTCTGATTCCCGGTGGCCATTTAAGTTTATCCAGCTCTGGGTTATTTTCCTTCCAAAAAAAAAAAGAAAGACGTTCTAAAATATTCAACAAATCAGAGCAGTAACGATATATTGTAATTGGCAATTATTGCATTGAACAAATTCGATCACCAATATTCCTCATTGCTGAGGCTGCTTGATTAGGAAACAAGAATCTGCTCAGAGATTATTTACATTTTTAAACAAGGCTCCGAAGCAATCCACGCTTCCGACCAAAGCGTCCGGCAAAAGTCTTTTAAAAACGAATAAAAAATCTTCTCATCGAGTAATAACGAACAAGAAAACCCTATTGAATTAAATGAGAAAAAATACTCATATATAATGCAGAAAGCATTAAAAGGTGACAAAGAAGCCTTATTTCCTCTCAGTAATGTTCAAAAATGTAAAAAAAAAAAAAAAAATAGCTCCGTACATTCTTCTCGATCTATCCAATGAAGTAAGCTTCGAATTGGCGAAACCTATAAAACAACTGCTCTACAATATTTATCTGAGAATGCCGACACGCACATTCTGAAGAAAATATCATTTCTATTTAAAAAAAAAGGCTTTCTTAGTTCAAGTTTTTGTTACCCGGTGACACTTGTAGAGCTTTTCCTTCGGAATGCATATCTCACACCTGACCCGAATGACCTGATTATGACCCGCGTCTGTCGTAATCAGCTCGCTGACGTCGACTTTCCCGAGGGGCTTCATGTTTCTCCGGAAGTGTCGTATTTCTCATCAAAAGAAAAAGCCGCTCTCGAATGTGCCAAAGGTCGTCGTCCGAGAACTGTGCCACGAGTGCTAGTGGAGAAAGCGAGCTCAGTGCTGGTCGTACTTATCGCACTTGTTATTTTTCCGCCGACTTTGATCATGACGGTCGACGACCCCTGGGTGTGGGGTCATTCAGAAACACTTTTTTTGTTTTTAAATCTCAACGGATGTGATCGTGGTTTTTTTGTTTGTTTTGGTGCGACTACTTTTTACTGATGGAAGTATTAAATCTGATTCGTTTCTGGAAAAATTTTACTATTGTTGGTTCGGCGGAATATCGTGGATGCCATGGAGCACTAAGAAGTCGCAACTGGAGATTTGAGCCTCTTCGTTCGACTTTCTTGTTGAACATTTTTTCGTAATCATATTTTATGAATCGGAGGAGAAATAGTTCATGTTGCGGATATTTATTTGTTGCTGAGAAATGCTTCAATGACATGCACGGCTTTCGTTCGACTTTTTAAGTACAATATATGGTTTTCGACGAATCGCTCAAAAAACTGACGTCCTGAACGTTCAGATAACTTTTCGGCATGAAATCAGGGGGATTTTTGGGTAATTTGTATGTTCAACCAAAAAAAAAGAAATCTTGAATCTAGATCTTTCATTATGAAACCAGTTGGAAAAACAGGAAAATGTACGTAAAGTGGGCATTTGAGACCGATTTACTAATAATTACGAGTACAGTATGTACCCTGTGTCAACCAAACCTGGATGGGAGAAAACTGGAATACTGGCGAGGAATTTTTCAATTTTTTCTGGTTAAAATCTGCGTACATTTCGAATTTCATAATTTGGAAACTTAGTTGAAAATGTAGCGCCAACAGTATCTGGGAAACTTCGGCAATTTTTTTTTAAACGCGGAATGTGGTTTCTGCTTAATTTTTGGAATCCATTAAGTGCTGGTGAGATTCGATTTTTGTTAAAGCCGACGACGCGCGAATAATAAAATAATTTCGTGGTTTGAAGTTTCGACGAGCTTTCTTTAATGTTCGAAGGAGCAAAAATCTCCGAGAAATAAAATTCATGAACTCGGTTAATACAGTAATTCATCATTTATTGGCGGTGAAATTTCACCGCCAATATGATTTGTGCTTGGACAGCACATATGTGCTAATAAAGTATTTCCTATCAATAGTTCGATTTGTCATGCGCACTTACAATTGAATCCATGCAAAACTCTTGATTTTTTTTCGGAATGTGGCTAGAATTTAAATGCAGTCCGATCCAACCCCTTCGTGACGTTTTGGCAATATGTCTTGAATTTGTGAATGGAAATTTCTCACGAAACCCAGAAATCCCAAGTACTCCTGCCCTTTTGACACCTGGAAAGGGTCTCTATACGTCCCAAAGAAGGTCGAAGACTGCATGACGTGTTTGTTTTGATAAGTTCTCGTCAAGAAAGCCAGATACGTTTGACGGCTTCTCTCCGCGGCAATGTCGGGACTGTGGATCCGTGTCGAACGATGACGAGCACAAGTTCGACTCGAAGATTCTGAATAAATGTAATTAGATACACAACAATACCCATTACAAAACGGGGGGTTTGAACGAGTTTTCTAATGCACAAGTTGAATGTAAACCAAAATCCGTAATTGCCCTGACTTCCGACGGCAATTTTACTTCCTTCGTCTGATTCCATTGAACCACGTTTTTCTATTATTTTAGAATCGTATACTTTCTGTCACAGGATATGTCAGCAATTTATGCGTTTCATTCGTTTTTTTTTTTGTGCCTGACTTTGCTCTGGCACACTTTTTAAATTTGTATCAAGTTGAAACAGGTATCAAAGAGAGAGAATGAAGTGTATCTGTGATATTTCCACGATTCAACGTTATTCGAGAGCAGGCGTGCTCATGCATTTACATTTTCGAATGAAACTTTTCATTCCATGAACATTGAAAATGAATCGTTTTTAATAACCGTGACGTTTACACACCTGAATGACGTAGTTACGTGATTCGGAACCTGTTTTGAAAGTTGAAAGAAATACCTGCTAAATTCCTTTTAATGTAAATTGCTTGAAGACCTTTTGGCTCAAGTCATGCGCAAGTTTTCCTTGTAAAAATGCAACATAAGACTCGGTACGCTAATGTCATTTTTTGAAATTTCGGGCGCGATGAAATATTTTTTTTCGATCATCCTTTCAAAGGAAGGTTACGGCTGGTGCTAATTCATGACTCGGAATTTTGCCAAATGACTTTAAAAAAAAAAGCATTGTGAATCTTTGAAGATTCAGAAAAGCCGAGAACTGAGTGAAAGACGGAGTCTTCAGAGGATTACATTGCCCATCAAGATCCGTTTCTCGGATGGGGTTTGAACCCGTTGCACGGCTGATTGAGGTTCTCATTTTTATTTTCTTTTTCGCAGGGATTCAGTAAATAAAAAAGCGAAAGAAAATGCGGTACTTGTGGACTGCGGACATATTGTCAAGTAACGGGTTCTGCGTGTCTGTCTGTGAGACGGAGCTGTGCGGATTTTTGTTTGCAGATCGCTGTCACCCTGCCCCGACACTGTTCCCCCCCACGTGTGCAAACACGAATGCTTTCAGGTGTTCGAAATCAAGTCATAAGCTCCATTTCTTCGCTTTTACTTGGCGACGATTTTTCCCTTGGGATTCCTATGTGTGCGTCGCGAAGTAAATTGGGAATTTAATGAAATTGTTTCCCTGGAATGTCGGAGGTTTTTTTTCCTATTTTGACACACACGCAAAAATTAAGTTGAAGCGAAGATGAAGAGAAAAATCGCCCGAATTTTGTTTCAAATCGCAATTTTGAGTTTTTTGTGAATTTTTTTTTTCCGACATGCACGTGTATATGGTTTCAAAACTCATGAAATTACTCATGGTTATTTGCATTATTGAGATGCAAATGAAGTTCCGTTACACAAAGTGAACTGAAAGTCCGCGAAATTGATGGCGATAATTGATTTGGTGATTGATTGCATTATGTTTCTATTGAAACGGAGATTGAAGAAAAGCAAACCTATCAATTATATTCTAAGTCTTTGTAGCTTTGGGCAAGTGATTTTAAATGTGTTTTTGGAGTGTTCTTTGCTGTGTAATTATTTTTCATGTTTTTTCCGCTTTTGATTTGGCAATTGGTTCTTTGCGGTATGATATGAAAATATATTGTTGATATTGAGACCGCGCAAATAATTGAATAATATTGTGGTTTGAACTTTCGACGAGCTCTCTTTAATTTTCGAAGAATATAAAACCTCCGAGGAACCAAATTCATATGTATACTTTCTCCTTTGACGTTGAAAACGTAAAAAAATCGTGCTTTTATTCATTGTGAATAATTAGATTTCCTTTGCGTAGTTTCGATTCGATCGATGCAAACTCTTGATTTTGTGCGAAATGTGACTAGAATTTAAATCCAGTTCGATCAAGACCTTTCGTGACGTTTTGGCACGATGTCTTGCATCTGTGAACGAAAAGTTTTTTAAAAACCCAGAATTTCCGAGTACAACTTACGAACTTTTGCCACCTGAAAAGTGACTGCATTACTTGTACTTTATTTCTCGAAAAATAGTTTAAAGATTATTCATCCCTTCAAAGTTGGGCAAGCTGCGCATTCCTCGCCGAAGCCACCACTTATTCGTGGCGAACGACAAGGAAGAACATTCTTATTCCGTTGCATTTGCTAAAAAATGGACATGATCTACTTCTAGGAACCAACTGGTTTTATCGATGTTTTATTGTACTGCGGCATGAGTGTTCGCCGAATTGAGAAAAACGGCATTTTACTCTCGGGTTTACGAGAGTTTGAAATACTCGAGTGGCCGCAGGCAGCGGCGTGTGTTGATTCGAGGCGAGCATTTTTGCATTGCCTCGTGTGTGTGTGTGTGAGTAAATGCGGGTTGCGATAAGTTGGCGCAGAGGAAAGTAAGAAAATACGAGTGGATAAAAATTAAAAGAAAGAAGAAGAAAAAGAAAAGAAGGTGATGACGAGGAAATGGGGCGTGGGAGTAGCGAAGAACCGCTGACGTGACGGGCGCAACGCGGGTATTTTTTCAGCAGCCCCGAACGCGTCCATTTGCGCAGGCATTCCCTCCTTTTATGTTTCTCTCTCTCTCTTATTTTACAAATATTTTCTTCTCCTGATAAGTTCTTCAATCCAAGTTTTTATTATACCCGCTGTTTCTCTTTGTCTCGTTTGCTGGCATCGGGTGCCAATATCTTCGAAACCCGTCGCTGTCGTCAATGCCCGAAGCGACGCATTCGTTTGATGCTGTCCGGTGTGCGACGGTCGGTTGCTGTCATTTGGGGTTTTTTTTTTTTTTGGTTTGTTGATCGTTTGCGTACGTGTGTTATTTAGGCATTTTCTTTGCTAAATTACTTCATACAGTATTTGCAAAAATCACTTCTGGGTTCTGTGAATAACATCTGAAGAGAATTTGAATTGAACCCACTGGACGGTGGAATCGATTTGGTGAAGGAAAAACAAAAATGATGGGATGAAAGGAGCGAGACGAACATTTTACTTCCCTTTCACTCTTTCAGCGGTGTAAACTGGAGGGCTCGAATTCTTCGGGCAAATATTTTTTGTCATCTTTTGGTGTTATTTTATCGTGAGGAATTCATTTGCCTTGAATTGGAACTCCATTTGTTCTGAGTTGAATTGGTTGGATGCGATCAAGTAAAGAAGGTTTGTCATTTAATCAGGGGTTTTTTTGTGTGTGGGAAATCCGCTTTTGGAAACTCTAGTTATTTAGTGTACGGAGAATTAAATTCCGTTAGCTTATTAAAGAGTTTACTGAATATTTTCCAATTTAATTCATTTAATCACTCTTCATTAGGTGCTGGGGCTTGCGAAAAAAATTCGATTCACGTTTGTAATACACTACTGTACATCCTTTAATCTTTGACGAATATCTCGCCTGCAAAATTGTCGAAGTTGTCTTGCCGTAAAGGCTCTTGAGTAAAAAAGATGGCGCTCTAAGAATGAAATACTGTAGATTTTTAAATCTCATTCGTATTTTGCTGTAAACTGTCTTCTTTCACTCGGTGCGACGGATATCTCTAAGAACGCCTTTGTTGACTTCCATCAAAGTTCGCTGAAAATCATCGTCGCATAGGAAGATTGTCCAGTCGTGTACGATTTTTTTTGTGTATATCTTCTTTCTTCTTTTAGGATAGCAAACTTAACTGTAACTCGAATTATCGCAGATTTGTTCCCAGTTTCACTTCACCGCATTGGGTAACCGCTGTGATGAAAATATGATCAAGGAGCGTCATAAATCGTGTTGCCCACAACCACGCAAAAAGCATAACACTTTTTTTCCAGTACTGTGCTGTACTGTATTTAGTTAGATCAAGCTCCAGCACAAACTGTGACTGGAAAAACCGTCTTCGTGTTTTATTTTTGTTTTATTTTTATTTTTACCTCTCGAGAGTTGAAAAATCTCTTATTTTTGATTCCCCTTATGCGGGGTTTTGTTGGTACTTTCTGACCCCGTGTTTCAATTTCTCCTTGCCTACTTATTTATTTATTTATTATTAGCCAAACTTCGGTATCATTTTACTACAGTACTTTCTGACTACTTGTCTGCTACCTTTCCACCCATTCCGTTTACGTGTGCGGGAAATGAAGGGAAAGGGACGTTTCGGACGAGGTTATAATCGTTTGGTTGATTTTGTTCTTTATTCATAGTATCCCCGCGACTTGGAGAAATCGAGGACGTGTAACAGAAGAATCACAATTGATTGCGTTTTGAATACAGAGAGAACCGTGCACCATAAAATTAAACTCATGAAACAGTTAACTCAGCTTTTTAAATGATTGTCCAATAAATTATAAAATGCAGAACGGCTACCCAAAGTCTTAGGATCTTGAGGTTTAGTTTAGGGAAAGTTGAGTCATGTTATCAAGTATCTTCGGTAACTTTTTGCGAAGAAAGATATGCTTGTGACAGATTTGTCTGAAAACACTTGAAGTTTATTGGAATCATTGGAAGTGTATTTGACAGTGTTCACGTGCTGTTCTGTGTTCGTATAGTTCATCACTTGTACTGTATTTTATTCTTTGAGCATTTACTCAACGTCATGGTACGCAAAAAAAAAAGCTTGACTCTGTGTTCTCGCACAATTTCTCTTCTCCAATTGATGTATGAGTATTGCTCGCACTTGCGCTATTCCTCATGACTTTGTAGCGTGCGAAACAATTTAAAGTGATTTGAACAATTATCCTGGTTATATGAGTTCATTTGTTGTTTTCTTGTTCGAAATTTCTCGAAAAGTCCCTCGCCATTCGACCCCGCGGTGTGTACGTGTGTGTGTGTGTTTGTGCAATCAAGTACGCCCTCGAGAAGAGCATCGGTTTGCGTTTTATTGCCGCCGCCTGGTACTGGAAATTCAGTACTGCGAGTAATCGGCACCGTTCCGCTGTGCCGGCATTCATCAAAACCGAGTGGAAAAGGCTCCGGGGGGAAAGTGGGTCAGTAAGCCGATGCCCGTTTCGCGTCGAAAGTACCCGGTTGCTGGTACTTGTCCGCGGTACTGGAGCGATGCTGGAGAAGGAGACTCGGCGGCGACGCACCCACGAGTGAGTTTCACAACGTCGTGATGATGATGATGATGATGCTGCTGCTGCTACTGATGATGATCAGTAGCACGGGGAACGTGTCTGTTCGATGGTGCGAATTTTTGCACGTTTCCCCGGGGTTCGCAAATATTGTAGTATCTCGCGGAAGCCGTTCGCGCGTGTACGCATGAGGAGACGGGGGGAAATGGCGTTGCTGCTCCTTCTTTATCCTGGAACGTCTGGTCTAGCTTCCTCTGATGCCAAGTAGGTGTCGCCCGATTCAGAAAGCCAGGCCACAAAATTAAGCGAGACAGATAGACTCAATGGTATAGGCGAAAACCGGTCAATCGTTTACGAATGTGAGGTAATTTTTACGAATCTGAACTGATATATGTAAAAGAAGCGTACTTATTATGCAGTTCCATACACGGAAAGCAATACGAGAGATTTTTCTAGTTAATGAAAAAGTGTATGGATGAAGTGTAAGGTACTGTATACCTTTCAACGACGTCAGGAAAAATGCAAGGCAATAATTTTGGAAAACTGACTTTTACGAAGGGCTCAGGAAATCTCAGTCAGCGAACAGCTGTTTAATATAAATTCGAACTATTAATGCAATTTGAGGTAATGCGTTGATTGATGCCACGGGAGGCAGTGATATACAGTATATATACCGGTAATAGCACTGTAAAGTCTTGGAAAGGACGAAAAACAATATATATATCGAGCATTTTTTTGAAGTACGAAAAACTGGTGACATTTATTCAGAGAAAGGACCTTGATTGAAGGACGCTGGTAGTTGTGATGGAAATAACAGGTTTTTCACTCTTCGTTACACATTGACCTCGATCAGTCGTGGCCTGATTTTTTGATCAAATGAGGACGATCAGTTTCCAAATTGCTGAAACCCAGCTGGCTTCGAATTGCAAACATTTTTCTCCCCGTCGGTTTTTCACAACTGATGATGGTGATCCAAACCTTGGTCCAAAATTATGATTCTCAACCATTTTTTAAATAAATCAAGTGAAATCCTCAAATATCGTGTCTTTCTACATATTTTTTCTTCGCCATATTTAATTTTATTTTAGCCTTGAGATAGCAAATATTGTTTCTCAAACTGAAGGCTTCGATCTGGATGAACAACCTAACTGTTCGTTTTACGGTGTTCTTTGCATAAGACATATATTATTTATTTTCAGGAAGCTAATCGATCATGAATTAGCTTTACTTTCGGCGGTGAAGGACGCCTTATTCGTAATGTCATTCGCGAGTAATCCTGGAACACTTTACTGCATGTAGAGGTGGGAATCCGGTATTCTAGAGAAATGGCAGATTTAATGAAGCTCCCTGAAAGTTAAGGAACTTCAACTGTGTACCAGTGAGTACTTTTTCAATGCACGTGGTGTATTTTAAGGGCTCAAAGAAGCGCACTAGGCTTTTTAACAGTTTATTGAGGTCTAAGCGCGTTGCCGCCTCTACGTCGGATTCACTCAGTTTCAAGCCGATGTCGCTGCAAACTCTGAGGTTGTGTTCGCGAGCGTGTAGATGTCGCTAAAAGCCCCATAAATTGAACCTGGTCCCTCTTGACTCGTTTTGTACAGTTTTCACAAGTTTTTCGTGATAAGGCTTTTCTTCTTCTCTCAAATGTAATTAGCAGTAACAGCACTATTCAATTAATCAATACTGAGGGCAATTTACGGAGAAAAAAACAAATTCGTTCTAAATCGCAATGAATTCTTCCCGAATCCTTCAAGTACAGGATGAATCCAAAAATAGACTCGGCTATCGAGAAGTGGTTGCCTTTTTAGGTTGCAATGCGAGCCAGAACAGTACCTAATGCTCGTTCTGGGCACGGCTTGGGATTTTATTTGAAAAGATTATAATCTGTTTGACTTACTTCGATATCGGAAGCCGGATAGTAGCGAGGAAAAGTGACTCGGTGCTCTGCTGAACCGGGGTGAAAGTAATCCTGGGTCAACGTCCTGAATGCCCCAGCATGCAAATTTGGCTTCTGTTCGAGAGCTGAGCGATTTTACGGACATCCTACGAAACGTTGCATAATTATTCATGTTCTTAAAATGCGTTATTTGAGCCGTTTCACGAAGAAACTTGCGATTTGGGAAAATTAAAATTCCTTCGGGAAAACCTGTGCTATATTGATTGCTGATTCCAACGGTTTCCATGTGCAAATATCTCGCTGAGAATTCATGCATTCAGACTCGAACGGATTAGTTCCATCTTCTGGTAATTTATTATGATGATGTGCTCTGATTCAGCTGATCTGTATTTTGCTTGTGAATTCCTCAGTATTACAATATCACCAAGAGTAATGGTATCGATGGACTAAGAACCGAGGAAAATTGTATCTCTAAAGCAGAGCTAATTAGTTCGAATACTTTTGGAAATGCAAGCTTTTCTTCGTGGTTCATGAGTAGTCCACGTTCCTCGGAGAATCGATTGATCTTATTTATGCAAATGAGTAAGATTCGGAGGAAGAATAAATCGGGCGAAGCGGAAATTCTTTCACGCTTTTCTTGCCAATTTTCGAGTCATGTGTCTTCAATTATTCACCGAGTCTGACAAGTCTCCCATGAGCTTCTTTGAACTGTTACGTTTTATTCAGATTTTTTTATATTTCTTGAAGATAAAAACAAATTCAGTACTGTAAACAAAGGAGAACATTTAGATTGCTTGAGGTTTAGTTAAGTAATGTACGTCTGTTTTTTTTCGAAAATTGAAGTATATTCAATTTGTACCTTCTCAACTCTTATATTTTCCATTAAAACTTATTTCTGCTAAGCACGTTTGATGCGAACTGATGTTGCATCCAAAATGAAATTAAAACGGTTTTATGACACTCAGCCTTTTCAGTCCACGATTCACAAAAACTTTGCAACAGATGAAAAAGTACTTTAGGTGATAAACCGATGAAAGATTTCAGAATGATGATAAGAAAACTATATTCATATCCAGAATAAATGAGATCGTCTCTTTCTTTCTATAATCTACAATGATCAAGGATAAACTTCGAAAATGATGGCATTTTTCTTGCTTTAGAACGGAAAACTATTAAACCCGAAAATTTTGAACAGTTTCTTGATTATGCCGACGAACTATATGTAAAAACCTTCAGCTTTTTGTCGCAGACTGGAGATTTTTCTTGGTTAAACTCAAGATCAGCATATCCTCATCTGCGTAAATGTGATATCGGTTCTTCGTATTTATTTGTAATAAATAATTAGTTTTCATTGATAACTTCGCGGAAAAAGAAAGATTAAGAGGGACGTAATGAGGAGGTAAAGTAAACTATCCTGTAATAGGATATTTTGATATTCGTCCCCTTTAACCTCGTATTATACGGTGACATGGAGATGGAATCGAGTGAGATCTCTTTCCAGGGATTCGAATTATGTGGAACCCCCCGATGAGACGTGCTCGTGGAACCCGGTCCCAATGCCCTGATTCGCTCGTCGTTCTCTGTGAACTTTTTCTGCCAGAATTCTTTATGTGCTCCTTTTGCAAAATTAGAGATCCAGTGCGAATTCGTCCCCCGTGACCCAGGCTCGAGTGAGCAACTGCGAAGGACGCGTATCGAGCCTGGTTTTTGCTCGAGTAACTCTTGCAAATCTCTTGCGTCTGGTCAAAATGCAAAACGAAAATCGTATGAATGAGAGGTTTTCTCTCAGAGGTCGCTTGAAAACAAGCAAAATATCTTTTGTTATTGAAAAGATGGCATAATCTTTCACAACAATTCCTGGAAATTCTTCCAAGGTTTTCTTCGCCAAACCGCGATTTTTCCCGTGGATCAAGGGTGACTTCCCCGAATTAGAAGCGTCAAATTCTCCAAAGTTTGATTCTTTTGAACTAATATCGCTTTCGGAAGGCTTCAGGGAGCATTAGTTCGAAGTTTTCAATACATATAACTGATTGCACATTGAAAGCAAAGAGTTCCGAAATTTCTTGCTTTTTTAAAAGAAGGTGAAAGCCTTGTCTCATTTTTTCGAAAACCGCTAATGTTGGGATTTCATTTTTGTGTTTTCCTAGGAAAACGTTCCTGATGACATCCGCTGCTTGAGAAGAAAATCGAAGGAAAGCATCCATCGTCAAAGCAAGTGAGTGGAATTTATCACAGTACTGTATCGTGAAAATTATTCAACACTATGAAATAAATGTGTTATCATACTTCAGATGTATTCGGTATACACATTATATGTATAAAGTATAGGTATGTAATAAACCGAAGCTCCGAGTTTTTTTTTTAAATCAAGTTAGGAAAAATATTCCGTGAATGGCGAATTTTTGTTTGTTTTGTCTCAAAATCGAGCATTGATGATCAATTATCCGAGCGTAAACTTCCCATTCGGAAAATTTTCAAAATTTTCAGGGCAGTAAATGAATGACCGAAATGAGAATAAGAAAAAACGAATGCGCCGAATTTCCAAAATGTTACGAAGTTCCGAAAAAGTGCTAATCCATCAAAACCGATAAATTTTGAAAAGCAGCCCGAATATTTTTCGTGCGAGTGAAATTTTATTTCTCAGCATTAATAAATTACAAGACGTACAGAATAACAAGATTTTACGTAGTTCCCTCTTCTTATGAAATAAAACTGTTAGAAAACTTAGAGGAAATAAATCAACCGTGAGCTGAGTAATTTCTAATGGGACTATATTACGCTCGCATCGATTCCAAAACCCTCGGAGAATATCATCGTAAAAAAGGCATCTTCAACTTTCAATCTATTGTCAACGACCGAAGAGTAGAAACATGAAAGAAGTCAAAATATTGGTCTGTAGAAGGTGGTGTAGTTTATTCTTGCACACCAGTTCAGCTGTCGAGAATTGTTCATCATCCCCTCGGGGTGAGTCACTCAGAACTGGGGAAATTTTCGCCTGAAACTCGGAATCCCGCTGATTCCCTTCCCTTCCCTTCCCTGCACCCGCGCATAATTTCTCAGAAAACAGATTTCGCCTGAACCCTCGAGAGTCATTTCACTGCTTTTCGTCCTGACGACAGCATTGTCAGGGGCGGCATCCTTTCAGGTCGTCACGGACTGCGACCTCGCCTCGTGCTGGAGTCCGTCTTTTCGCCCGAACGAGGTCGACCGCGTGGCCCCGTACGAGAATGAGTCAGAGCAGGTGCGTTGCCATGACTACGTTCGCTTTCACCCCTGTTTCGCTGGGGGGCGTAAGGTGGGGTTTCCTCTTTTTTTCCCTTTACCCAACCCCCCCCTCCCCCCCCCCCCCCCCGCCACTTGACACGCGCAGGAATCATTACTGAATTCGGGCAGGAAAAAAGAAGAGGGGGGTCCACCGAACGCAAGGGGTTCTGCACAGTGTTGTCTCCAATTGATGAAGTGATTTTGGGTTGGCGAATTAACTAGCGTTGAAAAAAAAATTGGCTAAAATTCTGGTTCGCTGAAGAGGATCCCACCATCATATCACGAAAGATAACAGGACATGGGCACCATTTTTAAGGAACTTGCATTTATGCGATCCGCAGTCGAATCTCTTCGAATCAAATTTCAAGGGACCATCGAAAAAATTTGAGTTGGGGAGATTTTGACTCTCGGAAACAAGCACTTTTGTTGTGGGAACGAATTGAAAAAAATAAAGATTGTCTAATCGGCGATATTCTGTGCCTTTATATTTATTCCTAAATGAGTTGAGAGGATGCTAAACTTGGAACAAGGTTGATTTGTCCAATGAAGCTTTCCCTTCATTTAAGAACGTATAAAGTCACCTTTTTCATTGCTTTTCTCAAATAATAGCCAAAAGGCCTAGGAAAATTCGCATTACCAAGGTTTTTAGAGGAAAAGCCTTTGAATTAGAGAGGTTTTTAAATGTATTGTTTCTAAGGGAATTCGGATGGGGAATGCCTATACATTTTTCAGTGAAGCATTTTTTTTTATAAATCGTTAGACTGATGACACGAATTGTAAAACGTGCTGAAGGGATCATGCCAGAACATATACAAATGGAAGGACATATAGAAAATAGCACAGACATTTTGGGTAGGGACCCAGAGCAGGTAATGTTTCTAGGGCTTCGCGGTCTAGAAAGCCCCCCCGTCTCCCCCTCTTGGTCTAGCTGACCCCCAAGGATGATGGGAAGGGAACCCAGCGATACCCTGTTCACGTGGGGGGAGAAGACAGAGCTGGGTCGATGGAGGCCACCCTAGTGCAGGCGGAGGGGGTGACCGAAATCCAGCGCTGAACCTGGAGAAACGGGTTTCCTCCCCTCCGTCCCGTTACCCCAGTTTTGCCCGGGTTTTCTGCTGCCGAAAGGAAGGAACTGCTGCCATTTCTGGCTGCCTTTTTTATTCTCGCACAGGTTACGCCAGCTGCAGAACCAACAACCGTGCAAAGAATAATAATGATAACCACAACGAAGGCAAGTTTTCACTTGCAGTACTGGGTTCTTGGATTACGTAAATTAATGCGCGAAACAGGTTACATTAATTAAGTAAATTGTAGTGAATTAAACATTTATTTAAAGATAATAGAAACCCCGGCGGGATTTGCAACCGTATGAACATCCTATTCGGAAACAAGTTACTTATTGTGATTAATTTGTTTCTGTTCGAGAATTTCACGCCCAAACTTTCGAAATCATGTTGTTACAGAGAATAGTAGTCGTAATGGCGTTCATCCACAAAAAAAGACGAATCCTTCTTTTTTCATTCCTCTCCATTTTGAGCCTTGTTTTCTGTTGTTGAAATGTGTACACGGTTTTTAAAGACTATTTTCGTAGTTTCCCACCTTCACCCGTATTTTTGAAGCATAAATTTCCCTGAAACTTCCACGCTTTTAAAATCTGGTCAACTTAAATCACCCAAAAATTCAAATGTGTAAGGTTTTAATTCCAATTTGTGACTTTTCGCTAGTGTCATTTGAAAACAATCCCTTCTCCGAGTATGAGCCGGAAACGACAGGTGTGCAGCACACAGTATTTTCAATGAATTTATTTATTCGACATACTTCGATGTCGTAATAAAGTGTTGACAGTCACTTCAGCACAGTCACGACATATTTTTGACAATTCTGACATCTTTTTCTAATGAAGTGTACAATATTTGCAGAAAATCCAAGGTATTTTATGGCCAGCATCTGTGGGACTTGAATAAAAAGAAAATGCCATTTTCGGGGCATCTCAGACGGCGACTAACTAAGGGAACAATGACGCTCTATATAGTCGCAAGCACCACCACCGCCACCAGTGGTTTGCAGGGGGGTTCGGAAGGCTGTTATGTGTGCCAGGGGGGTTCGACTCGGGACTCGTGGCAATCGGCCCAGTTTCGGAACGAATACCTTCCTCCTCCTCTTCATCGGTCCCATATACAGCCTCTTCGAATGCGTACTTTTTCCTTTACTTTCTTGTGCTACAATAACAGCAGGATGCTTTGCAGGTCCTTTGGGATAAACAAGGTTTCCAGGAATAGATGACGGGGGGAAATGAAGAGTCGTGCCTTGAAGCACAGGATGTGCGAGGGCAGGTTCGAGGCGTCAGGAAAAGAACCCCGGGTTCTTGGGTAGTTCAAGTTTGGAATCCACCTGGGGGTGTGATTAGGCGGGGTGAAAGAAAATAAACAGACCTCGACTCATCATCGACGCGAGGAGAAACCGTTTTGCATTCAGACTCAATCCCGGTACAAAAAAAAATCATTACTTTTTTCTTTAAAAAATAAAATGAACCTGTCGCTATTTTTGTCTGCGAACACACTTCGTTTACCTTCTTCATTTTTTTTCAAATCGTTTATTGAAGTTTCGCGCAAGAAAAAAAAACCGCATTATTAAAATGAGTAAATACTGTACAGCACTTAAAATGTCTCATGAAACTTAGTGCAATTTCTTCGGAGGAGAATTTTCTCGTCTGCCGTTTTCCTCGCGTTGAAGTAAACTTGTATGAGGGTTCTCCTGATTCCGAAGTGTCTCGAATTGAATCTTCAACAAGAAAAAAAAAAGACATATCCATTGTTCATGATGAAGAAGTTTTAGGGTTGTTTGGAAAGTTTGTGATTGGTTTCTCAGTCAAAAGGGTAACTACTGTATAAAGAGATAACGAATCTTCGGGGAGCAGAAAAAGGAGAGTTCCTCTGCGAGTTGGCTCGCTTTTGGCAAAAAAAAAGCACAAGTTTCGAAACTCTGTCGATTTGTCTGTGCTGTTTTCAGCTTGTGATGCATTTCGCGAAAACAGATACGAGAAAGTTTACATGCATGCGTGAGAAGGGAAAAGGTGGGGGAGATGAACGACATCCAGTAAAGGGTGATGGAAGAGGCTGATGGCGACCCTCGTCAGAGACTCTTTTTTTTTTCTCCCTGCACTCCTCATCTGGAGGATTTTATGGCGAGTTTGACCTTTTCCCTCTCGCGGAATAAAAATTCTCGGGGCCCATTGCGGCGAGGAGAGTGTGCTGTGCTGGCCCTGTGTGTTTTTTTTCGGGGCTGCTTTCACGTCTTCATTGATTTTGGGTGAGAAATGAACGCGGAGGGTGGGGAAGGATGCGAGCAAGAGGCGTCTGCGACGCCGCCGCGGGAACGCAGCCCTCCGTCGACGTCGACGTCGACGTTGACGAACGGCTGCTTCCCTGGCAGCTCGTTTCGCTACTTGACGAAATATGTCGGCGTCTTCGATGAATGCCCTTTGGGAGCTTGATTTGCAATTGTTATTTATTTTTTCACGAAGAAAGTGTTCATTCATTGCATATTTAAAAAAATTACAGTTTTTTAAAAATCGCCTATCAAGAAAATATTCCCTTGGAGCATAATGAGGCCATTTTTCTTCTGCACTTGTTGGGAAGTCAATAAAACTTTCAAATTATTTCACCAGTAAGAGGGGCCTCTTTAATGCTCGAATGAACCCCTTTTTTCGTACTTATTCATTCGGAAAACTGGTTCGAAATCTGACACTGCTTCTTGGGTGACTTGGAACTAGATAATGGATCCCAGTGTATTTCGAAAACCGAAAATAAAAATAAAAACTAGCCTAACTTTGAAAGTTTTCAGCGTAAAAATCTGCCTTTTCCGATGATTTGAGTTGATTTTATGCTTGAATCGTCATCTAGATTTTGAAAAATTAAATGTAACGCTTTCCCCTCTAGTAAAAATGGCCCAAAATCATCTGTCTTTGAATCTTGGCGAAACTTTCGTCGTTTTAACCTACGAGTAAGTTGAGCGTTGAAGCCAAGTTTTTCGTAGATTTGTATCTGATTTTTTTGTTCAGTATCCCAAAATTTCAGATGAACTTGAGTCTTCTTAATCATGAGAGACGAGTCGCGTGACACTTCTCAAAATTAAATAGAAATCGAAATGTAGAAGTTATTTTGTGCGAGAATAAGAAGAATGAGCAGAATGGGAAGACGAGAGTTCGGGGAGGTAACCAGAGTGTCTGTCGTCTCCGCGACGCAGTATAGGCGTAATGGGCACTACGCAGCAACCGAGAACTTTCTAGGGTAGTTCCGGAGGTATTCCCACCCCCCCCCTCTCTATAGGCATGGCCGCGGGTCGGATCCGAGGTCAATCCCGCTGCTGGTGAAACTCGGCGCAGTTCTCGTGGGAGCCAGAGCCGCTGAAACAAATGCTGCCAAACGCAGGAGCCTCGTTTCAAGGGCCTGTCGGTCAAGGAAGCCTTTGAAAAATCTCGTCACGAAACTTGACCTGGCTTTTCCTCCTTGTTTCCCCCCCCCCCCCCTCTCTCTCTCTGTCATCGAAGCTCGCGTATCCCTGTTACTAAATTATTTCCAAATTTCAGAAGTATTGCGGGGTGGTAGATTTTTTGTCAATTCCTGGGATGTTCGTGGGTGGAATCAGCGATTGATAGTCACAAGCTACCCCGGAATTTTTCAAAAAAATCGGTATAGAGCGGAATGTACGATTATATGTTTGCCAAAACCAATCGTCGCTCAAAAATGTTTCGATGGAAATAAAAGTACTTCAGAAAGTATCTTATGGGAATTTTTGCTTGGGTTGTAATGAAGACTTTTATACCAGCCTCAAACATACTGTACAGTAGTATATTTTTGTTTTATTCTGCAAAATGCATACGATTTCTTTGAAAATTCTGATCTTTACCCAATGCTGTTAGTTTAATCTCGTTTTAATCCCCTTTTGCTAACCTTCCATCTCTCGTCGACGTTTTAGCGAATTGCTTCAGCCCACGCGTTATAATTAGGTTGCTTCCCTTGTGTAGACAGTTTGATTGATGAGGAAACGCATTCGGTCAACGTTCTGGTCAAACGACGAAACATTCGGAAATGCTCCGAAAATCGACCACATCTACTCTAAACTTTCGATATTAATTTCTTATCCAATCGCGAATTGAGAGAGGTTGAAGATTTCGGAAGTTTTCAAGAAGTTTTCCCTGAGGAAAAGCATCTTTGATCCGTTTTTTAAAGCTTGATTGGCAGTTTGTTGATGACGATTTGATTTCCTCCTGATTTCGTAGGAAATTATTCTCGTTTTTTTCCCTTCGAAAAATTATGGAAGGGAGATGAGCACAGATAATTTGGGAAAACACGCCGTGATGTTTTACGTAAACTTTGAGATCGTCTGTTAGGAAATTTGCTGAAATCATGAGATTGAACATGTAAAAAAAAATATTAGTAAGAAGTGTCTGCTAATTCCCGAGACAACGGAAGACGAGATGCTTACCTTGACAACTATGTTTTGTCAGAAATTCCGATATAATAATAATTTTTTTTTGGGAGGCAGCAGATGGTGGAAAAGCTCACGATGATCCTGCTAATAACGCTGAGATGGACCACCTTCTGTTTGCAGTCGGGAATTGGTGGTATTTTCTTCCCTGGGGGTTCCTTTTTTCTTTCTTTCTCTCTCTCTTTCTTTCTATCTTTCTATCTCAACTGCTACCACTACTACACTGGCTGAAGAATCTGGTTGCGGCGCAGTAGCAAAAGCTGGCGTCGGAATTATACCCCTGCTTCTGGGACCTTTCAGGGAGCCTGGGACAGGGGTGTGCAGGAGCAGTAGTCGTGAACTCCGTCAGGGAACTTGTTTTTCAGCAGCGACAACGAGGGGGGTGACAGACAGAGCAGGGCCCTGAAGCAGCAGCAGCAGAGTGACTCTGGTGGAAGGTTACTTCGCTTCAGTCGTTTTGATGACATGGCTTTCTGTTGCTTTTGGAGGCCTTGGCGGTTTTTTTTTTTAAATTATTCCTCGTCTCCCAGCTCCCACGCAATGTAATTTTTCTTCTTCAGTGTTTCTTTCTTCTTCTCCAAGGTATCTCCTGGCGATCTATTTTCCACCTCTGACAACGCGATCCCGAAACGGGTTGTAAATTTTCATAGCTTCTTTTTTTTTTTAACCCTCTTGGCCAGGCTTTGCCGGAATCCCCGTCAAAGCGAAGGAAATGTACAGAAATCATGGAGTTGAATGTAAAAATTGAAATGAATAAATTTCTGAAATTTCCTACGGTATTGTAAGATACGTGTTACAGTATTTCAATTAGTTTATTTTCCTTGATTATTTGAAGAAGAAAAGTTTTCGCGTTGCTGAGTTTGAACTTCGGCTCCGAAATTGCATCTGTGTGAAATGTGCACAGAAATCTTACAACTGAGAGCTTCTGTTCCGGATCTGCTTCTTGAATTTCATGCCTTACTCTTGTGCCAAGTTATTTTCAGTAAAACGTCATGCATGCATGCCTGCTACAGGCAGATATTTGATCGCCTAGCTGTTTTTCGTGCCAATTTAGGTCATCTTATCAATGGGAAAAAAATGATGAATCCCAAGTAAAATGGACACATTGCTGAGTCGTAAAACCACATGGAAGCGCGTTTCCATCATCATTATGGAGGAAGGTGGAATAATTCTGGCGAATTCGGGGGAATATACGTTGGGAAAATATGGGAAGCGTTTTCAAATTAGCAATGCACAATACTCCTGCTTCAAAGCCGACTGCAGATAAAATAACAGCCAACCTTTTGAAGAAAATTGAGTAGCTGTTGCAAAAAAAAAAACTTTACGTTAATTATGAGGTAAAACTGCTGATAGAATTGTATGCGGATTCGAGGTCAGCATTTTCAATTTGGTTCACCCAATTTCCGGAGAAAACGGGAGGGCGTTGCAGTTCTGTAACTTTTACTTTCCCAGCCATGTTCGTCTCATCGACTGTACGTTTCTCAGGTTTATCCCTCATTTCCACAAGTCCTTTTTATACTGGAAACGTGAAAATATTCCGATCAGTTGTCATTTTCGAAAATGCACGTAAATTCGGTGAGCTGACGAGGAAAAGGGGTCGAGGGACGGAGCTTCAACGCCAGGTCACGCTTACAAAATGTCGACATCGGCGTTCAGGTTCTTTTTCTCAACGCATGCGTCCGTCGTCGCAACAACCGGTTGTTTTTTTTTTTTTTTTTGATGATCAATTCAACGTAAAAAAAAGCTGCGAAATCGTGGGAATTTCTGTAAGATTCGCGGAAAGCAAGATGCCTTTCGGAAGTTGTTCGGATTTTACTCGGAACGAAAGAAAGCAAACTGGGTCTCACCGTAAATTGAGTAAATATTTTCGGTGGGTCGAGCTCAAAAAATCATTCCGGGGAGAATGTGGAAAAGACCCGAAGGAAATTTACGATCATACTCATGCTCGGCTGTTTGCACACGCATCTTTTGTATCGGGAACTTCGCAAGTTGTAAAGGAAAAAATAAAACCTCCCTCTTGACTCCAGGAAGAGGTATTTCAGTTTTTTCCCCGGCACGGTGTAAAAGAAACTTGGGGGGTTCCAACTGGGAACGAAGAGAAATAAGGGGAGAAAAAGAAAAGCCAAGAACAACGTTTGTTTCGGAGTTATCGGACTCTGTGCAGGAAGAAAAATTGCGGAACGGAAAATAGTTCGGTGCCTTTTCACGGGTCGAGGGGATCGAGTTTCTTCTTCCCATTCGATTTACTCAGATGGCACGGAAATCTTCAAAAAGGGCCAATTCACAATTTTCATACCCAATTTCCGTGGGTATTTCAGAGAATTGCGAACATAAAAGTACGAAATTTGTGTCGAACAGAAGTTTTGAGAGCGCAGAGAAAAATCGCGGAATATTCCACATAATTGCAGCTTTTTTAAGCGTATGTGAAAATTTTGAAATTTATTAATTTTTTTAGGATTTGGTCGCTCAGGCAGTATCCAGAAATGTGTGTCAACGCCAAGACAATGATTATTGTCTGCCAACAGAAGAAAGAGGAAATGAGGAAGGACAAAACAATGACTTCCAAATAAAAAAATATAATTTTTCCTCCACTCTGCTAAAATATTGCAGCGTAGTGAATAAATCAAAGCTTATACTGTACCTCGAACAGGCAGAAATGTTCATTTTTTGTTTCTGATCGCTGATCACGTGTCGTTGCTGAAATAGTGCCCGGATTTCTAATCTTGTTTCATTTTTCTTTTGCTGCAAATTAAATAACCGTAGGCCCTTGACTTGTTTACATACAGTACTTGCAAACTTGTCAGTCGAGTAGCTCCCGAATAAACGTAAGGTATTCCATGGTTCTGCTTTGAATCATCGTGAGAGTCGAAGAATAACGACATTCAAATCTTCATTCAGAAAAAGATAAGAGTCATGACTTAGAGTTGTGATAGAAATTTGAGTTGCGTTTTATCCTTGGTTTCTCTGAATTAATTTCAAGTGGAGGCGGAAAAAGTCGTAGCAATGGCGTACAATCGCATAACAATTATTCAAATGTGGAGTCGCTTTTATTCCGAGGATTTCTAAACATGAAAATGGAACTGATTTATTTTTATACTGTATTATCGACCCAACGAAAGGAAGTTTCTGAAGGAACAGATCCGTATAGGTGAGACCGAGGCCTTCGACCCCGAGAATCACTTCCGTGGCTATAAATTTCCTCCCCCACATTTGGCCTCACAAGTGAAGCACGTTTCCGCCGGAGAAAGACGGAAGAAACAAAAAAAAACCTTCTCCATCTGTGTTGCAAGGAAAAACGGCAACCTGGGCCATGGGTTTCCAGCTGTTCCCACGCCGTGAGGTCTTCGACAGTGACGAACTTCGGCTTCACCAGACGACGACTGTCACACTTTGATAAACTGCCACGTCGTGCGTCACGTGCGATACACTGGGTTCATTTTTTTCTTTTCAAATATAAGGACTCTTTTTTTTGTTTTGGTAGATATTATTTGCATTATCTGCTCGGGAATTGTCTCGTTTTTGCACGAAGTTCTTCGAGGATTGATCCGCTGATTATACGATGATGACGGCAAATTTACTGGCGGTCGTTTTGGGACTGGCTTTGTTTGTTCGATGCACTGGCGGGAGTTCGGTTCGAATACGAGACCTGGTCGTATAATCCTGACGGAAATTAACCCGAAAATAACCCCCCACTCCATGCGAGAATTTTAATGTATTCCTGCAAATATTTAAAAACGGAATTCCTGTTGACGAACACTCAGTCCCCTCCAAGTCATAAAAGATTTCCTTCCGCTGCGTGTAAAAAAAAAAAAAAGTTTACGAAGGAAATCCGAAAGTTCTGTTTCACTGGAAAAATATGGTTATTCGGATCTGTATTTTTTACGTGTGTGCAGAAATTGCTCGCTATGGAATTCCTGTTAAGCGTGTTAAAATTAAACTGAACTTCTGTCATCGTCTAAAAATGTCTCCTATTTATGAAATGAGCCGTAAAACAAATCTAGGACGGTTTTTAAATGTAAAAAATAAAGTGTAATCGCGATCGATAAAACATACTTTGGTTTATTCTGAAGGGTGAACCATCTAGGTTGCATGTTAATGTATGGTTACGTATCCTGGTTCATTTCTGGAGGAACGAGAGGGATTAACCACCCTGATGATCGAGATAAATTCAAATTCTTAACATTCTGTATTTACAGATTTTGCTCATTAGGGTAGTTCGAATTAATTAGACCTTTTTGAAAGTATGATTTTTCACGGCGATCCTGTTGTGGGATTCTGTGTTGCAGTTTCCCAGGACTATTCTATTTATCGCTATCAATTATTATGAGAACTCAAGCAGTAGAATAAAAATCATGTAAATTGTCTTTCTACTTTGGACTAAGGACGCACGAGTTTTTGCCAATGTTTTGCGGATCGGCGCTCTCAATTTTAATGTAAAGACAACTGTCTTTTTGCCCTTTTTAGCATGCATGGAGCTTTGTGAAGTTCACAACAAACCCTTGGGACTCCGCCGAACACACATGCATACAATTTTTATTTTTTTATTATTTTCAATTCGAAGTTGGACTGCAGTTCATTAGATACAATTTCCCTGATCCTCGATTTAAATACTTATTCTTTTTTAAATTTGAGATTTATATTCAAATTTTCGGGGAAATGCATCGGGTGAGACATTTTATTGAACTTATCTGAGACTGACATTATCACGTAATGAAAAAGTGAAACCCATGATAATGTGTGTACTGTAATCGAAGCCCTCTACTCGAACCAAATGAAACATTTTCGAGGCTGAAAATTGGGACATGTACACCTACCCCACCCTGCATGGTACAGTACAGTACTGTACAGTATTTTAAATCTGTATATTGGCGTGAACTTCCGGAAGGCTCCTCTCTTCCTTTCTTTTTGTTGTTGTTGTTGGCCTATGGGTGAATCGGGATACTTGGAGGAGCAAGGAAAAAGTTGGTGTGTTGTTGGGACGTGAAAAACGGGAGCTGCGGGGGCCGGGTTCGACCCGCAGAGGGCAATGACACGAACGCAGTCGGGGGGGTTCCAGAGCTACAGTACGAGTTTCTCTGCTCCCGTGCACAGGTCCCGAACGAACGAACATCTCCCTTTTTGCCCGGGATTCCGAAGCACCCCTGGGGCCGAGACCCGACGAGCGATGAAAGGACTGGTCCCAATGTGTGTGTGCGTGTGTGTATTCATTTCCTCACACACACACATGTGGGGATTTCCTTCCGCCTTGGGCCCAGTCTTGTGACTGACTGGGAAATTTCCGTGGACGGAATTCATATTTCTTTGCGCCCCTGTTTATTCAGTCTTCTTCTGCCTGTCCCTGGAGGTTTTTCCCTTCTGTATATGCGCGTGAGAGCAAAACGGGGTGTATATATACTTGTATATACTGAATGAATTGCGGACGGAATGTCGTAAATCGCGTCCTCGGTCACGGGGAAGCTTCCGGTTGACCCCACGCAGGGATCTGCTTTTGTTCCAACACTTGTTCGATGCCCGGAAAGCCGGGAAACACTGTATGTATGCAATACAGTTGAACCTCGATACCTCAAACCTACCTCAAAGTTGAATGCCTCCCTAAGTCGAACTTCTTTTTTTCACGTCCCCTGTCTAAATTCCCTTAGGAGCCATTCATTAAAAACCTCTCTATCTCGGAAGATTTTCCTCTCAAACCTCCGTAACGCGAGTTTTCTGAGGCCTTTTGGCTCAGAATTATTTTATTGACATAGGCGAGAGGAAAGCAATAAAAAAAAAAAGTTTGACGTGTTTTGAAAGAAAGTGAAAGATAATTGGGAAAATTGAAATTGAATATGGGAAAGTGCAAAAGAAAGGAAAATAATCCCAGTTACCACTAGTAGAATTTGAGCGCCTAGGGGGAGAAAAACCCGACTTTTAATCCTTTTTTTAGGCTAAAAAGGCTAAGATTGCGACTCACATAAAATAAAAAAAAACTCGATGGGATCTTCGGGGACCACGATTATTGTCTAATTTTGTGTCTGTCAGAACATCTGCAGATGAGTTACGCCAAGAGTCACCATGAAAATGCCAAAAATCCACCTTTCCTTTCTTCGGAGCGAAGCAGTTGTTGTTGGGATGATGCCAGGTTTCTCTTTCCCCTTTTCTATGTGTCTCAGCTTCTTTTGGCACAAATTACGTAAATAATGAGTGTTCGTAAATTCCAGAATTGGTCCATATAGGTTCATCAGAGCGTATCTCCGGTTAATTTTAAAGAAAAAGGACAGAAATCCTGTCCTGAGGGGATTTTTTGGATTATTTATGAGAATAAAAGTAAACCCGCTGACTTCCAGAGAAAGAGGGACGAGAAAGTGGAAGCCCTCCTTTCAAAAGTTGTCGTCTCGCTAATTCCGTTTTCGTCCCAAACTTCTGAGCTCTCGTGGTGTTGACCAACCAAGAGAATTACTTCTGTAGGCAAGAAAAAAGATCCTTCTTTTTCTTTCTCTCCCCCCCCCCCCCCCCCCCCCNNATCCTTTTTTTTTTTTTTCCCCCCCCCCCCCCCCCCCAGGAGGAGAAAACTCCCGGAAAGCGTGACCTGAGAGAAGAATGTTTTGCGCAAAAAAATAGCGAAGAGAGAACGAGGGCAAGTCGACGGGCTTCGCTTCGGGACGTCAGGATGTTTTTTTTTTGCGCGAAAGCCAATAGGGGGAAATTGCACAGAGGGGGGAGAGAAAACGGCACAAGACGTGGATGGCAGACAAAAAACAGCCTTTCTATGCTTTCAACCCCCCTCCCCCCCTGAGCAATTTTTTGGCTCGTGCCAAAAAGCTCTTCGTCAGGGTTGTAGAAGGAGGGTGGGGTCCAAGTCAATGACCTCGTTCGAGGGGAGGAAGATGGGGTGGTTTTGCAGAACTCGGAAAAAGAACCCTGGGTTTCTGCTGAGGGGTTGATTGCTTCGCGAGATTACAACTGGCTGCTTGGTCGTTAGGTGGAAGGTTCGGCATTTCCTCGGGTCAGGTCGGGGTTGTTTTAGTTTTCCCTCTCTTTTATTTTATTTTCGGGTAACGTTCCGTCGTGTTAGTGCAATGACACGAGGTCCCCCTCTTACACCTGGGGGGGACGACGCGAGTGAAAAGGCAGGTCCTGGGGCGAGGTTGACGACCTGGCTTGGCCCCGGACGCCATTTTGCTTTCCATGTTTTCTTGCTGGAACCATTTCTTTATTTCTTTCTTTCCTTTCTTTTTTCTTTTGTTTTTTTGCTCGTCGATATCGTGCGACTTTGGCTTGGCTGCTGAATTTTTTATTCGCCTCATCAACTCCCTGTCAGCTCTTTTTCCAAGTGAGGTCAGCCAACTGCTTTCGTTTGCTCGCGATGGTGTCCGCCAGAAGTTTCCAAGCATTTGCATGCCGAAAATTTAATGGCGCAGTCTTGCGCCTGTAAACGACTTCCAGCTATTTTTGAAGATACATATTTTTGTGAATGAGGATATGTTTGACAGCTCTTATTCTTCTTTTTCGTTACAGATTGGTTTTGCGGAACGTGGGAGCCGACGTGTCATCGATGGAATCGCACTGCGTATGTGCAAAAATGTGAGCATTTACGCGCTACTAGCTTCAAAAAGCTGTAATTTTCGTAAAATATCTCATTAATGGTGATCAATCAGTTATGATGAACTGCCTTTATGTTTGCCGACAGCCACTCCAGAAAGCAATTTTTCAAATCAGATTCGGTGAGCAGATTTTTTTACTTTTTACAATCACATCATTCTTAAGCGATTTCAGTGGGTCAAAGTACATTTTGAAGGATGATTTTCTTAAACTGACGAAAAAGATTTGGCTATGAACGTAAAAGCATGTAGGGATTATTGTAGATTTGGGCGTTGCATTTTTTTTTTGCGGCTCGTAAGATGTGTAATTAACTAATTTTTCCGTTGAGCCAGGATAAAAGTTACCAATTTTAGGATTGTGATCAAGTTCAGCCGTTTGAGCGAAGATAGTGTCTCGTATGCATAATTAGTTTCTGCTGGTTAGAGCACCAACTAACGAGGTGCAATAATGATGATGACGGCAGTTGCCTCGAAACAATTGGGCGTCCGTGGCGACGTGTCGGACAAAAAGGTCGTCGACCTGCGACGACCCCCGACGAACTGGAAGACGTGTAAACTGGGGGTCGATTGCGCACCCGAAAGGAAAGCTCGGAAACTACGACAGACCAGCCTGAAAGAAAAAATAAAAATAAAACAACATGCAGATACATATGGCACGATTATTATGGCTCGCAGACTGACGCGTGTTCCTCCACTGTCAATTCCCTGCGTCTTCGGGCCAGGCTGGCGGGTTGCCACCGAGTTGAAATTTCGGCGGGCCAAAGGCACTTCGGGCTGCCAAAACGACTCGCTCCTTTTAGCTTCCGACGTCTGGGAGAAGGACTGGTTTTGGCTAAATGGATTGTCGCTCCCGTGTCGGATGACCCTCGTTGTAGAAAAATTGCTGCAATAGCCACGTTTCTTCCCTTATGGACGCCTCTCAACCGCATTCATTCACAGTCTTGCCACGTTTCATTCCACTTTCAAAATAATCCTGCTTTGAGAAATTTTATACACTCCACTGTTTCCCCCATGGCGGTTAAAGATCTTGTATCTGTACGGTACTGTATACTGTTTGATCTGTATGAAATTTTCCGAATAATCGATTACATTTCTTAATTTTTGAAAGGGAGATCCGATCATCCGACTCAATCTTGCATTGCGTTGGTTTGAATACTGTACTTGGTCAAGCGAATGGTCATAAAATGGTTCAAGAGGAAATTCTGATATGTACAGGCATCTTTAATTCCTCCCAATGCATCAAACTTTCATCAATTTGGTGTCAATATGGTTAATCTGACGTCTTATAAAACGGGGACGGATAATAAGGGCAATTTTTTGTAAGCCGAAAATCGTGGTGCTCATCAAAATTGTTGAAAGCATTTTCAGATCATTTTCCTTCGGATAAATTTGTGATAAATCATTCGAGACTCAATATAGGAAGATATTGAAATTATTCCTCGGGTATGTGCAGCTTTTTGCGCGTTAAATTACATTTTTTATCACTCCGCCATTTTCTGCATCACTGAAAGAATTTCTCGAAGATCAGAGCATATTTTTCAATTGAATAGCTGAGTCGAATGTCAGACGTTATTATTGCGAATATTATTCCATGCATCATTGGAAAATTCTGGGATAAATGAGATGCATTGTAAATTGATCAATTACGGTATATCCTGTATTCATGTGATCGGTGAACCTTGTTCCGTCTTGATGGAAAATTTTTTTTGCGAGGAAGTATGTGTGCGCTGGTCATTGATTTATAATTAATTAGTGGAACTCATTGATCGGCAAAAGCCAATAATAATCGCGATCGAAACCAACTTGACTATAAAAGACTTTCTTGCGGATTGCAATGTGATCCCATTAAATCATGGCTTCGGTGTGGGCAACGAAGTGGACCGAACCCTAATAAAACAAATAAATAAAATCCCGTTACCGCAGAGAGGCACACGTTTGAAGTTGAAACGGCAATGGGTCTTCGCTCTAGTTTCCCTATTGACCTCTTCTGCCTGAGCTCGTTCTTCAACGTCGGGGTCAACCGAGGCCAACGTCCTCCTGCTATATTGTGTGTGTGTGTGTGTGTGTGGCTGTGTTTGTGTGGGTGTCGATCCAACGCCGAAACGTAACCCACCTATGTGGGACGCGAACCAGGCGTGCACAAGTTTGCAGGGTTGTCTCAGGGGGACGGGTGACGTTCAATGACCTCGTGTCGGGTTCTGGATTTGCTCGGTTGCTGGAAACCCCGTCCATGGGGTGAAGAGAGAGAGGCTTGAATTCGGGTCAGATTCCTGATAATTTTCTCCCCTTTACGCAATGAAGAGAGGAGCAGTGAACAAGAGGGGGGTTTCTGTGTCTCGTGGAAATCCCTCAACGACTCTGCTGCGTTGGTGATTTTTATCGAATCGTGTGAGAAGTTGCTTGATTTCCCCTTTGCTTTCGGACACGATTGATCAAGTGCACTTTCTTTAAAGCAATTTTCGGAAAGGAAAAAAGGAAACCCCTTTTTTTCGGCTAAACTGTCTCATGTCGGGGGTTAGACATGTTGCAGTCGAACGCCTTCATCGAAATTCCAGTTACCAGCAAAAGCTTCGAGTGAGAGAGGTTTTGAGTCAGAGAAACCAGCATTTCTGCTGGGGAAGGTTAGAAGAATTGCAGGGAATTGTAAATGGTGATATTCTGGGCCTCAAATTGCTTCTTAAATGAGTTGACACGGTGCTGAACTTGGAGGCAGGGGTTCATTTTCCCAATTAGTCTTTCACATCCTTTCAAAACACATTGGCACTTTTTTAGTGCTTTTCTCTTTTTTTCTGTTTCGATTTTGGTGGTTTGAGAGAAAACCCCGTTGAGTTAGAGAAGTTTCCAATGCATTGTTTCTAAGGGAATTCTGCTATAGACTTAGAAAAAAATTTGACTTAGAGAGGTATTAGACTTACGGAGGTTCGAGTTTCAACTGTATCATCTTTTCTGTTCCTACTTTTTCCCATTATATAAGAAAATAGTTATTACTGTTCTGGGGTCATTTGGGCTCGATAATTCTGTCGGACGATGACAATGACCCCTCAAGAAATGTCTTGTTTCTATAGCCAAATAATCAACAGCTCGTGCAGAAATTAAATAAATAAATGAGTAGTGAAAAAAAGCCATGTTTCGCAACTGGCATAAGATTGATGCGAGCCCCGAGCGTTGAAGTCGCCGCAGGAAATATTCCGGTTAAGTGGAAACCCCGCGATCCTTCGAAGAACCCATGGTTTCAAGGGATCCCTTTATTTTGTTCCTAAGGATCCCTCGCCCCGAAGAACCCCCGGTTGTTCCTACGGAACGTGGGGTTCGATACGGTAAAATTAAAGAGGTCGCAATTGGGGCGTGCTAAACAAGTGCATTCACCTTCGGGGTGGGGTCAGTTGCTGCTCGTCGCATGACCCGACATTCAGGAGGGGTTGGGTCTAAAAATGTTTTGAATTCCGTCGTCGTCATGGCCTCCCTATGAATTTTTCAGCAGCTACTGTTCAGGAACGGCAATTTATTCCGTTGTTATTTACGATATTCGTTCAAATATTTATGGGTTTTCTTTTTCTCTTGAGCTAGTGGCTGCGTGAATGCTAGTGTTTATTTCCGTTCATCACAACAGGGAATATCATCCCGGAATTTATGGTTGAACTTTTTTTATTTCGAATTTGAATTGCTTATTGGTGTTAATTCGCGGATTTTCTAAGCTTGAAAATACAAAGTACGAGAGTTCTATGTCGAAATTAGCGCACGACGAAAGGACTAAATTTTCTATTTGCAAAGCAGACTGAAGACGAGGATACGAACAAATTAAAAAGGAAAACAATAGTCAGTTTCTCCAGCTTTTATCGCATTGTAATTTATGTTCTCTCATGTCCCAGTTTTTACGGGTTCTACGATTTCGAAATTACTTTGAACTCTTTTTTCACAGAGGTTCTTTTGCGAATTTTATTTCCTTGTCAAATTTGCATTTCTTGGGCAGCAGGGATCTTCAATCCCAAATCGATTGAATCATATGTAGTCTAGAAGCTTGTTACTAAGAATTTCGTTATAAAGAATAAACCAATCGCGATAAAGTCTTTTTTTCGGTTCCTGCCCAATAGTCGCGATGATAGAATATATCAGTTCCAACGAAGCGATTTTACTGGGCCCATTGGGTTCGTTGTAACGATATTTTTACTGCAGTATGGATGCTTTCACTCTGTCCGCAGTGAAAAGATGCGGTTTATTAACAAGATCCTCTTTGTTTTTCTTTCCTTCTTTGGATAATCCGCGAAATATTCAATTTTATTAAGCTCTGAAGTAGCATACAATGTCTTGCAGCGAGAATATCTCCGAGGGGAAGTTTTGCAATATCCGCCCCCAAGTTCGCAGGCAGAATTAATGCAGCAATATGAGCATTTTATTGGATAAGAGCCCTTTCCTGTTCCTCTGATAAGGGCGGGTTAGCTGAGTAATGCACATATCTGCGCGACTGGGGCTAGTTTGGCGCTATTGGCCTTGTTTCATGAGTAATCCGTTGATGGAATTTATTGAGGCTCGCACGTCCTGCGGGGGAAACGAGGGAAAATGCGAAGGCATCCGACGAAAGCCAGCCACCAGCAGCAATTCCACGCGGGAGTTGGAATCACCCGAGTCGGGTCAATGTGAACACCCCGGGCTGGGGGGCAAAGCGACCGACCAGAGAGGGCGTCGTTTATTGCGGGAAATTTTTTATTTTTATTTTTTAACCTTTTCCTACTTCTTCATTGGACGCGTGTCACGTCCGAAGTTTTTGCATTTTTCACAGTCATGGCTCACTTTCCCTGCGATCCAGTCCTTGATCTCATCCATTCATCCATTCTCTCTCATTTGTTATGTGCCCTGGATGATTTTTTGTACCAGCCTCACTTGATTCCCATGGCTTCATGGGAAGTGCCTCTCAGAATCCAGTAATTTTTGTACTTTTGTTGTTGACCTAGTAAAGAAAAAAAAAACAGCACGAAACCATCGAACGTTCTAGGAGGAATTTGAAATTTTAACATCACGGGAAAATACTGTAAGACCTTAATAAGCCGCCACCATTTGTTACTGAGGATTGTGGCGGTTTGAAAGAGGTTAGTGATTTATCAAAAAAGCTAAAATAATGTGAAAATCAAGTATAATAGAAAATGGAATCCTTATTCTTCGAAAAAAAAAAAATTCAGAATAACCCTGAGACGCGTGAATTAGATTTTGCTAATGATCAACGAAATTAAATTATGTCAACTTATTTGTGTTTTTGTTTTGCTTTTTATTCGAGACCCCTCGCGTAAACTTGAATCTTATTGGCAGACTATCGAAGGCACGATTAATTGGCAGAATCATGTTTGAGCTGGCAATAATTTTGGCGGATGGCGTTTTAACGGGCTTTCCAAGCAAAATATCATTAAGAATGATTTTTTTTTCTCGAAATGAATTGGGGGTTGTCAAGGATGGCTGCTGATTGGGGGGCGTTTTGACGGGGTTTGACTGAAACTTAAGATGCATTCTGTGTATAAACGTTTTTTGACCGCATAAATCACCAAAATGCGAATATTTCTGGGCTGTGATCACTGAAGCCATAATTATCAGATTTTTTTTGCCAATTTTCCCAGTTGTAAAAAGTGGAAAAGAATGTAGTTCACAGCATTCCGAACGAGACAGAATACTTGTGGTCGCACACATAGTGTCGCTTTCCTTCATCGCAATTTTAATAATGGAGAATCGCAACTGAAGGTAATGCTGTTCTTCATGGTTTGGGGTTCTAGTATAGCACGTAGATCATGTTGGAGAAAGAACGAATTTTGTAAAGTGGGTAGCTTTCTGGTGGAGATGCTTATCTTGAAAGTTCACGACAGTCGGAATCAAGAGAGAAGGAAGTTGCTTCGTTGTTAGGCATGTGCATTATCTGAGACGCGGTTCAGAGAAATGACTACACTCTCAACTTTAGATTAAAAAGAAGAACCTTTCGCATGCATCCACCCCGAGACTCGAATAACTATGTTTGCTTTTCGTATAAATGTGCAATTTTTCGTTTGGAGAAAACTTGTTAGCACCTCTCGCGTGCGAAAAATCGAAATACAAAAAGTTTTCTTCTGCCGAAGCCACGTGACTCGATAATGTCTGCTTCTTTCTCTCCTCTGTCTTTTCATCTTCTTATTCAGGAAGTTGGTCCCCACTTCCTTTGTTGGGGGGACATTATTCATTGCTTCCTCACGTTGGGGGTCTTCAGGGCTCTGGAAGGCTTCGCCGAAAAGAGGGAGGCTTAAGTTCGGAGATTAATCCGCTCGGGGTTGCCGAGGGAGAAGTTTTTTGCGCTCTTTTTAGTGGGGAGAAAAATTGCTAGGACTTCACCGACCACATTTGTGTGTGTGTGGGGAAAACTTCGGGTAGAAAAGTTTTATGCTCTTGCTGCATTTGGGTTAAGCACACGAACCTGTCTTCAATTTAGTCTAGTTTTTTTTTTCAAGACTGGCATTTTAGGGGTCTGAAGCATCATGCATTTATGATTTCTGCTTTTATTGCGGCGTTAAAATTTTCCTGAACACTTGTGAAATTAAATTCTGAATGCTTGCATCATTTACGAATGTTTGACATGTTCATCTTTCATTCAAATTGTTGCATTGGTCCCAGGATCAAAGCTTTCAATCAATGGAGATTTTTCCTGTTCTTTCTTTGTGATTTTATTGATATGTATATAAGCTTTATTTACTGCTAATCAGTATTGACAAGGTTGTTATCCAAAAACTATTTCACAGAAGTTGGTGATCAACGATGATCAGTTGTTGAGAGCTACTTCTTAATAATTAGAGGAAAAGAGGATTGGAGATTTAAATCGTTTTCCGTGAGTTTCAAAGGAAACGCAAAAGTTACTCCGTGAGAGTATTTCAAGTAATATTTTATTTGATCTTCACACACAGTCAATACAACAATTCTACAGAGAGCAAAGCGGCGTAGACTCTGCGTTCGGACAAGGTCTGGTGAGGTAAACTTAATGCAACATAAAATGCACCTGTATATATAGCTTTGGCCGGCCAAGGTTGAAGAACGTGCATAGAAACTGATTTGGATTGGGGATGTCATGCTTCGTTTATTTAAAGGAAAGAAGCATGAGCGCGGTTGGGAAAGTATTCTGTCAACAACAGGATTGTGAAATATAATTGCTAGCGCATCAGGTGCAGCCAAGCGTAGCGGAAATACATTAGCTTAAAAGGGTCATGTGTAAAGTGAAGGGTGTTGTGGTTGTTAATATGACTACAAGGTTCAAAAATCTTTCCGCACAAATCAATCAGACACATTTTGGCCTACCAAAAACAGCGCACTATAGACTGTAGTGGAAAATACATCACTGTGAATGAGAATTTATAAGATCGCCATTTTTAAAAACGACAAACGCGCACAGCACGGGACAATTACAGAGCAGAAATTCCAACATTAAGTATTCAACCGATTTACAGATATTTTGTAACTGATGAAACAATGTAGAAAGACTCTTTTAGGAGAACTCAAATAAAGCTAAGGGTTCATCGCGATCTTCAAATATTTGGAAGAGCACCTTCCTACCATATCAATTTTTGAGAATCCTATATTTTCTGCTTCTTTTTTTACTTTAACTTGAAGTTATCACCTCTTGGCCTTCAATGCCGATTGGAATCCACTGACGATTTTGCGGAATTCCTAGTGAAAAATTTTGGCGATTTTTTTTTTTGGATCGCCTTTGCTCTTTTTTGAGAATCGTGAAAGATTATCTACAGTGAATCCTGACGGGGGTAGGAAGAATGATATGCTATGGTTTGGTGATCGACGATTTCTTCCAAAGTAGCAGAATGTATTCAATGCAAAATATTTAAAAAAATCAGAGTCTTCCAGTAATCATCTAGATATTCTTGAAGACGATCTTCTCATTCCGCTCCGATGATTGAAGTGTTCCTATATTTTGCTCAAGTAGGGTGAATGAAAAAAACAAGATTTATACGACTATCTGGTACGCTGGAATCCGAACCCCATCGACATCTTTTTCTATTCAAGTTTTCCGAAATTGGGCGTCCTTTTTGACAGGAAATCGATGGAAGAAATTGGTATAATTCCTTTTTTCATGTGGGTGAGATTGGATTGTCATGTTGGCGGGCTGGGGATGTTCCAACTTTGAGGAATGTATTGAACTTGCAGACGTCGGTGTTCGATTCCTATTGGGAATATATATTTTTTCTGTTCGATTCCTGTAGGGAATCGAACCCCTGATGATAAGCATGGAAAAACCCATGGGGTCTATCTGACTGCGTGATCGTCAATCTGATGGGTTTGAAACGTGGAACTCTTTTTTTCGATGTTCGGGAAAGCATGGGTGAAGCTGTATTGAAGAAAAGTCGTATGCATGAGGAAGGATCTCTCGGAAATGAACAGTTTTCACGTTTTTAAAGAGATTTCCGATTCTTTTCGCTATTTACATGCTTGGAGTTCAGGGTACTTGATTCACGGTTTTGTTTTCAAGAAGTTTGCACAATTACGCTTGCAACTATTTTCTGAGAAAATAAATTTTGAACAATGTTCAGGTGTTCAGAATTTGAAATATATTGCCAATAGATATTTTTTTCTGGCATTCTGAAATCGCTTTAGTTATGTGGGAGCCAGGATAATAAAACGAGATTTTTTCTCGTATTTTCGTGGCTTCCTTCCGAAGTTGGTGCTAAATTCGGAAGACTCGCTTGTTCGCAAATTTCGGAAGTGCTTTTGAGAAAGGCCGAAAATATTTGGATTTTCATTCGCGTGTGACGCAAGGTTATTTCTGCCGTCGTTGAACCGCACAAACACGGCTGTTTTTCTCCTGGTCGGTGAGCGAAATATGCACTATTATTTCAGGTATCCTGAACCTGTTCCCCAGCGATAAAAAATAAATAAAAATAAACGATTGCGAGAATTAGATGCGATATTTTATTTTTACGTGATTTTGCATTCCTACGATACGATTCATCGAGATATGATGATTAAATTTATGTCACACATTTCGTATTTGATTCCCGGCGAGAAGTTTTATAGAGCGCAGGGTTTGTGCAAATATTGGCCGCGTGCAAGAATGTAACACAATTTAAATTTTGCTGATACTTTTTGGTGGAGGAACTGTATCGTATGTGTTACGCTAATTTTTTTCTCGTGTAAATTCAACTTTTCGTACATTAATAAAATCAGTGGTCACTGAAAGTCTGAACTTTCCATGTACTGTAGTCTGAACTTCAACGCACTATCTTATTGTTTCTGGATAATTTTCCATTTACCCACAGCAAGACAAGATCGTCTCTTTCAAATCCATGTCAATACAGTAGTTCCAATTTTCAAATCAAAGTCTGCAAAATGTTGGATGCGATCTGGAATAATTGAAAAATCATGGATTCTGAAGTCGTTATGCAAGAACTTAGTCCGAAAAGGCCTCACAGAAAATTTTAAATGCATTTTCTGAAGTCTTGGCAGATCAATTACCTTATAGTGTTTCCTCATAAGTTCTCTTCTCTTTAAGATTACAAAAGATACTGTAAACCCCAGTTTTTCCCCGTGATTGAACATTGTTCAAGCCTCAGGACTCGCTCCTTCTTGCAAAAGAGCTGTGGAAAATACATTCGCCAGCGACGGACCCTTCACCAAGTTCCCCCAAATTTGGAGAGCTTGGATCATTTGAATGTATCTGTCTGGTTCTCCTCTTGGTTGTCAGCTATGGAAACTGACTGGGATTCCACAGGGAGAACATGGGGAAAGGAAATCAGAGCTTCACACCGAAAAGAAACCTTAGACGTGCAACTTGTGCCCCTACACCCAAGGTTCGAGTTTCTCGCTGTTACTCTGGGTGTCGGAAGACGAATCCACTCTCTGGACCCAGTGTTTCATGTAGAATCGTCTTTCGGGAAAAATGTTGAAATTTTAGTTGCGGTGAATTTTGATGACTATGCTTATCTGAGAATTTTGGGATCTGTATCTGTATTGAAGGAGGCCTTGATTTAAGCTGGGTTGAAGTGCCTTCAGGCTTTTTTTTTTTTTGGCGTTGGTTTGAGGTAAACCAGACAATTTTTGCTATTTTTCGTTTCCAGGCGAGAAAACCCATCTGACGAGCATTCTTCGTACTGTATAAGTTTGATCAATCATTGGACATCAACACGTGACTTTGGGTTCGTGAGGTACACGTGGAATAATACCGACTTACAGTATATTGAAGCAACTGTACTTATTGTGTATATTGTATAATTTTGCTGCTTATTTGAAAATCAAATTATTGAAGCTCTAACTACTGTACTGTACAGTGAAGTTCTTGATTATTTGTGGGAATGAGAGGATAACTTCGCTCATAGAATCAAACTCTGCATAAAAAATAAAAGAAATCATTTACAGTAGTGCTGTACAACATATGGAAACAAAATACAGCAATGAACTGAAGCTTGATTTAGCGAAGTTCTCACAAATGTCGTGTGTTCTCGAGTCCAGATAATCAATCAATCAACGAGAAAGACAAGGCAATTACGAGCAAGCTGCACAAAATAAAAATTATATATGCAATGTATTTCAACTAAATTCAACTCGATGAAGCAACATTTGCGTGCATTCGAATCGGAAACTTGATATTTAGAGTGCTTTAAAATTATTTTTAATGATTGATTTTATTATTTGTCGAAAATTGTTATTGTTCGGAAGTTGGATGACTGCTGAATGTATCTCTCATTTCCGAATGTTCCCATGGAGAGGAACAATACTTTTACTGAAATTAAATTCACTTTCCTTCCTAGAAATTGAATTCATCGTTAAAGTAGCACATTTACTCAGTCTAGTACAGTATACCTTAAAAAAAAAAACCGGGGCAACTTATTTTTTACTTCGAACTTTTTCTGAGCTTCAAAATCTCTCGACTTTAAGGATTTCTCGTTTCGCGTAAGAAAAAGCGTCAACTTTAAATTGAACTTCTAAGTGGGCTCGTATTTAGATTTTTATCCCGTGTAATTTTCAAGATATGAATTTTAGAACCTTAAAACTAGGGTGCGCGTCTTATACTCGACGTTGTACGGTACTCAAATAAATACTGTGCTGTATTTCATTTGTGAGGTATGTTTCTTTTGCCGAAAAGATTTTGCCTTCCCTGCCACACCAGAAATGGAATGCATGGCATAAAATGAAGGAACCTCGAAACGGCGAAACTGGATCAAAACATGAAAAGCAAGGACCTGCGCTCTCGACACTCGCGTTGGCAGAGGAGGACAGCGAGGGGAAGACAAAGAAAGACGGGGGAAAACGCGCTTTGCAGCTCTCTCTCTCTCTCTCTCTCTCTGTCTTTCTTTCTAGAACTAGAGCAATGGAACCTGGGGGAGGGTTAGGCAGAGGGAAAGAGAAAATGCGTATATCTCCAAGACGAGCCGCATCGAATTTTGGCACGAGGAGGAGGAGGAGGTTTCTGCACCCTGTCCCTCTCGTCGCACAAGGAAATTTGCAGAACCCCTAGAGTAGAAGGGGGGGGGGGGATGGGGCAGAAAAACGTATTCCCCCACCTCTGGTGAGAATCTCTTTTTCTAGGAAGGGAGTGGAACTGGGGGTGCAAAAAAGGAGAAGAAAACGAATGGGAAGAAAGAATTCTGCGAAAAGTGACAGCACAGGGTTGTCGACGAGGCCGCGTCCTTTCTGAGTTCTGAATGATCCCCCCCCCCCCCTTTCTGAGGAACTTATTCGAAATGGCATTGCTGATCTGAATCCGAAAGGCATTGACACGAGACAAACGACGCTTTTTGCTGGCGCGTGGCAGAGAAAATTGCAGTCTTTGGCGGAGAGTCAATGACCTCGGGAAGAAAATCGACCCGATTTCCGTCGTTGTCGACGTCGAACATGGCGAACTTCAGTCTCTGATTCCATTAGAAAAAAACCTTGCCTGAAAATAAGCAGAATTCCGATTGGAACAAGTGGATTTCAAGATCAATTTTTGAATTTCTTGCGTCGCTGTAGGAGAAATTAAAATATTGAGGAAAATGCGCGAAAAGTAGCCTTTTACAATGATTAATCCACTGCGGACAAAAATACCCACTTTGTTTCGTTCTCTGGGGGGACTCGTGTATTATGTATTAGCTGAGGAGATATCCTCAATCTCCGTTGATACTACTATACTGTATTATGAGGGCTCATTCATAAGTTTTCTCAGTCTTGTAATTCCTTCGAGGGATGATTTTAAGTTTTACTTGCTTAGTAATATATTTTGCTCTTGCTCGTCAACATTCAAATTTTGCGGTCCTTGTCTGAAATACAGAGAGGAGAAGACTCGTTGGACCCCGATAATTTGAAAAAAAAAAGTCAGTCATTCTTGAAAGTTTTAATAGAAATGCTGAAGACCGAGTTGTCGTTTTTTTTAGATTATCGGAAAATAGTGTCTGTGACAGTGAAGAATCTCTTTGAATCAGAAACTTGTCCGATAAAAAATACTCTCCAATAGCAATAAACTGTAATTTTTTGTGACAGGCAAGTGCATACTTCAGCATAAAAAATGGGGCGTCAAAGTTTGCGAGACTCATCTTGGCAATTCAATAAAGCCCTTGGCTAAAGAAAGAGGATCCCTTCAAGTATTTTTATTGATCCTTAACTCTTCTTGTCTTGAGGATCAATTCCGGACTCCGGGTACCCCAAGAAATTTATTACGAAGTACGAACAAATTGTTGGAAATATTCCTCCGTTTCCTTGAATGTGCAGTTTACTTTTGACCACGGTTTTGGAATGCCATTGCGAATCCTTTTACAGCATCCTGTTGATAGGAAATAGGCGAGACCGAAGTATTCTCCTGAAAATCCCCGAATCTCAAGTTAAGAAGAGTGTTTTCTGCGCGTGAAATAACAATTTTCCGATGACTGATAAGGAATGAAAGATGCACTATGTCCAGGCAGGAAAAAAAAATCTGATGCTGCATCCATTTCATCTCTGATTGGATTGTCTGACATCTCATCTCTACCCCCTCCACCTTGTGTTCGTGTTTCGTTTCATTTACAGTTGAAGAAGATAGGTCACGCGTGAATGACCCCTTTTGCGGGATGAGAAACCCCTTCGGTGATGTCAGTCCCTGTGGGATCCTTGGGTTCAAACTGCTTGTACGAGCCCGTTGTGTCCGCAGATTACAGCCACTTCCGGAGAATTAGGTTGCTGAACATTTATTCTTTAATCGTCTATAAATAGCAGATTTTTATTTTCTCGCGACATTTTTATGCGTGAATCTCGTTGTTCGGGCTCGTGTGTGTCTCATGTGTAGAGTTGGGAGTCGTTGGTGGAACTTCGCGAAATGTGGCGTCGTTTGCATGCGCAGAAATATTTTCTGCCACGAATAGTCGCCATCATTTTTTCTCAGTTTGAAGAGTCTTAGCTGATACAGTATTTGTACGTGAATGTAGGGAAATTCTACTTGGGTAAAACGTTTCGAGTCAAATATAACTTGAAAATCGCTGCTTCCTTATTTTTTTTTTAAAGTTCTATAGGGTGAACCAGGAAAATTGCCTTTTTCTTTCATATTTATACGAAAATCTGTACTGTATTGGTGCGGCCATTATGCCATTATGGTATTCAGAATAATAATTACATGTAAAAAAGTTCCGCTTTCTCTCTAAAACATCTACAATATGCGTTGATCTTCTACGGAAATTTCGTGATTCGATCTCTTTGCAGCGAGAATTACAGTCGGACGTCCGTAAGTCGAATTTGAATGGAAAAACAAAATAAAATCAATTTGGAAAGTTTTCGAGTTGAGGAGTTATTTGTGGCAACTTGGTCCGAAAATTCTCGCTGTAAATTTCAAAAGCAGCAATTCGGTCTGAAATTTTTGCCGCAACTGTGCGTAGTCTTGAAGCATTTCTTTAATTATTTCCACTGATAGAAAAAGGCTAATCACAGGAAATGCAGTATAAACGAGCATAAAGAATAGAAAACCTTAAGCCAGCACTTTATGGGCCAATTAGGTCGGTCATTTTCTTTTCAAAAGCAGTATGATTTGTATTTTCTGTCCTTCCTTGTGTTCAGAAATTTAAAGTTATGGAAGTTCACGGTTAAAATTCCGAATTAAGGGTTAAAGTTACATTGTTTCAAAATGTCTTTATAAAAGGAGAGGGTAAAATTCGAGTTTGGAAGGTTTTTGACTCGGGGAAGTTCGAGTTAAAGATGTCCGACTTTATTTCAACATGAAACGTAAAGAAAGAATTCGACCAACTCATATCATGCAGACGTCAGATTTTGAAACAGCAAGCCTTTAGTTTATGCTGGAAGTTTTGGATAGTATTCTGGAGATCTTTATAGGATACTTTCGTATTAAAGATATCAATTCTCAATTGCTCGATCAAATTTTTTTTTTCTCAGGCCAACCCATCTATAAATTTTGTCATTCTCACGATTTTTCTCATGAAGCGCACCGGTTCCATTTATGATTGCTGTGGACCAATTGTAGTTGTCATCTAGATGTTTCCCTTTGGCCGTATACTGCTGCCAAAAAAACTTCTCCCATTTTTTTAAATGGTTATTAAATGAAAGAAGGTACTTGTCTTTAATTGATTCCGCCCATGGGACCCTAAAGGATAGTTTCTCGTGTATTCGTTCGTTAATTTGCCTTTGATCACTTTGGCGTGGGCTTCAAAGCCATGGCTCTCGTTCTGTGCTATTCCCTTCCCCATTATTGAAAGATGAGTCACGCATTCCTGCGCGCAGAAAAAGAAAAAGCCTGAGGGTCGGGATGTCCGGGGTAAAGAAGATAGAGAGAGGCTGAACTACATGGGCGAGGGGCAGTGCATAAGTTCTGAGATGATTCAATCGGAAACGTTTTTCTTCAAATTTGAAGGGAAAGGCTTTCCAGCAGTAAAGATTTGAAAAAAATGGGCTAAAACCGCGGATGCTGAATATCAAGACTACCAGCACTATCATGAAGGTTTCTCTATATATTGGAAATGTATGATTGCACAAGGAAATTGTAAAATCAGAAAAATAAATTCAAGCCACTTTACTTGAAATGTCAGTGTCTCACCAGCACTGATTTTCAACGCACTTTTCCCCCCAAATAATGTCCTTGCATTTTGTACATGTGTCGTTGTTATTCTTACATGTCTTCAGATTACGTCATCGGAGGTAAACACCAAGCTTCAAAACCAGATGAATATTGATCGTCAAAATGTTGAGTTACGAAAGGTGTTTTTTTAAATCCTATCCAGTCAATTCAACGAGTGGTTGGTTTCTGCATAAATAGAGACACTTTATTTTGCTCTCGATTGTCTTGGCCATGAATGGTTTATCACGCATTTCACTTTATGCAATCTCAAGTTATTAGAAAATGTATGAATGAAGCATCCGAGAAATCCGGAACAGATTAGCCTTTGTATTTACTAAATCATTAATAATCAATTAACGGTCGAGGGGCTTTTCGGGAGTCTGAAACCAATCAGTCATTCATCCGCATTGCTAAACATTAATTACTTTTATATTCAGCTTCTCGCGGGATTGCTCGAGGACGTTAACAAGGTAGTCCCATGCAACTCGTTTTAAACGCAGTATATCTTTCCGGAAGACTGATATTATAATTCAGGAAAATCTCCATTTGGTTCTTTGTTGTATGTACTGGGCGAAACCGGCGAATTTAGTGTATGATTTTTTATTTGAATGAGACATTTGTTGAATGAGGCACCATTTTTTTCATCAAGGATGCATGATTATGACTAGAACATACAAAGAATTGCGACCATCTCCGGTGAAGGCAAGTTTTCAAGCCTAAATAATCTAGGATCTTTCCTCTGGTGGAGGGAATTCCGTCTTGTTCATCCACCACCAACACAATCACATTTGAGCGGATTGCAATTTTTTTTTTGGAGCAAAAAGCAGGTTCAGTCTATGAGTTGCTCCTTGAATGAGACATTTGTTGTACGAGGCACCATTTCGTGGGAAAGGGAAGAAGGGAGGATTGATGATTATGACGCTGGGGGAAAAAGAAAAGAAAAATGGCGATCATCTCCCAGCAGTGAAGTCAAAGTGTCTACGCCTGACAACTTTAGGACCATCCCTCCAGTTACATACAGAGGAAATGACGTCTTCTATATACTTGCACCATCACCACGACCACGACTGCACCAGTGAGCACCCTGTCGTCCTTTTCCCCACACACACACCCCCTCCCTTGCATGCACTTATTGCTGGCAAAATACACTGGGTTCCTGGCCCCAGTGTCGGAAGATCGCAGAGAACCCGTTAACCGTGAGGATTCCCTGGGTTCATAGGGTCAATGCTCGGTTTTGATTTCCGCGTCTCGGGACGACTGCACGTGTGAAGCGAATCGATCCCAGGCCTTTTCTTCTTCTTGTTTTGTACTGTACTGCACTGAACCCACGTCACTCGATCTGCGATGTATTCTGAAGTGTGATGATGTCTGTCGATTCGACATGGCCTCGTTTGAGGTCGTGCTCTTGTCCAGAGGAGAGAAAAGCTGTCCTGCGATTATTCAAGAGTCACAATACGGCATCTCTTCATTCATGGTCTCAAGACTGCCGTGTTTACTCGAATGTACGACGATACCTGAGTCACTTTTATACCCTGTATACTGGCGTTAATTGACGTTTCAATCTCTTTTTCATCGTCTTCAAGAACAAACTCATATACCATGTCGATATATAAAGGGAACATTTAATGAGAACTACATACTGTATATATTGTCTCGGAAGATGCATCCTCAGTTGTAAAAGTCGTGTTTTCAGCTAAGAATGAATCCTCTTAGCCCACGCGAGGGGCTCATCAATTTGGCGAAATGCTGTGTGCATGTGATGCATGAGGTCCTCGGGGTTCAATTATTGCGCAAGATAATTTCTTCATAATTACAAAACCATTTTAGCTTAAGTTGACTGGATTAGTGCGGTCCTGCTTTCAACGAGGACGGAATGCTGAAATAATTACCACTTCGAAACACATTTTCAGAGACATTCTGCCCAGAAGAGGAAGAGAAACATGCTTTTGAGCATGCTATAGTAATATATTGAATATAAGAGCAAGTACCATTTACTCATGTGCAACGCGCTTGATTGAGAAAGAAACAATGGGTTTTCTCTCCAAAGTTTTGGTAAAATTTGATCGCCAAGTATGACAAGCACCACATTTTTTATTACTCTAAAGTGCAATACGTATATTAAAGATGAGAACACCCAAATTTGAATTTAGACACGAATTGAACCTCAATTTAAATATTTTTTTAATTCTTCCCATTAAAACAATTTTTGCTGTTGATGTTTTTCAAAAATTTCCGACTAGAATGAATTATAAATTATTCTGCCCGTGGTACTTGAGTTGTAGCGTTGTATGATGGGGATCTATTGCTAAGATACCGTGGAACAAAGCAGCACGCATAAACGAGTGACTACAAACGAAGGAAATAATTTTTATTGAGCATTCTCCTCGGCGCTGTATTTTTAGAATGATTTTTTCATCTACTTGGAATGCAGGCTGGTGACCCATGATGGTCATCTCCCCGCGGGAGTTTTCACTGGACTTCTATTCCGTTGTTCTCAACGTGAGGATGATACATTGGCATTTCCACTCGGGGATCCTTGGGAGAGATCCCCCTCCAAAAAAAGAGCCCAGATTCCCCCCGAAGCCTGTATTCATCTCTTGCCTCTTGGGTTTGGGTCCGAAAATAATTTTCGGGATACGTGGGATACGAAAGGCTAGCTCCGCTTCCTCACTTGAGAAGTACAGTATATATATTTTTATTATTATTTCCTATATGGTTGTCGTTGATCGTTGCTCAATTTTCAAACGCGCGGGTTATTTAAAAAAATCACAAATAGCCCTTGATGAAAAATAAAAATTTTGCAGGCCTAATTCGTGAAGAGCTGTTGGTCTGTGACATCATTTTCATGTACAGAATATTTTTCAAATTCTGCGTAACTTTCCCAGTTCGGTTTTTATGCATTCCTGGTCAAAGTAAGTACACTAATGTAATTAGTCCGTATGCGAACAATATTATTCTCCGAATGGCAATTTCCTGATTCGAAATATGGGCGCGTTTTATGATCGATTAGCGCATTACGACAACTCAATTTAAATGCGGTACTTAAATAAAGTCGAACCTTTCTCAAATCAAATTTCAAGGACCCAAAAATAAATTTGACTTCGGAATGCTTTGAGTCAAGAAAAACAAGCATTTTTTGTTTTGAAAAACGTCGAAGAAGTACGGGGAACTCTAAATGGTGATATTCTGGGCTTTCAATTGCGTTTTAAATGAGTTAAGAGGATGCTGAACTGGGAAGCAGGGGATCATTTGCCCCATTAGTGTTCCCCTTCCTTTCAAAACACATCAAGTTTCTTGTTTTATTGCTTTTATCTTTCCTGTGTCAAGAAAATACTGCAATAGCCGAAAGGCTTCAGAAAATTCTATTTGAGGAGGTGTTCGAGGAAAAGCCTTCGAGGTTTTTAATGCATTGTTTCTAAAGAAAATTCAGACGCAGACTTGAAAAAAAAATCCGACTTGGGGAGGATTCTGTACCTTATGCAATAACCAGGCAACCCAGGGTCTTATTTATAAACTCCCAGTCTTCTGTGTGAGCACTCGGGCATCGCTAAATTTGTCTTCCCGTACTGATGATTTTTTTTTTGCAAAGAAAAATTGAGTTCAAGTGGACTACTTACTGTACTGCTGGACAGGTTTTTTTTTCAGTGGTCGATGTGATGAGACGTGCATTTTTCTGCGAGGAGTTTGCATCATCTGTGTGTAATACTGTGCTGTGTTGGGTTTCAGAGGCTTGGGTGGTTGGTTATGGAGGAGAAGAATACAGGAATAAGAAGCAGAGACGCAGGGAGGTTTTTGCGCGCTGTCGAGACCCGCCCGGGTTCGGGATTATGATTGATTCCGCCGGCGGAGGATTCCCGGGAGCTGGCTTTTTTCGGGGGTGTATTTTCGGCCCGGGGGTTGCGTAGTGGGTCGTGGGGCCCGCGGAGTGGGGCTCGGCGGGCCCCACGACGGGGTTCTTTCTGCTCGCTTCCCCGGAGCTACGTCGACTTCCGCGCCCGGCTCTTTCCAGAGCCAGCGCCGACGTCGTCCGCAAAACATCCCTACGTCACTGTGCTGCGCCAAAAAAAAAAAACTTGTTTTCTTCTTCCTACTTGTTCACCACCCCTCTTTTTGCCAGAGGGGGGTTTCTGCAGTGTTGCGTGTGTGTGTGTGTGTGTGTGTGTGTGTGTGTGTGTGTGTGGGTCCCCGTTTTTGCGTAGTTGTGCTACGAAGTGGGTCAGTGAGTGTTGTCGTGTGCAAAGGGATCCCGTGGCCTTGGGGCGTGGGAGTTCCGGGGAATGGCGCAAAATTTTCTCCGCACAGGTTTGGATCCGAAACTCACGCGAGTTCTTTTTTCCCCTCTCTGTGAAATCGTTCTTCTCTTCCATTCCTTCAGATGTGAGAAATAGGATTACCTGATTCGTTCAACTTTCCTTTTTTTTACTACAGTACTTTATTTGGCAAGAACTGATGATTTTGGGAATATTTCATTCCGGATGTGATAGGCGGACTTTTTTTGTGTACTGGTTCGAATTTCGAAGCTTCTTGGAATTTTGGAACTTGAGGTACGCTTCAGTGAAAAAAATGTTTGCGACGAAATATTTTTATGCAAAAAAGTCTTCGCCCGTTTTCATCTGGCTAAAAATTCGAAGGAATTTAGCGGCATTTTTTAAATATCCAAAGTCGAGTCTTTGTCGACTTTATATATTGTAATCAGAAACTCTGAATGTCTTTTCGAACTTTTTACTCCGATAAAATATCCTCTTTGACGAGAAAGCTAATGCGACTATCTCTTGATTTCATACATTAAGCATATTGTACTTCGGAATTCGAAGCAGACTTGTTTTACGCCTCAATTCATTATTAAAGCTCAGATTGAAGTTCAGAAGAACGTTTCAAACATAATTTGTCATGTCTTTCTTTTGGTTTTGTTGCTTGGAGTAAAGCTTGCTTGCTTCCTTTGACATGTAAATTTATTTTGCATTAGTTCAGTTTTACTCGTTTATCTTTGACAACACGTGAGAAGGCTTGCAGAATTTCGAATGCTTCACTTATTACACCCAAAAAAAAAAAAGAAAAAGTGGGGCATTCCCGAGATATGTGGGAAATATGCCTTTTCGCGGCGAAATGACAGGGGCCTGTTGTTGTTAATGAAAGCATCAGGCCTTTTGAGAGCAGCCAGCCCAGGTCGGACGAGGAGGTGTCGTGTACTGCTCTGCTGGCGGATGAAGCATTTGAGAAAATGGCAGAGATTTTTAGCAAGCGAGGATGAGAAACTGCAGCCAGCCACGGGTGAGTTGCGACATTCCGAGGCGTGAATCTAGAGCGTGAAGCGAGGTCCGGTGTTTTTGTTGAGTCTTCTCATTCTCGCTCTTCGTCGAGAAAATGCTTCCTGGTACCCTTGCAGAAAGGGGGGTCCATTTTTCGGGTACTCGTCCCGTTTCAGTCCCGCGTGCTGCCCCCGTTACGTGCCATGTAGTCTGGGCGGAAGTTTTCCTCTTAACCTTCCAATTCCCAACCCCCACCCCGAGACGTTCGTGAGCTTTTGCCAAGGGAAGTTATGAACGAGGAGTGTTCCAAAAAGTTCGAGACGGGCAGAATTTAAAACAGAGTCCCTCGAGTACCAAGGATGTGCAGTATATCTGACCTGAGTGAGTTCAACCAGCACAAGCCAATGTGAGATCGATGATGACGATTATGTCTTCAAGTAACCCACGCTTCAATTCAAGTAACCCTCGGTTTATTCATCCGTTTCGGATTTTCTCAAGTAAGGAATTCAATCTTCTTTACGAGTTACCATCAATAAATGGCTGAATAGCATGACAATTTTTCGAACATGATTTTTCAGTTATTAAAATTGGCTCTTATTGAAATAAATTTTGTCATTTTTGGCAACATTTTGAACACCCCGAAATTAATAAGGCACATGAAAGTTGCATGTACAGTACATCTTATTTCCTCACCGTGATGGAGTGCACTTCCATTACAGCCTTGATGAAAAAAAAATTGGTTAGTAAATCAGATATTAATCATATGCCGTTATAATTTTAAACACCAGTCCGTGAATATCCGTGCCTTAAGCAAGTACAGTAGTATAACGTGGGAATCGAAGAAATTTACAGAACTTATGAGCCAGCCCTCGTATTCATTTATTTTTTGGAACTTTTGAGTATGATTGGTACACTTTATTGTTTTTAGTCGTAAGGCCTCATTCAGTAGAATATTGTCGGTACTGGAGCTACTCATTTCCTGGCTTGCGTGCTTCATGATTTTGCCTCCGTGTTGATTCATTCCTATCTGGATCTCACTGTGTGTTTTGTCTTTTTCTTAGAGTCTCAGTGCGTATTTTAAAAATTGCAGCGCTGTTTTTTTTTTGGATGAACATTCCTTATTCATATTGCAACGTTTAAATTGAATTGAAAATTTCACGGTTGTGTGGATGTTTTTCTGAGTGTTCGGAAAATTTGAAGCGCGTCTCCAATTTTTTTGCGACGATTACATCGCTTCGAGGAAAAGAGTCGCATTCGGAGGTTTTCAAATTCTTGGGCAAATTTATCACTATACGCGTGTGGAATTCAGTCCAGAAAATATCAACAATTTCTGAACTATTGAGTCACGTGAGAAATTCAAAAAATCTCCTCGACGAATAGCCGAAGTCACAATTTACCTCAATAGCATTTCTCGTGAATTGTATTGTTCTAGTCCTTTTGGTAAGAAAGGTGCTGTCATTCTGAAAAAAAAATTGCTGCTGAGAAAACATTGTAATGTGATTCCTAGAGCTGTCCTAATTCTGAGTGTCTTTAAAAGGATTCGGAAGCAGCCATCAAGACATTCATGCAAATTTTTACATTCACGAATGCTTTTTCAATAAATCAAATCTCCATTCAATTTTTTTCGTACCAGGATGTTGAAGTGTACGATGATGTCATTGTCCGCTGAATAAATTTTCTGTCTTAGTTCCGCGAGCCCTTTTCATTTTAACGTTCAAGAGAGCCCATAATTGCTTGAGAACATTCATTCAAGAATTTTCTGAGACATTTGAATACCTTTGAATTCGGATTATTCACGTCATTCGAAATGTCGGACTTGCCTTCCCGTAGTATTGTACTGTACTTGCGAAATTGAGCGACGATGAAAAGATAGATTTCCAATAAAAAAAATTATTTTTATGTACACGGTATTTTTAAACTTTTTGAAAGTATGAAGTGCTTCGATTTCAAATGTTGTTCGTAAGCAAACGATGTGCATCTCTCTCTTTTTTTCATCGCTGATGGAAAATTCCGTTTCAGGCGGTATTTTAAGTTTTGAGGCGAAAGGTATTTTCGCCCACTCACCACTCTTTCTGATGAAATTTTCCGCTCTTGCTTTGGCACTGGTTGCGTTCTGTGCAGAAAATTATTCTCTTTTGTCTTCAGCATCGTGTTCGGCAAGCGTTTATTAAAGAATGCCGAATCCCTGGTCTTCCATGGATCATCCTTTTGAAGTCCCTGCTGTGAACCAGATGAAAGCTCTAGCATGAAAGCAATGATGGAAAAAAAATTAGAAATGTGTTTTTGCATATTTCGTGGGTGTTCATCTTCTCTGGCATTTTCGCTATCTGCGTGGACTATGAATGCCTGGAAAGCAGTCGAGGTTTTAAATATTTTACGATGTTTACTCAATTTTATGCCGTTCATTTTGCTCTTCTGATGGAATTGTACGAAGGCGTCTTTTAATCAAAGCTTTCTTTTAGATTCTGGAGTACACGCAAGAATTCCTCATGGTACATTCTTGAAGTTTGGCTGTTAAACCTTCTGAAATTTTCTAGAACGATCTTTAACGTGTAGTATTTCCTTGAATGACAAATCCCAATTTCTGCTGCAAAAAAGTGCCAAAAACTTAGATTTTGTCAATTTTAGACATGATTGAACAGAAGATATGACGTATGTACTCCAAGTACTGTATTTGGGAAACGAATGCCAAAAAAAAAAAAAAAAAACCCGCTGTACTAAAAGCTCGAGGAAAATTTTCCCTCGCGTCTCGTCCGGGTATTTCAGTACTGTATTTCATGAATGAATCAGTCCATATAAGCTTTACGCCTGTGAAACTTCAGACAAAATGCAATTCCTACTTTCTGCATGTTTTCACCAAAGTTTTATCTCGGAAATTTCCAAATTTGTCTGCGACCTATACGTACTTTTCCAGAAATTTTTTCTCTGATTCAAGTGCAGCAAACAATCGTGCGAGGGGTTTTTTCGTATTTTCTGAACTCATTTTGGGGGTTAACTGTTCTTCTCATGCTGGGAAAGTACACCGATGATGAATCAATGCGAGATTCAGCATTCTTCATTTGGTCTTTATTTTTTTAACGTTTTTCGGGATTTTTCTATCTTTTAGGTTTAGTTTGAAAGCGTGATGCTAAACGACCTTCTGGAAAATTGTGTGCTTCTTTCATCAATTTAGAAAGATTACATCCAGAAAAAAAATATGCGAATTTATCGCATAACGATTCAGCGTGTTTCGCTTGGATGTGCCAAACTGTCCCAGCACCTCGTTCAGTTTTCTGTCACGCCGGTGTTCTTTGTTTGTTTTCCGACAAAACAGATGTCAGTGTCGGAGATCGGGCTCAGATATTGACAATTTTTTTTTTTTTTGAGTAGAAAGCTGTGGGGTGGGGGGAGGTGTGGTAATACTCAAACAAGATAAACGCAAAAAAATGCAAAGGGGAAATGGGTGCGGGCGTTCACCTGGGTCGCATCGATTTAAAACGCTTCCCCATTCCGACCTCTTGCGGAAATTTCGGGCTGGGAACAGCTGTTCTTTCTCTATGATATTTGCCCGTTCCCCACCAGAATCTCGACACCGGTGCTTTTCGCACTGGTCCCTCTGACAGTTTCTAGGGCTGTTTCATAAGTTTGACAATTTGTTTTCTTTTAATTCGAACTGAGCAAAAGTGGAGAGATAGAGAGGAGGATTTTATATTCCCTCGCGGGAAGAAGGTACACCCCGTCACACAAACCTTTCGATAATTACCTCCTGGTATCAAAGATGGAGTCCTGATTAAAGAGCAACTTTCAAATGTTTTAAATTCATGGACTGATGAAGGAATATGCATTCAAAGGTATTCGTGAGAAAAACACTTTTATTCTGAGTCCTAAAATCTCTGTTGATTTTTTCTAGTCACTTGAAATTTTTTTCGATCTAACCTTCGAATCTTTGACATCTTGAGTAACGGCACGGTTTGAAAATAATTCAGGTGGAAGCCTCGCGTTCAAACTTTCAAGTTTATTTTTACTTGACCAATCGGAGCGTGTTGACAAGAGGCAAAATAGTGGGCATTTTTCCATTGTTTCTTCGAATCTGTTCTTGTTTTTCTTCTCAATATTTTTGCGGTAAATCTAATTTTTTTTAGGTCTCAGCCTCAATGGCGCTTGGAAACACCGTCGTATTTGGAAATGGGAATTTGACACGACTTCATCTGGCTAAAAGAAGCCGCCATTTTTGGAGTTGAATTCCCCTTAGAAATTCGTTTATTCGTTTTTCCCTTTGAATTTTGGGAAGTTTTTCTGCATTTCGTTGAGTATGTGCTACTTTCAGACGAAAATTATTCTTTTACTCTTTATATGTTCATCTTCGAGACTTTTCCGATATCTGCGAGATGTTGAAGGCCTGCGACGCAAATCGTCAAAATCGAGAAAATTGCGATGAGCAATTGATCGATGGATCAATGAATGTTGCAACGAAATTTGTTACTCCAAGCAGATTTCCCGCCGAGATTTGTGTACATATCTAACGATTGCTCAAGAAGTGAACATGTTTTTTTTCTCTTGATTTGAAGCTCAATATAGCTCTATTTCAAAACAATTGCGACGAAGCGATTAATGAATGAGAAAGATTTATAGCGTTTTCTTAACCCAAGCAATAAAACAATGCAAAATTTATGTTAATTATTGCAGTACTAGAATCACGCATGAAAGCAGAAGCTCTAACGGGACAAACCTTTCACTTGATTGTAAAATTGAAGAAATATTACGACGCTTTCAATCGATAACAACATTCAGACTAATCATCATTCAACTGTTCGAATTTCGGTTTATAAACAAATCGACTTCCTTAAGAGCTAGTATTATAGTTAAGCAGGGCATTACTGTAGTTCAATTCATGGTGAAACCATCATTTATTGATCAGCTTATAATTGGTGGACTTTTTGTTATTCAACCAACAGAAAGTAAAAAGTTCAGTCGCTCTTTCGACTGTTCGTCTCGCGAGTTGATCCTTCCGCTTGTCTCACAGCGAACAGTTATTGGGCGTGTTAATTAGTGTTAATTAGCCGAATTGAAACCTCGAAAGAGAGTTATCGATATTTTTCATTTGAGCTATTTCCGAATGGTGGGTCAAATTCTTGAATGTACCACCGACCCTCTGATACACGTATAGTTATCGAGGAGCTCCATGTTCAAAATTTAAATTTCTATCATAGCATTGAATAATACGAGGGCTGTCCTATTTTGACGCGACCTGTGATAGTTTTAGGATGGGTGTGATTGAAAAAAAAAATCATGGCCCATGATGTTCTGGGATTTTTTTTCGGATTTTTAAAATGTTTTTTATATTAACTGAATGCTGATACAGTAAGCAAAAACTCTCCACTTGCAGCCAGAGTTCCCCTACAACGTCTCAATATGCAAAAAAAAAATACGCAAGACGAGCTAAACAATTGAATTTTTGTTATTTTAAGCATTAGCCAACATTGAGAAAAAAGGGAGAAGTTCAAATTTTAGGTTGCTTGACTCTGGCTGTAACTGAAAAATTTCAACTTATTCAGTAAAGTGAAAAACCTCTTTAGGAATCCGGAAAAAAAAGCCCAGAGCTTCAGAACATCTTGACTGTGTCATGCTTATTTTTTATTTTTTTGGCTATCACGCCTACGGTACTCTAAAAATATCAGTGGTCGCGTCTAATTGGGACAACCCTCGTATGTGACAATACATTGCTCGATTTTTTTGCAATTCCCTCGACCTGTGCCGAATTGCCGATCTTCCGCTGAGCAGTACTGGCGGAATTGAACTTGCGACTGGAACTCGCTCAACGACTCGCACGTGCTGAACTTCCGGCAGAGTCGGAAATAAATCGCGTGTCCCGCTATTCGCCCCGGCTCTTCCCACACTGCTGTCTCTGACGGCTGCTGCGGAATAAGCCCCCGGGGGCAGGGGAGACGTCGTCGTCGGTGACGTTGGCTGGGGAAATGAGAGAACCTCGCTGCAAAAAAATAAAAATAAATAAATGATGAAGGGGGAGGATCGGGATGAAAGGTGGGGTGCGACGGGTTGCGCAGGAAGCTGCCCCGTTACCCGGGTGAGTGCACAGCTGCGAGAGAGTGCGGTGCCTGTCAACGCGGCGGTTTTTTGCAGGAATTGCGTGGTGTCTTCGTCTTCCGGAGTTTTCATTTTTACTTGTTAACCTTTTTTTTCCATTCAGCCTCTTATTGCTCGTCTGCGCAAGCATCTGCAGTAAATGGAACAGCATTGTCGTGCTGAAATCATCCTGGAACATGATGAGACAAGACTTCTGGGCTTTTAATGTGGCCAGCGTTAATAGCGGAGACTAACTGTAAAACCTGAGACTTCTTTCGACGAGTGGGAAGAGTCGATATTTTGATTACCTGTCTTTTTAGACGCTTCTCGTGACGAACTAAGGCGTATAAAATGATGGAAAATTATTTGACCTCATCAAGTATAAGAGGTCATCATGTATTTTTATGCATCAGAAAATAAATCGAAAATTTAATTGAATCAAAGACTGAATTTCATCACATCTCATTAAAATGCGGGAAAAATAATCAGGAACAAAATTGAGGGTTCTCTGTGAGCGATGGTAATGTGCTTGTGGAAAAAGTTAATTTAAATGAATTCATACCACATCACGCGGGATCTCGTTTATATGACTCTTTTTTTCTGCGGTTTATAATAATATTTGAAGTGGGGTTGTGAATACTGTATGGATAAAGGCTGGCTTTCAAGTCAGCGAAAACATTTTTTGAGCCGTTAAAATTAATCACAGAATAATGAATGACTCGTTTCTCTCCAGCTGGAAGGGAATGAAATGCGTGACGTAAAGGTGGGGGGTTTTATTTGGGTTCCCCCTGTTCGAAAATATGTTGAGAGGTTTTTATCCCTGCTCTCACGGTCAATAATATCGATTTTGTGGGGGTTTTTTCCGACGAGGGTTTGGCTAATGTTTTATTCTACAGCTGCGGTGATTTAATGATGAGAGGCACAAGCACAAGGGAAAAAAACGAATGCCTAGTTACGTTTTCAATGGACGAGTGGGGTTTTATCCCGTGTACAGCCAAAACTGTATCCAGAAGTTATAACTTGTATTTCAGCCAGTCTGTTTCCTTTAGAAAATTTCAATGAAACACTTTCCCACAGCCTGAAATATAATGAGTTTGTCGAGAACGTAGGAATGTTTATATGCTTTGGAATCCAGCAGTTTTTCCCAGACAACTTTGTTTGTGTAAATTTGTTGGACCAAGTCCAACTCTGAAGTACTGTAGTTCCATCGTAACAAAAATTTTCATCAATGATATGTTCACCCCATGTAAAAAACATGACCACGAATCTCATTCATTGAAGAAGCAAGTTTTTTTTTCAGAATTGAAATTTCTTCTCACGCAGATCTTAGACTTAGGATAGTTTCCCTTGGGTTCATCAGAAGCGAAATAAATGTCAAATGCGTCGAATTAAAATGCATTTTGTAAAAGGAAAAGGAATATTTAATTGAATGTGTTTCATCCAGAAAATAAATTCGAGCTTGTAATTTGAAAAGGAATCGTCGAAGATGGAGATGACAGGTGTTTGTCATTTTTCGCTGAAATTTGGCAAATATTTCTGACGCTTCCTCTCATCTGGAATGACTTCACGACATTTTCGCCGCAGCATTGGAAAAATTTAAAAATCAGGCCGATACCGTCAAGTTTTTTTTTCATGCGTAAATAGCGTGTTATGAAGATTATTTCAATTTCAGAGTTAAGGATGCTCATTCATTATTCTGTAGCTCAGCCGCTCTAAAACGAAGTTTCCAAACTAAAATATTTGTTCGGGTTTCGCCATAATATTTTTCCGTCTGCTATCGATTATTTTTGAAGATGGTATACTAACTTTTGTTATCTATCGAATTCGCATTAGTTGAGCTTTCGAGTTCGTTGAATTTATCCTGGGTTAATGTTGAGATGTAAGTTCACGGCCTATGATCGGCATTGTCCACTGAAACCTTCACCTGTAGCTCAGACATTCCAAGGAAAGTTCTGTTTATTTATTGAATAGAGTTAATAAAGCCTGACGCTAATTTTGCTGTGAATAAATTATTTTTTCGTGATTCATGCGTGAATAAATGGCTGATGAGTACTGATCGCTAGATCCGATCGTTGTTCGAGTATTCACGCTTCCCCACGCAAACGTTCTATTTTAGTAGTTACTCGTAAATGAGTCCATTTCATCATGTTTATTTTTAATCCTTGGATAAAGAAGTTGACGCTTTGGAAAAAGAATTAAATTTGCTTTTACGGGTTTGACCTCTCCGGTCATCACACGTAGAGGAAGTGACTCGACTGGCTTTTCGCGCGCCAATTCCATCAAGCGGAAGACGGTCTTCGGGGTTCCGAATGCAGTTCGTCTCGGGTTCCCCGTGTTGGAAGCTGCAGCTTCTCCCGCATTGAAAAAATAATAATAAGATGGAAGTTAAGTGTAATTTTTAAACTTGAATTTTCTTCCGTCGCATCGAACCTAAAGGGAATCATATTCGATTGCAATTGTGCAAAGAATGTGATCGCTTCGAAAGGAGAGTTTGTTCCAGTGGGTAACTTGAGTATATGTCCAGCTAGCTGATGAAACAGATATTGTTGTCCTTGATGTGATAACTATTTTCTCTTATTCTCCAGGCATGAATTCCGCCGAAAAGCGAGAATTATTCTTGCAGCAGTATGTACCGGATTTTGAGAGGAAAAATCGGGCATAAGTGCAAACAATTTTTTGAAGCTTTTCAAAAATTCTGATTAGCCGTTCAGATTTCTGTGTAAAACCTAAAAATATATACAGTACAGTAATCACCAACTTGGATTCCCTCCATCCCTTCTTGTGATTTGAAATATTTTTTATTCTGTGCGGTGTTTTTTTCTCTTGGCTCCGAGTTGCTGAACATCTCTTGTCATTATTATTCATCTTTCTCGTGAAAATCGGAAGATGATCAGCAATCTTTGGATGATGTATGATTGATTGTTTACTCGTTTTTCTCCCTCTTGCAGAAAAAGGAGAGAGAGAGAGAGATAGAAAGGTAGAGTGGAGTAATAATAACAAGGAATAAGTGGTCTTCGTCGAGCGGCGATTCGGGTAGTCGCGAAAGAGAGAGAAATTATTTGCATGGATGAGTGTTTCGAAAGCCGTCGACGTCGGACGTTTGTTGTGCGTGAGTCGCAGGCGTCGAGCAGCGCCTGAGTCACTGGCACAGACTCGTCGTCACCGCCGTCGTCGTCGTCGTCGTCGTTGTCGTCGATCGCCAATAAGCGACGACACCTCGTCAGCCCCCGACAGCAGCCGGCCGACGCCCTGGCGTGTCTCAACGACAGTCACAAGTTCGCTCCGCCGGCGACGGACCTTCGGCAGCGAAAATGCGACGGTGAGTCCACTTCTTCATTCGTTTCCTCGAAATCTTGCCAACTCGTTTTTGTCGATTTAGCGAAAAAGTTGAAAAACTGCATCGACAGCAAGTGGCGTAGCTGCATTTCCGAGTTCAAGCGCGATCGTTTCAGCATTTTTATCTTCGCGAGAAAAAAAAAACATGTTTACGGTTGCGAAAAGAAAATGCTCGTTTCTTATTAAAAAAAACGTTGTAATTCACGACGTTCAAAATTCCGAAGCATGAATCGATGAAATTGAATACAGTGAACAACATTTAAATAATCAATCTTTTTTGTATGTGGAGGATATTGAAAAAATGTTTTTGTTGAAAAAAAGGGTTTTTGGAGAACGATGGGTGGTCCAAGATTTTTGCCTATTGATTCGTACCTTGAAATGAAGGTCCTCGAGTTTCTGGGTCAACCGAATATTTGCTGAAGAATAATGCAAGCTAATGCATTGATTAGCAAGCACATAATCTGTCTAATTGTCATGGAATTTTACCCAGAAAAAAATGTCTGTCAATCTAGTTATCGAAAAAATTCTTATTTCTGTTTACGAAAAGCGCAATTTCTCACAAATTTTATGGCATTTCCGATAATCATTCGTGATGTGAAGGCCGAGAATTGGTCGCAAATTTCTCTTTATTTATTTTCGGCGTTTTAGCCGGTTGGGTGTTGACCAGGTGAAATTTCGCAGTAAATAAAGCCCCTGAAAAGGAACCTCCGGGGCACAAAGGGTGAACACCGAGCAGGAAATCTGTCGAAGGTTAATCCTTTGACTCACAGAGAGTACGAGACATTCTTTTGGCACGAATGGGAACGATGCGAAAACGCCGTCTGTGCCAAATATGACACGACGATGCACGCTTTACTCGTACTATAGTGGCGTTAGAAGGCAATCGCTGTCCAAAGTATTTTTTTCACTGGAAAATTTATTTTCCAAAAAAATCTAGGACCTCGTTTGAGCTTTCTTTTGCTAATGACGATGTTAGAGGACGCCAGAGGATTTTTGCATTGCTTCTTCTCGCCAGAATCATCATCGTCGTAGTCGTGATGAATATTTTCCCCGACCTTGGGACATCCGATTAAAGAGCTAGGATCTAAATTCTGCATCAGCCTTGGATTTGGTTCAAAAGAAAGATCCGCTTGTTGGGAAGTCGACGTCAAAGATTCGTTCCTCGTGATTGCAATAATATCGCTTTTTGGTTTGACATTGATGGATTCTCCCATGCATTCATTTTTTAAACCTCAGGGCTTCTAGGTTTTTAATACTTACGTATTGACTCATGCTCGCTTCCAGATTTCAAATACAAATTAGGCTAGTTTCGCCTCTGAAAAAAAAGAAAAAGTAGTCGGCATCGGGAGAACGAGAAATCATTTCAAGATCTGATCAATATCCCGAGTATTATTCATCGATTTTAATTTTTTTTTTGTGAGAAGGTTTCAGGATTTCTCCGCAGAAATTGAACCCATTTAATTCCCGGATTGAGGTAAGGACTCCATTAGAAAATTGAAATTGAAAATCATAGTTTTTTGTTAACCAAGTCGTAAAATACTGATGAAAATTCAATTCATCAATTTTTGAGCATCTGAAAGTCAACTTTAGACGCAGGGCTTTTCTGCTACCAAGCTTTTGAAAAAATAAAATTGTCCACCTCAAGGTCAACCGAGAAAGAAGCAAAAAAACCAAAAGATAACCGAGATCCCTCAGGCAATCAGCATACTGGCTGCAGCTGAGAAGCATTAATGACGTGCAGCGGTTAATCGTCCTTCATTCCGTAAACTTCCTGCTCATCGATATCTGAAATTCTTTTTTTTCTGAAATGATTTTCGGCGCATGTCATTTTAATCTGCAATTCAAGTTTTGATTCTTCCTACTGGTCTTCGAGATACTGTAAAAACTAACCTTCATTTTCACTCGCTAAATCAGAATGCGTCTCAAATTCCCGTTTTAAAAATGACGGTTTATAAAAGTGTATCTATTAAACTGATGAACGTCACATCGAAATTATAAAGGTTTTCTTATGAAGATAATGCTTTTGGAAGCTTGATCTCAACAAACTGTGGTAAAGTGAAAATTTCAAGTACAGCAATTTCTGTATTCCTGAAATATATTTGCGAAGTGAGTCGCTATCAATAATAATGCTTTAAAATTACCTACACCTGGAAGAAAATGGAAGAGAAGGTTACGTTAATGAGACATTTTCGCTTCCGTGCGTTTTGGTCGAGGAGTTGTTATAATTATAAATTTGGGGTACTTTTTGGTCCGTTTTGTACCTGACTTCGAGTTTTCAAGGATGCTGTGTGACGTAAAGTGATCTGGCATCTTTGGATACGCATATTTTCCTGTTATCTTCATTCAAATTTAAGGACTGCTGAAGAATGAAATATATTCCTAGAATGCGTGGCCGTCCTTCATTGGATGAAAAAGAAAGCGATAGATTTTTTGTGCCATGGTTTATTCTTCGATTATCTGTGCCAATCGGCAGCATTTGGGCAATGGATTGTAGATTTAAAAAATTCAACTAAAAAAAAACCAAAGAAAGGAGGTAAAAGAAGAAGCTTTTGAATGCCAGTTTCGCGAGCCGGGCTTTACTCTGCGCAAATTTTTGCTTCCGTGTGCGACGCCCTTCGTGTCACGGCCAATCTCTCTGGCGGAATCGTCGCAGGAATTCTCGTCGCACTCGCGTGTGAACTCGCAAGGCTTGTCGAACATTAGCTAAACTCTCTTTTGCTTCACCTAGATTGCACCTAGTGGAAATATGAAGGCGAAGATGTGATTTTTCTCCGTGTTTTTTTTTTCCTGTGCTCCTCTCTTTGTTTTTTTGTGCTCCCGGCACAAAAAAAAAATATATATAGATGTATATATATAACAGTGAAAGACCTTGTCGCCTTGGTGTCATGTCCTAGTTGTCGTTCAGGCGCGGACGAACTTGAAAAAGTCATGTGTAGCAAGGTGAAATCTTTTCATAATGCGCTGAAAGGACCGACAACTCCACTGGAAAAAAAGCTGTGGGTTTTTTTCTTCTTCAAAATTCTGCCGGAATATTTCCGGCTCGAGAGAACTTATGCTTCACCTTCTAGGATGTGAACTACATGTCTGTCGACCTTGTGTTTTTTGACTGCCAAAAAGAGACTGTCAACTCCCTTGTATAAGCATCAACGGCTCAAAAAAGAGTGTTCCGGAGATTTATAGAAATGCATGCTAAATGCCGAAGAGCATATATCTAGAATTTCCTTGGAGTAAAAAAGAGTCTAAGAACTGCTTTAGGTACAGTAATTTAGTATGTTTTCCTTAAAAAAAAAAAAGGAATCGTTCATTGCTGTATGATAAAGTTACTGGAGCATTCGACAGAGGTCGGGGAATAGAGGAAGAAATCTTTCCAGAACGTGGGTGCGTCCTCTGGAGTACAGAACAATGGCTTCCCGCGTGATAGAAGCGTTCGCTTTTCTTTAAAGTAATCGTGTAGGTGTCGCTCGCTAAATCCTGGAACAAGCTGCATGGCATGCGAATACTGTATGCGAATCTGTCGCTCATGATCGCGTGATTATTTGTTGAAGGCATGGTCACTGTTTTAGTTGGTTTTTTTTCATGTAAAGGACAGTATTTTGGATTGTATATTTTCGAACTCAGATTCGCTGCTGATGATTTTTAAAAATTACGTAAATATATTCTCTTAAAAGTGACAACACATTTGCTGCCACGTATGTAAGAGCATCAAATAAGCGAAGACTCTGGCTCCTTAGCTGCGTCTTAAGTTATTGGAACTTTAAAACATTCATAAAAACTCATACTGATAAGCCTTTGTCTAAACTCAAAATCACTTGACATAATTGAACCTGCGATGAAGTTCAGGAGTTTTTGTTTTGTTTTTGCTCAAAGATTTATAAAGAATATATCTCTTGCATTTGCGTCTCAAACTCAATCTGCCTTGTTTCAATATCCTTGATAAGAGAAAAGCGCTGATTTCTTTGTTTCAGGAATCAGGTGTGATGTAATTCCCTCGCCAAGTTTCTTTACATCCAAATCTCCGTGAATAAAAATTATTTCAGCGCCCCGCTTTGATCTGTTGGAACTGGAAGAAATGAAGGCTTTGGAATGGCATTTCCATGAGCAGTTTCAGCGGTTTCTTTTTTGTGGTTTGAGTAACGAGGGACAAGTGAAAAAAAAAGTTGCTCATTGGTGTCAAATTGCGATGAGAGATGTGCGTCATCTGTCAACAATTTGGGGAATCGCGGAAAAGGGGCAACATGGGGAAGAACTGCGTTCGTACGTCGTGCTCATCAGAAACTTTTTTTGGTCCTCGCTTTGCCTGTTTAACTGCAGAATTTCGAGTTGGAGATTTCCCCTCAGATTGTTTCCAATTGACTCGCATCGAAATTGCCGCAGAATTTGACCATTTTGCTGTACAGTATTTTGAAAGTAGGAAGCCTAGATGTGAGAAACTTTGAATATTAAATAAAGGTAGCCTAAAAAGGGCCAGTCCACCAAAAAGTGAAGAATTAGTAAGATTTACAACCGAACTTACTTCCACAATTCTCCCGATACTGTAATTAAAATTGTGAAACCTACTCTTTTGACCATTCTCTGTTCATTTCTTTTAATTCGTCTTTCAAGGCATTTACTGATTTATACGGGCTTTCCCGGCAGAAAATGTTGACAAAATCATCAGAAAGAATAGTTCGAAGCCCTTCCACGACGAACACGACCGCAACATTTTTATTCTGAAGGGCTTTTCTCGTTCTCCCCTCTTTTGCCGACTTAATTGAGATTAAGCAGGGTTCATTCACTGTGACAATGACGATATGTGTGTGTGTGTGTGTGTGTTGGTACCAGTCGTGCTGGAGCCAGGTGGTGCGGGGCCGTAGAAGGGAAAGTACTGGCCGAGTACTTGCGTGCGAATACGAGTTATCCGTGAGAAGTACCGGAGTTGCGCAACGAACAGACGAGAGCCGATGGCCTCGGTTTCCATAGTACTTACGTACTACTGTAGTCTGTTTTCGTTCCTCAGTGTTTCGTCTCTTCATTTTCGGGAATCGTCGTAAGAGTGTGACGTCTACTTGATTCCCACAATTCCCAGACTTACGTCGATCTCTCAAGTATTTTTTGAGATAATTTTATACAGGCTTTCCTGAAGTTCAGATGTGTTTAATTTGATTAAAAGCAAGTTTTGCAACTAGCATCTCTGCATATATTAGAAGCATAATTTAACCCAGACGAAGCTGAGTCATCTTAACTTTGCATGAAACTCACTTGACTCATCGTAGCGTAATCGAGTCTTACGGTCATATACGTATGCTGGACGTAACGCAGCGCTGCAGAATTCAGGCGACATCTATGCAAGCAAGTAGAGAACAAACGTCATGCGTTCGATAGGCGATGTCAAAAATGAAAACGATTTTGAAGACGAAGCCCGATTTGTATCATTCTCAGCGAAAAAAGGAACATTTTCATGTGAGTTTCTGGCTCTTACTTTGTGCACGGCTGCCGAGGATTTGCACTTCCGCGTTGAAGAATTAAGCCGAAACTTTCGCTCGCGTGGCCTGCTCGGTTCTCTTTTTTTTTTTCCCCGTCTCGGATTGTCATAATTTCACTGCAGCAACCTTTTCTTTCCCCGGGGAATTTTCGGCATAAGCGAAGAACAGCAGAGAGAAAAAGAAAGGCGAGTCGGGGCAGCGTTGAGAGAAGCACTCCTGGCGAGAAGGGTTCGGGTTGGTTCGATGGCCGAGTTGCGATTGCTTAACGGGGCCGTTGGCCCGGATCAAGGTCGCCTGCGCGAATCAAATGCGTTCACGGCCCTTTCGGCTTGGTCCATTTTGAATGCGGATCTATGTTTTGTTTTTTAAAGTCCTGATCATGTCGACGATTGTGAAAACGGATCGAGTTTAAATTTCACACCGCCCGGGGCCGTGCTCTGGGCCAACAGTGACGCTTAATATCGAACTCCTCTTGGACCATTTCAACTCGATTGAGTGCCTGTGTGGTTTCTTTGACGACCGTAGATGCTGTGTTCTGGGCAAATTGAATCTTTCGAATAACCTTCAATTATGTAGATAATTTTGTACAATACTTACGTATATAAGATATGTAGATCGCGAGCTCCGAGGAGCAGAAAAAATAGCGGGAATGACAGTAGGTCAACTTGCATATTATCACGTATAATGCAAAAATAAAGCATTGCTTTAGGATCTGCCATTTCAGAACCTGAACCTTTTTTTTTTTTTAGCTTTCAAGCCAATCTGGCTTCATTGACCATGTACACATTTTCACGAAAAATTAAATACGCACGAATTACTTCGTAATAGGAATTAATTTTCTATCGAAAATCCTTACACAAAATAGACCGTTTCCCCTTGATCGTTTGAACCTTTGATCATCAATTTTGGTTTTATTCATTTCTGACATTCAATTTGGTTTTTTTTTTTTTAGTCCTTGATGTGCTACTTGCACAGGGTCCTCATCAAGGAACACGAATGTCTACAAATAACTCTAGGTTGATAATTTCAGTTGCAGTATTTTGCTCTTGTAATTCTACATATAATTCGATATTGCAGACAATCACTTTCTAATTTTGTTTGAAATTTTTTGGGAAGCATATTCTTCTTTACAGTATTCTGATTTAGAGAGAGAGAGATAGAAAAAAGTGTTTTTCACTGCTCGTGTCGAGTATTCGAATCTCAAAAGTATTGAACCATTTCTTGTACGGTGGTTTTCGGCTGAAAAGAATAAATAAGATTTCAAAGCTTTATAAGTGAAGCAGAAAACATATCTTGAGAAAATTGAGAGTGTTTGAATGCCTCATGGCGCGTTATTTTAAGCCATCTTCATGATTCATCTGAGGTGTTGTGAATAACCATGGCAATCCTGTAAATTTGAACACTTGAACAAAAAATGAAGGGACTTATTCATTAGCTGATCCCCCCCCCCCCTATTTCTCTAAAATTAACCGACGTTTATGTATTTTTTTTCTTTTCTCGTGGAATTCCCGTGACGCATATGCGCTCGGGAAATTCGACTGAGGGAGTTTGGGAAAAGCGTGCGAAGGAACGAGAATGATTATGATGGACAGATGAATGTTGAAAATAATAAAAATAAGTGGACGAACGAAAAAAAGGATATCCGGAGCGGGAATAAGTGGATGGACGCCACGGACGGGACACGACGAATGAAAACGAGGGGCGGCGAAAGACGGAGAGAAAGAGGAAAGAAAAGAAGAAAAAAAAAAAAAGAGACACAGAGAGACGTGTCCAAGGACCGGGGCTCTGTTGGAGAAACGGGCTTTGGGGAAAATAGGGCAGGGCAATGACCAAGGCGCCGCGCGCGCAATTTCACTCCGAATACGGCTCGGCGACGCCTTTCATTCCCGGCTCCCAAGAGTTGTTTCTGCCGCCACCGCCGCCGCCGCCGCCACTGCTCAGCGAGGGTTCCTTAGAATGTTGTTCGACTCATCATCAACACATTTGCAGTAAGCTCCGGGTTGAATCATGGGTGGGGGAGTTGGCCCATCTGCAGGGAGGAACTGATGTTGACTTTTTATATGCACAGAAAAAAGGACCATCTCATTTGCATTCAATCGAGACGTTTCGCCGTCAGAGATATAGCTGGTCGCTTTTTGCGTATGAAAATGAATTTTTTCGTGACGTTCATACGTCAGTCAGGTATTTTGCAAAGATCCTCAGCAGAATTAAGAGCCTGAGATCCTGAATTTGGTGGAATAAGTCCAGCAGGTAAATTATTTTCCAACTTATTTTCAAGCCATTGCATTAAATTTAGATCAGGTACAATTATTTTTTTTGAATATTTCCATCCCCTGAATACAATTCAGAATGGTATTCGAGTAGAAATGAGTCACTTTTTGCTCGTGAAAAATAATTGTTGTGTGATGTTCATGCGTCGGGTAGTTAGCAAAGATCCTCAGTAGAATTAAGATCTCGAGATCCTCAATTTGGTGGTATAAGTCCAAGTAAATTATTTTTCAAAATATTTTCAAATCATTGCTTACAATTTAGAATGACATGCGAACAGAAATGAATCACATAAAATCCCTTGTTTAACCCACGAGAAGATTAATTTTAAAGTACTTGGGGATAATCTCAAGATTTGCGAAGAGTCTCCAAACGAGCTGCGGAATCATTCCTGAAACTTTTTCACGATTGCTTTTTTTTTTTTTAGCTCATAGCTGTCTTCACCAGAAGGTGCATTTAAGAATCACAGGCATCATGCTTCCATCTTTTTATTCAATACTTTTTTCTTTGTAAAAATGTATCATCTATCGAAAATGTTCATAATTCATCAAGAGGCATTAGAAAGAAAAAATTCTTTAATTGATGACTTTATTAATTTCATGATGGACAGATGTTGAAGAATATCAAGAACAAGTGGAGAAAAATCACTTGCAGAATATATTTCTAGTACACTTGCTTCCTTCACAAATTCCACTTCGCTTTTGTTTTATTCTTTATTGATCTTCGGCTAAACAGTCGGTTAGTCTCTTTCTCAAAATAAAATCATGCTTCGACCAATAAAGACTTCGTTTCACCGTATGTAAATTATTGATTTCAAGAAGCTGTTTTGACGTTATTAGAATGTGTGCTTGAATCGTGATCAATGAAAAATATTCCAATCTGTTGAGAAGCGCCTGCTGGTGTTTCATCCTGCGTCCTATTCTGGATAGTGTTGCTCCTCTTTCTGCATACAGTAGTTATCATAAATTGATTGAAGGTGTGTCTGGACCTTCCTGGCAAAAAGGGCATATGCTATTTAATGTTGTAGTGGGTTTTCATGTGGGAGAAATGACGGGAAAATGTGCGAGACTTGTGGGAGGCCCGTGGTTTCGTCGCCTGCACCTCCTGTTACCTGCACTCGCTCATTCGCACCCTGTGTTTCTATTCTGGTGCGCGGACGCGTGCAGCAGCAGCAGCAGCAGTTCCGACCACTTTCGCTTTCGATCAACCAACCGGTCTCGGTCTTCTTCGTTGTATGGTTATGTCTTTATATATATTTGTGTCCACGTCTTCTTTCTTTCTTCCTTCCTTTCTTGATCCTGTGCGTGAGCGGAGAGAAGAGTCACCTTGCTCGCGTTTTGTGGCTGCGGCACCTGACGACTGCTGCTTGCGCAACGCCACGACTCGAGTTCGTTGCTCTGCGGAGTATTTTCGGCCTTGTCTGCTTCGAGTACCTCTGGCTGTCCTCTCTTTCTCACACTCATTTCTATCGCTCTTTCATTCTCTCTCTGGATAGAATACCACTTTCTAGATGCTTGGCACCCGGCCGAGTCATTCGGGGCCGAAGAAAAAAACGGATATATATATTTTTTTTGCAGGACGAAAGAATGACGGTTTTGGTCTGCAATAATCGGGTTTTTCACCAATAAACTGCGCTTATGAGGAGGGGTCCACATTAAAGTTTATTATTTTTATTTTCTTGCTTGGGCTTGATTCATAAAAATGTCTGTTATTGCGTACAGTATGTAATTAAAAAGTACGAGTGATTAGCCAACATTTTTACAGAAGAATAATGAGGAAGACAAAGAGTGGTTTTTCCGGCGGTCTTTGGGTAATTCTTTTTTCGCGGCATTGATATGAACAGTTGACCCAAAATAAATCGAACCTCCCTATAATTCGATTTTTTTTCCAAGTCCCAGTCTGAATTCACTTGGAAACAATGCATTAAAAAAAACTGTTCAAATTTGAGGGTTTTCCTCTCAAACCTCCATAACTTGAATTTTCTGAGGCCCTTTGGCTACTATTTTATTGATACAGGATTGAGAAAAATAATAAAAAAAGGAACCTGATGTGTTTTGAAAGGAAGTGATAGACTAATGTGGCAAATGAGTCCTTGCCTACGAATTCAGCGTCCTGTGAATGCATTTAAAGAGCAATTTATGGCCCCGAACGTCACCATTTTGCAATTTCCTGCAATTCTTTTTTTCCGCAAGAAAAACGCTGGTTTCGCTGACTCAAATTATTTTTCTCGTCCCTTGAAATTCGACTTGAGCTGTTCGACTGTATTTACTTGATACAGGTAATTTCAACTGAGGAGGAAAGAGAAAAGTTCTTTTGATGCAAATAATCTTACTTCGTTACGGCTAGATCTGTTGCAATCCTGTTCTTCAGACCTTGGAGAAAATGCCAAATTTCAATTTCAAGACCTCCACCTGGCATTTATTTATGACTTGGACATTTTTTTACTTCTCGGAGAGTCCTGCTGGACCTTACAATATTTCTGTACTGTATTTTAATAGGAAGCCTTTCGAGTTTTGTGATTATAAAACGGCCTTGGCCGGAATCAGATTAAATAATTCCTCGTCAATGACGAGAAGATATTCATCGTCAGATGGATTTCGAAGCTTCCAAGCCGCTCTTGAAATATCTGTGCAAATTATGATCAAAGCCCAGCTATATTTGCTCTGAAACTGCTTTCAATTTCGTCTGAAATTCTTTCAACACCTTCTGTTAAAAAAAACATTTGAAGCGGATTTAGCTGCAAGTTCTGCTGAAACCTGGAACGATATACGTTGCATCAAGCAGCTAGCAATTTCGATTTTGCTGTTCTCCCCAACCTCTTTTTCCTGCTCCGAAGGAAGAACTTTTTTTTCACGGTTTTACCTCAAGAGGACAATAATATTTTTTACGTGTTGTCGCTCAAATTTCAGAATTTCTGCCGTAATCTTGAATTTTCTTTACAGGAATTCCCGTAGCATGGGAAATCTCTCCGAATTATTCTCGTCGTGACGTTCTTGCAATGGTTCCAGCTTTTCCTCGAAACAAAGAGAAAACGTTCACTTTTTCAAATCTAAACGTATATTGAAGCGTATATAATATTCAATTTAATGTATTACATGCACAGTACAGTGTTTCATCTTCAGAATTGAAGGGATTATTTCGCGCAATGGCCAAACGTACATTTTGCACGTGCCAATCTTTTCCCCCCTGTAACTGCGTTTTTCAGTTTCTATGATGCAATACCAAGAAATACAGTATAGCTTTTGCTGCTGGAGATTTACACTTGTGAATGAAAGACAAAGATTTTTTCTGGGAATTTTTTTTCTTCCTCGTGTTGCTCTTCCAACCCCGAAGACCTCTTGCGCAGTCGGAACGGGTTTCCTCAAGGGGCTTCTGTTCCCAGTTCCCGGAATCGCTTGCAACTTGCACCAAGCATCCGTTTCTCCTTCTTTGGAATCCATAATTGTAACCTATGGACAACTGCTGAGTAACTTACCCATTTTTTTTTAGCCTGTAAAAAATGTGAAGAAAACGATGAGCTGGGAAATTTAGCGGGAAGTTCGGATAGTAATTCATGAGTCTTGATAGTCCTCTGGGAGGATTATGCAATCATTATGCGCTGAAAGTGACCTTTTATAAATTCATGCATTTTCGTGAAGAAGATACTTCAAGTTTCTTGAAAAATAAAAACAAATTTTGGAAATCAGCGGATGAATGCGTGTGATTCATTCCGGTGATAATGTATATCATTTTATGCAACATTCGTAAAATCCTTAAAGTTGTTTGCTGTTAAATGGAATATCAGCATCTTTCTCAAGGTCGGACTCCAGTGGTTTTTAATCTCATCGTCCATTTGGAATTTGCCACGCATATTTTCAATGACCTGGAAATTTTCTGCAGCAGTCCCCCAAAAAACAAGAAACTTAACTTTTTGTGTTTCCAATATTGCTGATCCAAAGTTCGCTACGGGTTGGACTTTTTTGAGCTTACGTTGCATGAAAATGAGGAGAGTTTTTCGGGCTTACTTCTTTTCTCGTGATTTTGAAATAATTTCCCTTCATTGTGGAAACACGTTTGGTCAAAAACTGTTCGAATGTGAATTTCTCGAGGTAAAGCGGGTCAATGAATTTTTGTTGTTGTTGAAAATATCGATAGTCTCCCGATTTTGCCTATTTGACGACGAGGGGAAAAAAATAAAAAAGAAATTGGGTGCGAGAAAAGAAAGTCGTAGCGCAGTAGTGTGAAACCTGTCTCTTTCATCGGGTTGGAGCCGAGTCATGGGATTTCGTTGCGCAGCAGCAGTTGCTGCGTCTTGGGTCAAGGGTTTCTCTCTCTTATTGCTTCTTTTTTTCTGGTGACCAGGCTCGACCTCGACAGAGTTCTTTGACCAGCCGGGAAAGTCGGCTGTTGCCTGGAGCCCGTTGGCGATCAAGGATCCGCCTGTTTCGGGCCCCGTTGATCCCGAGTCGCCCTCGTGGGTTATTATGGGTGCGCATCTGCTTCGACCCACATTCCGCCTGACCCGTGAGCTAGTCTAGTATCGCACGTGCGATCCCACACTGTTTTTATGTGTGTGTGTTTTCCTCCTCCTCGGGTCCAGGGTCTGTTGAATGAGAGGACATCTGATCGCCAACTGATTTGTCAGCTCGATGATTGTTTATTAACAAAACAATCATTTCAACACCATTCCTCTCTCTCATCCAAAAATAATAATCCTCATTGTATATTTTCTTATGACCTTAAACATGTTGATGGTACCATTCATTGTGCATCATGATTTTGTTTTTCATAGGGATTCGAGTTGCCCCACAATGCATAATGTGATGTTGTCATCGCACTGTTTGCTGGTTTTTTTAAAACCTTTCTACTGTCTCAAGTTACTTTTATTGTCCACATATGGTCATGACCTGTCTGTGCGCATCAAAATCGATAAGTGTTCTGAGAAAATTAATTATCACTGAATTTTATCAAGTGAGAGAAGTCAGTTCCTCTCAAGCACCCTAGTATCAAAGAACAGAAATTTCCTCTTCAGTAATTTGCTTATTCTAGGAGTTTAACTGAATAAGAATGGGGAATCAAGAATGCAGTATTTTTATTGATATATACTGTATGTCAGTTTAATTCAAAACTTTGTATGGACAAGTAGGATAACATGATGCTACAATACAGTACAAACATTCAACAATATTCTCCCACAAATCAACAAAGGTGACATTTCTGCAATACCCACCATGGGTTTATTAGCTGATGGGCTTGATACGTTTTATTTAGAAGTCCATTCCCCGGAAGGTCTTAAAGTCGAGTACTGTAAATTGGGGTTACTTGTAATGAATATTTAATTCCAACTCTTTTCAAAAAGGTCTTCAACTGAGACATGTACGGAATCGCTGATCCCGCCGAAATTTCCTTCGAAAATTCGTAATTAAATGGCTAAATTTGATGATTTATAAAGTTCTTTAGTATTTACAGTATGATGAGAATGGCGGAAAAAGAAAAACAATGTTGACTTCAGCAAGATTATCTCGATGAGCTTCGATAGAGTTGAAATTTTTGTTTCGGGAAACATCATTGTTGTAGTGTACGTATATACATTATAATGCCAAACGAAGAAATAATAAGTAAAGTATGCAGAAACCCGAGTCCTGTTGTGCGAAAAAGCGTCGTCAATTCGAGGTGTCAGTAATTCTGGCCACCCGTGGTTTCGGCGATGAATCGCTGTGTTGCTGCCACGACGAAAAAAAAAAAAACACGAGTGTAAAAAACATCAAGAAAACTAATTTTTGCTTGAAGGGTGATGTGATGAAATTAGCAAAGCTCAAAGTAATCTTTTTCTTCTGTGCTGGCGAGTCAATATACTTGAGCAGTTGTGTGGCTGTCAGTATTTTCTGGAGCTCAGTTGAGTGGTGCTCAGTTGGGCGGTCACGTCGGTCTTGAAACAAGGGCTCGGCGGACGATGAGGTGGGACAAGAAAGAAAAGAAGGGTTCGGTTCTCCGGCTTTTGTCTCTTTCCAATTGACCCGGATTGATTCTTTGTTTATTTTTTATTGCCCCCCCCCCCGCCACCCCCACCCCTGTCGGTTTTTATTTACTTTATTATTTTTTTTTATTCAAGTCTTTGCCATCACGGAGAACTACGATGACACTTTCAACTTTCAAGTGCAGCGATCGCCTCGCCATGGATCACCTGCGATTCTCTGATGAATTGGTTTAGGTGATGATCATCGTGAAACTCATTTTAGAATTAACTCGTTCAAACATGACTTCTTGAAGAACCTAATAACTTTCAATCAATTTTATTCTGTGCTTCCGCTTTTTTATGCTTCTACGCGGTAAAATGTCACTCCCGAGTTTCTATAAAAAAATCCTCGAGTGCAAAATTCAGAATAAAAAAAAAGAAAATCACATATATGTTGTAATTTTGATTTTTTTTAAATGTCAGGAATTTTTGGAGGCACAACGTTATGCAATTATTTTGCAGTGTCTTCCAAAAGTTTTGAGACAAGTAAATTGTTGTTCTATAAATGGACAAAGACAATATTAATCCGTAAATTACTTTTTTATCTTCTTTTTTCTTGGTTCTGGTGCTGATACGAGTTGCTGCCGTAAATTACAAAGTGTGGTTCAAGTGCGTTCAGAACGAGCAATCTGATATTTCGTGACAATAAGTGGTCACGTTGCTTCGAGGGTCTGGTTAGTGTTTGATTAATCTTTATGAGGTTAATGATTATCTTGATCGCTGATTAAATCAGACGAATTCGTTACTATAATATCGTGTTGTGGATGACTTGCAGCTCAAGTTCCACATTATGTTTGGCTCGTGCTTCGTGTTTTATGTGAACGCATAGGAAAATGCCCCTGTAAAGACACCTTGATAAACGCGTGATATTTTTCTTGCATAAAATTTCGCAAGTATTCGAAAAGAAGTTATGGGATTGCTTGACGAGAGTTGTTTCTCTTGTGCCTCCCTCGTTTCAGATGGATGAGATGCACTTGATTCTTTTAAATTTTGATTATTTTCTGATCAAGATTCCCGTTGTGCATCGAGTAGGTTGAAATTGCGAGAATAAGTAGTCGAAATAGCTCTACCTACTATAAAAAGCGTAAAATTTGCTTCGAGTCAAAATGCAAAAAAATATGCAAAAGAAAGATGCAAAAAATAGCTGATGAAATCTTTATAGTGATCTCTTCAAGTTTTCTGTGAGGGCTGCCTAATTTTAATGTTGCCGAAGTATGTCAATTGGAGAAGAAGAAGCTTTCCAACAGCTGCAATTGCAGAACATATTTTTTAGTGACTAAACAGCGGAATGATTCAAGTTTTTTGTTATTGATAACGAAATCGTTCCAAGGAATATCGTGACTCAACGTACTTGTGTTACCGACGGAGTAAATTTTAAGATACCTCCCGAAAGAAACATTTGCACCACCCCACTTGGTTCGAAATCCTTTGTTTTCTTTTTGAACAGTATTTATGTTTTTCTTTGAATGAAATGACCAAGAAATCCCCATTCATCGACCGGTGACGCTGAACTACAGACTGTTGGAACAGCTAGTATTGATGATGAGTGTGGCCGACATTTCTTCAGATATACTGTATTTTTACGGATATTGATGCAAAATATTTATGCTGGAGATATACTCGGCAAAAAAAAAAGACCTTGCTCTTGTTACTGCTTGGTGAACCTGGTGCATGGCATAGCAATGCGTCGTCTGGTAATCGAATACCGTCGGCTAAGGTGTCGAAAAAATGTTGGCCAACAAACAAGTACAGTAGTCCCCCCCCCCACCCCCCCCCCCCCCCCCNCACCCCCCCCCCCCCCCCCCCCCCCCCACTCGGCGTAACCGTGACTGCAAAATTACTGCTTATCCACGCTGCGAATCGGCGGTGAATGCAGAAGTGTCGATTTTTTTCTTCTGACGCTTGCTTATAAGGTAAAGCAGAATGAAAATTTTTTTTAAATAACAGAAAAACGTGGAAATTCGCAGTTTTCTTCGGGAAATGATAGAAACGAAGAGTGTGGGAGAGAGAGGGAGAGAGAAAGAAAGACTACTGTATATCGTCGACACCAGATGCGCTTTTGTCGGACTCGGGGCTTATCGGGCACAAACCAATTTTTTTCCCCTGGCCCTCGTGGGGCAATTTCGAACCGAGGCCTACTTTCACTGGATACATTTCTGTTTGATTTCTCCCCTGAACGGACTTGTCTGTCCAAAGTTTTCCATGCCAGGCCTTTCTGTCGAGGCATTCGAATAGCTGGGTCAAAAAAATTATATAATCATGACTGAGGAGCAACGAAGACGTGCTTGAAATAATGTTGAAATCTTCTCGGCGTGTTACGATACAGTACCATAGCTAAGAAGAAAATTTTCCGCTTCTCTTGATGGGATCTTTCTGAGAGAAAGCTGGATTTGGGTACTCGTCTTGCAGACGGAATTAACTACTGTTACGCAATGTTCACCCACACTGTGCCTGGATAATACCTAAATGGATCAGGCGTTTATTTCCTTTTTAATACGAGTATGCTCAAACACGCACATACACTTGCCAACAGCGATTGGACGTTGAAAATTCAAAATCCCGCAATGCTAACGGACTCCACGATTGACTCGCAAAAAAAGCAAGGGGCATCTTTCAAATAGCTGAGACAAATTCTAGTTTCGGCCTAATTTTTAAAATGAAAGCCGATTAAAAAATGATTGTCTGAATACATTTGCGCCATACACAGATAAATGTGAATCTTGATCTGAACTCAGTGACAAAAATGGAAAATGCATGTTGCGATGCCCAGGAAAGCATTTTTTATGGTGTGCTTTTTATTTTTAAAACGCACCTGTGTGCATTGGCCATGATATTGATTTCGGTATTGATTTCAGACAAAAGCAGATCAATGTGATCCGTTATTTACTGTTTAACTCTGCTGAGAATTAAGCATTCAAATTCATCGTCACATACAAATTTGCAATCTTATTTTGTTCGCTCCGATTTTGTACAATCAAGTTTTTGGCGTTTCATTAGCACAAGTTGCTGCATTACCCAATTTTAATTAATTTAAAAAGGCAATTTTTGGGGTCTTGATTATTAGACCGTGTAAGAACGTCATGAAAATCGGAGAAGTATTTGTTTTTCTCGGGTTTTTCGATCAGCTAATTTTCTCGCGCTAGAAAGACCAAAATTTGTCCATTCACCGTTGAAATAAAATCCAAATTTCGAGGGGAATTTTCGTAAGATGAAGTGATGCGAGCCGGTGTTGATTGACGCTGGCTGCGGGAACGAAAAAAAAAACAACTTCCAGTTTCTTCTATTTATTTTTCAATGTTCTTCCTCCCAAAAGCACCAGTGTTTGTTTTGGCGTGTTGCTCAGCACGGACACATGCGTCGAAAGATAATGCTGAGTTAGGGATTCATCAACCGTTAGGTCGAGAGACTTGAGGTATTTTTTGCTGGGTGTTGACCCGGCATGATGGCTCACTTATCTTTTCTAAAAAAAATTAATTTGCTCTGTGTGGGAACTTGCATAGTTTTTTCTAGTAGGCTATTTTTATAATTCATGCAATATATATGTTCATCTGGATTCAGAAAAAATGCTGTCGATTCAGTTGAATTTTAATTCATTTCGGGGCAGGAGTATTATTAGTCTCGAAATGGATTTAAATCTTGCACGTCTCTTGATAACAAATGAATTAATCTATTTTTAGAATTCATTTATGAAATTATGGGATTAAATGTTTCAGTCTGTCAAATGATCGCCCACATAACTTAGGATAGCAGAAAATTACAAATTGTATCTGAACAGATTTTAAAATTTGTTAATGGATAATTCGGCATACAAAAACCAACTTTGGAAGTTTATAATCTCGAGTGATCTGTGATTGAAATGAAAAATCAGTTGAGTTTTCTCTGAACAATTTTAAATTTGAGCACGGTTTAAATGAAAGCGGGTTACTTACATGTCTGCTTCCCTTGAAATAAAAACAAGTCCATCTTGTTTTTTTATTTCGAATTTTAGCTTCTCTCGAATTGAGTTATTATGATGAAGAAATTTTAATTATGAAACAAAAATAGTCAAAGTTTTTTGTTGTTGATAAAAACGTACTGTGCTCTGCTCGTTGGATTATTTGCAAATCACATTCATGAACCAGCGATTTTCGGTGACACTCGGAATGATTATGATTGATGTTAGTTCCGGAAATCGTGGAGTCATCGTACCAACAGTGGAGTGTGCCATTCATGCGTCGAAAAGCTTGGCATTTAAATCCAGCATCTGCGACTATACGGACGAGAGTGACGGAAAAAAAATTATTTTAAAGACCCAGCAATTTCAGGTTATTTTTTATTTCTATCTCTCTCTCTCGATGGGTTTGTTTTGCGTCGGGATGCAGGTGAGGAGAATTGTGGAATTGTTCCCGAACCATTTTTCACCGGACGGGAAAGAAAAGCGCGTGTCGTTCACCGTTGCGTGACCCGAGGGCAACACGGCGTTGTTTACAGCCCCAGCGGAATTTTGCACCCGATTCTTTTTTTGTTTGTTTGTCGCTTTGTGTTTTCCCCCGTGCTGGGTTTCCAATCATCGCCTTGTTGTCGGTGCCCGGAACTGCACTGGGGTCCGAGTTGAAGACAATTTCCTCGAGGAGGAGGCCGAACGAGGCCAGTGCTTTTCCGATGCGGAAGACGAGGGCCGGATGTGCCCGTTGACATCGATGCGGGATGAGACTGCGGAAAACCCGGCATCCAAATACTGTAATGTATACGAGCAGGGCACAAAAGTACTGCACTGCACTGCACTGCACTCGAGGAAATAAAAATTCGAGTGCCTCTCGTCTGACAATTCATTTTCGCCCTCCATCATCCGAGTCAAGAACGTTCACCCAATTAAAATTGAAAACATTTTAAATGCCTGACCTATTCGGACGAATTGGTGGATGGATTTTGAACTTGGTGAGGAATCATCCATTAATTTAAACGTGCATTGCCATTATAAAAAACCGACGACGCTTTGATTGCATTTTAAATCTGCCCCAATAAGAACGCTGAAAAGAGGGATATTGAGGTGTTCTTTAGACTTGTCATATTGGATTTCAAGTTCGAAAACGTTTATTACGAGGGTTATCTTGATTTTTAACTTCCCCGCTCTGAATTTCTAGCGAAGAAAGACGAAGTTCAAGCTATGCTATCCTAACGATAGTTTTTCTGGATCTTCACATGTATTTTATTTATTTATTTATCTGTAATAACGATTTAATTGATGAAATACGTCCCATCAACTGTTGATGGAGTCGCTTAATTTCGACGCCGGAATAAAATCTCGCTCGTGTCCTCTTATGCATGGCTTTGCTTATGCTTTTTTTCGTGTTTATTTTCAATCAGTGGGACACATGGTGAGGAACGATAAGGTACATGTTTTTCGGTGAAGTACTGTACTCGCTTTTAAATGTTGGTCGAAAATACGTTTAGAACCCACCGAAAGGAACACACTTGGAGATTCCGTTGTTGCTTACATTTTGCGAGCTTCACCTTCTCGACCCCAGTGGGGATGTATTTCTGTAGAACCCATGAAAACCTGCTTGGTCATTGTCTGGGCTCCAGCGAAGTCCGTTTACATCCCACCTGCTCACGGACGAGGATTCAATTTTATCCCTCGGTCAGGTCGGCCTCGTTCTCAGTTGCATACTTTAGTATTATTATTTATCGTATTTTTGACTTGCAAGGTTTGCACGTTATTCAGAACAGTTTCGTAGTTTTCTTAGAGCACTCGTTCGCACGCTGAGAATCGCCACGAGCTTCGATTCTACAGTACACACTACAGTACTGTACTAGCTTTCTCTTTCTCAAATCCAACTTGAAAAAAAAAATATATATGTATAAAAATCTTATTGCGAGCTGCTTTTCGCACTGATGAAAGAATAATAATGGCTTGCTTAACATGCCGAGGTTCTCTCTTGGATATATTTAGTTAAAATGTAGCTCTGGAATTTGCTGTTTGACCAATAAAGTTTCAATTTGACTAAACAAACAGCTTCGTTATAGCATCGATTTAGTCTAACTTATTTTCGAGTGAACCAAAGAAAGTACAGTACAGTATCGAGTTGCATACCATTTAATTCTTCTGTGCTGTCAATATTTGAATTTTGTTCCGGGTTCAAGTTTGTTCAGCGAAAATATTCCTGACATTTACAGCTTTCCATGAGTCGTCTTGAATCCCTCGACGTGTGATGCTTCACATCATATCCTCCGCAAATTAGTTGTGCTCAACAAAGGCAATTTTTCCGAATTAAGCCCCGAAATTAATTTGCTGACGAGAAGGTGCTGGCTTCGGGAAGATTGGGGTTCAGGGAGCATATTATTCTAGATCCAATCTCCTGTTGGGTAAAGTGGTGAAGCAACGATGTATCTTCTGTGGAGTCAGGAAGGGGGAAGTGGAGGGTCTCTTTATTATTTTTTGTTTCCCTCCCCGCAGCCGAAGAATATACACCGTGTAAACGAAAGCAATGCGTCTTTCGTTCTGACGTGGAACACGTTTCTCGGGGATAATTTCACATGCTGGCTTTGATGAAAATTACGGCTCTCTGGTGGGATTTATTAGGAGGCCTGTGAGGAGCGCAATAATTCTCGGGAACCGGGTAAAAATTAGAATCCGTTAATAGGCGGGGTCCTCCTCAGCAGCTGTGTGGCAACGCTGTGCGGCCAAAACGGTGCGGTGATTTATTCGTCGCGACCCACCGCCGAGCAGGGTGTGAATTGTGCTGGGCCCCGGAAATAAACAAAAAGAATTAAATAAAATAAAAAAAAGATTCTGGCCGTTTAAGGACGAGGATGAGAAAACAGTTTCCTTCCTTCTCTTTCCTCAGTGGTATATACCACAAACAACACCGAGGATATAGTCTGGAGATGAACGAGCATTCCTATGCCTGCCGATAATAGTCTGAATTTTCTGTTCCGGGCCGTTGACCGGAATGCATCTGGCTCTGCTCTAGCCCGTCTTATTTTCATTTTTTTTATATTTATTTTTTTACTTTTCGCCTCTCTTGACAGTGTTTTTTCCAGTTTCATCCGGGATTCACACCTCTGTGTCACTGCCAAGGCTCTTTCATGCTGCTGCTTACTGGCACAGGGTGTCTTTGTCTCTCTCTCTCTCTCTTCTCACACACGCATTCATACTGCTGTAAAGCAGTACCAACAATATTGGTTCTGTTGTTGGGATTGCTGGTCATCGTGCCAGAAAGTCGCGAAGTATTTTCTTTTATTGATTTATTTCATTTTCTGCGTGATACGTTTACTGCTTAGCAAAGAATTGAGAAACAAATTTAGTAATTTATGAGGTTATTTGAAAGCAGAATTTGCACTGCACTCCGCTCTTGTTCTTGGTGTTGGAGCTGCCATTTCCCCCTGAAGGCCTTTTTTTTTATATTCGCGTGTTTCCCTACTTTTCGGATTATTTAGGGTTTTATTAGCTAGGTTTATTGGTTGGATTATGAATGAGTTAAGACAGCTGGGAATTACATACAGTATAGTTATCTAATGAAAAGTCTTAGTTCCCGTTTTTACGCAACACCTATAAACACCCCATTTTTTCTAAAGTCAGAAGCTATAAAGCTGGATGGTGCGTATTATATCATGTGCTCAACATTTGCGGGATTCTGCATCTATATCAGAAAACCTTTCTGTTCGCCACCCACAAAACGATTGATCTCTTCTTTGCTTCGGTTTGATTGGAATTTAATTTAGATATAATCGAGAAAACGGTCAGTTTTTAGCACTTCAAGATGCAAGAGCCATTGACTGAATTTTTTGTGACACCGTTTTTCCTTTTATGGGGAAAACCTAAATTCAGCCGTAAATTATTGGTTCTTGAAAAAGAAGCACAAAAAACAGGAAAGTAAGTGGGTGCTTATATCCTTCTTTTAATGAAATTTAAAATGTATTGGGTACTTACATTCGCGTAAATACGGTGTGGGTTCCAAATGTTGATAAGAAGTTTCATGTTTCATGCGTGGTTATTTAGATACATATAATGAATTGGGTATGGATATTCGAGGAATAAATCCCTGAACGTGTTGGTAGGTTCAGAGAATGTGATTCTGTATCGGTGTGAACCTGCTCGGAAAGTTTCCACGCCATGAGGGCATTTAAACTGGACCCTTTTTTTTGTTGTTCTCTTCCGTCCCCCGCGCAACAGGCTTTTAATTACCCTTTTTGTAAAGCAGAGCGACTGAGTTGACACACAATTTCGGGTGTTTTCTGTCGTAAATCTGCCACGGGGCGAGAAGAAAACTAATTGTTTTCCCGAGAAATAAGCCGGAACGAAATCCCGATGTTTTCCCGTTTTATTTCCGCTGAAGCATGGGAATTTTATGCGTCGGGTAATTCCTCGCAACCAATCGATCGCCCACCGAGAGGCACAGCGTAGATTTCTTTCTACGGGTTCCTGGGTGGGCCAGATTTTTGCCTTTTTCCCCCCTCTGCCGTTTCTTCTTCTTCTTATTATTCGCAGCTCATTTCGAATTTCCTTTTGTTTTTGCAAAGGTTCGTCGCCCTAGTGAACTATGTTTTAATTTATTTTTTATTTGTTGAGAGCGACGACGCCACGACTGCAGTTGGCAAGACGACGCGCAGAAATCGCGGTATCATTCGCTTGTCTGTGCGAAAATTGCTTCCTCATGCGCGTTTTGCGGCTGGGTGGGAATTGCGCTACTTTTTCCGCCCAACTTGTGTTTCTTCTCCGCACATCTCACCTGAGGGAATTTGCGAAGAACAACGCTGTATAAGAAAGGGAACTGTTTTCATTCAAATGAACAAGGGCCATGAGAAGCAAATATTGTACTTGTTTACTTGGGATTTAATCTCCTTCCTTTATTAGTTTTTTTTTTGCTGGAAAATTGTGGAGTCTGATAGTTTCCATCAACTCTTGGAATACCAGCCGTGTTCAAAAAATGGAGATTTCCGTGGTTACTGGGTATTGTGCCATTTAAATGTAACAATCTGCTTCTTGAGGGCGAAACGTTCTCCAGAAATTCAAGACCCAATCAATTCATAATTTATTCCTATGCATCATTAGCTTCTCAGCATTCCTAATCTTTTCAGTTTGAAAACCATGCACAATCTTCCGTATCATGCGACTTATAATATCGGAAAAGTTCAAATTTGACGAAGAAAGTATTTAAAGACCGTACTTAGTTTACGGTAAATACAATTTTTTAAAATTATGTTTGGTATGGGTTCAGGGCTATCAAAAACTGAAAAAGAACGGTGGTAAAAAATAAAACTTTCGACCCGACGAATCGAAATAGCTACGAGACAGATTCTGAGATTTCCTTTTGGTCAAAGAACAGCATGTTAAAATCCATCCACTTTAAGTAGGAATTGAATTATCAATTGAGTATCTCCTCTGAACGCACGGATATTCTTCAGTTATAACCCTTGGGTTTATACACCCGGAAATTTCAGAGCTAAGTGCTGACAAACTGTTTTTTTCGTTTCATCTTCTCGAATTTACACTCCAGTCTCCCAAGTGATCGCACTTGGTGTTCTGAGTTGGGCGGCTTTTGTGTGCTGCAAAAGTCTATAAATCTAATGAAATGGTCGATTAAAATCCCTTCACAATCAAAGGGAATGGAAAAAAAATCGTTCAGACTCAGGTTTGTGACGCAGTTTCAGATTTTGGGGCGCTGGAAATCCCGAAGATGCGTAAAATGATTTTCATTGACGCCTTGGTCCCTTTCTACTCGAAAACTTGACGATGCTTTCGAAAGGGCTGTTGTTTCCTTCCTACGATTTCCTTGGCATTCCGAGTAGTTCCTGAGCGGGGATCCTTGACTTTCCCACGAGGTCAACGGCCGACAAAACATAAAAAGAATAAAATCCGCGGTGCATAAGGAACTTTTAGATTTCTAAAGCGTTCCTTTTTCATCCCTGAAAATGCACGGAAAGGTGACCCATACAATAAAGCACGGTTTCCCGAGTGGGAAAGAAGAAGCTCAAGTCGGACGTGAAATTCAAATTTCTCGCCCGCCCTGCCCCAAAATCGGAAGCGATCGCGTCACTCAGCATTTGTTTCATCCATCCGAAATTCGATCCATTTCGAATTCGAGATGGACTTTGTAATTTTGGATTCGACCCATGGTCGCTAGAAGCGAATTCAAAGTTATGCAAACTGATAAACGGTTTTCAGGATAATGCAGAAAAATATATCTTGTCGTTAGCTCCGCGTTTCCCGAACATAAGACTGGTCTCAATGTTCTTCGAGAAAAGTCAACACTACAGTGCGTTTAAAAATTTTCAAGGTATTTTATATAGGTTAATTGCAAAAGTCTTCTCAGATTGCTAAATTTCGAAATCCCGGACATCGTGAATGTTGAGAGGCCGAAATTTAGGGTAAAGCCTAGATGTTTCGAGTTGTGCTACAGAAGTCCGTAAATATATTGAAATGGTCATTAGCTTTATGCCTGTCTATATGTGGACTCTATTTTTGTTTTAAAACAAAATAAAATTTCAAATGATCCATAATTATAAATACTATGCCTACTAAATACTAAGCATTTAGTTTTGATTTTGCATGACTAGCTTACTTGAGTGAAATCTCTGATTTTTTCGGTTACTCAAGATTATTCGAACAGAAATCCAAATAAAAAAAACTTGCATGATTACCCTAAAATCTCTGATGGGGCTAATTCGAAGTACTGTTGATTGTTTTCGAAAGTCGGCTCTCTTTTTGGGCGCTGAAACTAAAGATGTTGGTGCTTTTGGATGAATATCTTCGCGTTTTAAATGTCGTGTCGATTGATCTGTGTTTTTTCGGGGCTTAAGAAATCGCCTTCAAAAAGCAAAACCGAAAAGTTTTTCGAACGAATCTAGTTCTTATATTTTTGTTTGTTAATACTGTATTATCTCCGGATCCACAGCGAAGTCTGGTGGATTTCGAAAAGTCGGACTTCTTTTGGGTGCTGAAACCGAGAATATTGGTGCCTCGGGATCAATGTCGTCGCGTTTAAAATGCCGTGGCGATTGATTTGTGTTGTTTTCGGGTCCTAAAAATGCCGTCTTTTAAAAGAAGAAAAAATAAATAATTCCGTGAGCTAAGCTCGTTTTGTATTTTCCCGTCAATATTATCTCCGGATCTACAGCGAAGTCGTGCACTGAGGCGGCGTCGTTGAATGGGAGCGGAGGTTCATTGTACGGTGACCCAGTTACTGCACAGTTCGATGCCGTTTTTATTCACTCCCCGCTTTTCACTTTCCGTCCCTCTGGCCGAAAGTTTATGCACATTTTTATTTTTTTCGTTTATATGATTTTTGTTTTATTTTGTCGCTCGCCCATAGTGCGCTTGTGTCAAACAAAACAGGATTTACGTTCCGAGAGGACGATGACAGCCGATCGACGCGAAGGACGACAATGTCACGGCAACTGAAGAAGCTTTATGGGACATATCTGCAAAGCATTTTGCACGAAAATAAGACGCCATTTTACTCTTCTGGCATTTCTTTCGAAACTTGATGGCGTGTCTTTCATGGGACATTTGCAACGCGCCTCTGTAAATACTGCAACAAGTCTTGACTGCAGAATATCGTGCACATTTTTTTTCGAAACGTTTTATGTAGATTTTAAGATTTCGAAATGTAATTATTTCGTCTGTAAATGTTCTTATATCTCCTGGCAGTATTTTGTTATGACAGAGGAGCGATTTATGGAGTTGAAATGTCTGGTATTCCTGCGGTGCGAGAAGCGATGAGCTTTCGAAACGCTCGCGATGGAAATGCCAAAATTTTTAAAATAATGTGCGTCGATATTCCGACGTTTATGAGTTACTTTCAGGTTTGTTCATCAGTCGAGCATCCGGCAAATATTTACGATCTCTTCCGACCGATCGAATGGCTGTATATGGAGGGATCCCATCGACAGTTTGAGATTTACAGCTTTCTCCTGGCGAGTTTTCATTCGTCTCCGCTCGTCGAATTTCAAAGCATCTTTTGCCATTTTGACGGAAGAGGCGAACAATTCCCCCAACAGCCCCCATACGGTGTGGTGCTTTTTTCTTCTTCTTTCTAACCTTTTTCTTTTTGACAACACACACACACACGCATGCGGCTTCTTTTGAGTTGTTTTGGAGGCATATGCAAGGCTATACACAGGCCCTGGACCCTGTGGGGACAGGTTTGAATCGGGTGCCTGCATGGCGAAGGTTTATTTATGCGCCGAGGTGCTCGGCGAGGGCTCTAGATTTTCTCACGCGCGGAATCGCGTTTCCGTTATCGTTTCGTGCTATTTCCGTCTGACGACAGTTCACGAGCTATGCCTTCGAATGCGATTGACTTGGGAGGGGGACATTGTGAAAAGGCGACGAGGAGTCGCACAGGGTGATTGGACCGAGGATAAAACGAGAATATTTGACGAATTTAATGTACCGAGCGGAAATTTAAGAAGGTACAGTACTGTACTGTATTATCAAAGGATGAAGAGGACTAAAAGAGAGCGAAGGGAGCAGGGAAAAATTATTTTCTTTTGCGCCTAGGACAGCGATTAAGATAATTCTCAGTTGCATACAGTATTTTAAAATTATAATTATTATTTGTCGTATCTATCACCTGCAAGGTTTGCACGCTTTTAAAAATATTTTGGTCATTTTCTCGAGGCATTCGATCGCACACTGAGAGTTTCCACGAGCTTCGAATCTACATTATCCACTACTGTACATTACTTTTTTTCTCGTTCTCGAATCCAATTTGAAATAAAATATCATTGTGGGCTGCTTTTTGCACTGAAAAAAGTAAATGGCTTGTTGAACACGCCGATGGTCTTTCTTGAATATATATACAGTATCTTTTTAAATGTACCTGTGGAATTGGCAGTCCGACCAATGAAGTTTAAACTTGACTAAGCGAACACCTTCATCATTATAATTTTCCTGACGAGAAAATGTACAGGGTGAGTTTGCCAAGCAAAACGATAATATTTGGCGCATACAGCAGCAAGCACATAGAATTAATGTATGGAAATTTGGCCAAGGGATGAAGAGACTCTAAGAACGAAGAAGAGAGTGGAAAAGAACATTGTGCAATTTCCCCCACTTTTTTTTTTTTGCGCTTAGGTCAGTGAATTGAAAAAGTTTACACAATTCAAACTGAAACAAAAGTAAAAATAGAGGAAATCAATGCCATATTATTGATGGGAAAATTTTTATTTTTTTGTCCATGAATAAAAAAAATTATGTGGCATCATCTGGAAAACGATTCTCGCCATTCGGTTGACTTTCGGCTGAATGCAGAGTGAATAACATTCTTGAAGACCGAAAAAGTACCTGCTTTTTCCTTCCAACGAAAGAGTTTTTCCTAAATTTCAACCTGCTTTTCTCTTTTTCCTGTCTATCCCACTTTCTTCTGACAAAACATCCCGGAATTAGCAAATTTGTACCTTTTTTTTTGTTGCGCTAAGAGAAAATGCAAGAAAGGGAAGGTCCTCGTCGTCATCATCCGGAGAGCTGCTGGAAAAGTAAAGAGGGGAATGTTCTGACATGTTGCGATAGAAGATCTCTCGGAGAACACGGGCATTCTCGTGTGTGTTTGGCCCTGCCTCCTATTATGGAAACTTTGTCATCATCATTGCTGTCGACGTCGACGTTGTCGTCGTCATCAGTATCGGCGTGAGGTGCTTATGTTTCACTGGCTTTCGGGAACAATGACCCGAGAGAACTTCGCCCCGCGTTCGCCCTATTTCGAGGCTTTTCCCCTCTCTCCTGCGATGCTTTTCGCACTGAAAAGTTGACACGCTTCTTTCTCGCTGCTGCTGCGAGAAAACGCGATCACGGATTACTGTACTCTGTACTGTATATTTACTGTACTGTAGCACTGACTGCACCACCTGAAATCAGCTCAGCTTTCTTGTCTATTCCGATTGGGAATTTCATCCCGAAAAGTGGTGTGAAGGTACTGTGGACTCATCGCGCTTTTCATGAATTCAGCGCATTTTGTTATTCCGATAAAAAAAAAGCCGAAAAGGAGATTGCATCATTTAAAGCTGACGAGTCTGTCACTGCTGAAGATTAAATCCTCACTGACGACCACTATAAAGATCGGAAGTGTAAACTATCTAATGGATAGCTTTGAAAAGCCTAAAAAAAATAATATAACCCCTTCTTCCAAAAAACAACAAATTCCATTCATAACTGACAAGGAGTGAATCAATATTCTGGAGTGATCTCATGTCAAGACAGTATCATTCAATTACTGTGTCGTGTCGACTGTTGGAACGTTTTCTATTTGAGCTAGGGTATGTTAATAACTTTCATCAATCATTCTCTTCCTCATCATGAAGATGTTCTTAATTTTTTTTTATATGCTTTGCATACTTTTTACATATTCGATCCCTTCTCGTGGTCCAGGCATAGGGTTTGAAAGAAGGATGATAATTTTAAATTGCACTCCATGATAGTTTCACCTGGCGTAAATTGAATTTTATGTATATTTCTGGAATACTGTATATCGGTTGAAAATTGACTCTTGAAAGAATTTTCACATAGTTGAAGAATATTTTTACGGAAAATTTTCAAGATAGTATTACCCTATTGAAGAGAAATCCTGTGCCGATTATAGTTGCTTCAACTATTTTTATTGATCTCGTACCCACTTGTAGAATTCGGAATCCGTTTTTTGTTATTCCATCAGATCTCAACGCGAGTCAAATCTAGTAAATTGCTACCTGCATTTATTGGCAAAGAGTCAAAATAAAAATATTTGAGTGCCCGTTTTCGTGTTGTTGCTGTTTTTCTCCCCCTTCCGTTTATATTAATTCCTGGTGCATCCAGCATCATCTTGAAGTTCAATGCCCGAGTGTTTGTGCAAAGTGCCAGCAGGGATGCCTTGAATTCTGCCAGGGACCCAGTAGGTATCGCCTTGTTGACCCAACTTGTTGAGCCACGGGTTCTCTGGCCCCCCGACATACTCGTATCCACGCATTTACTGTATAGTACAGTATTCGTCGTTTCGCACATGGCACATTTCCTGCCCCTCCAGCAGTCGTCGCCCTAATCCGTGGCCTGCGAGGACACACGAGTGCACAACAGCCAAAGTGCCGATTGTCATGGATGTAGTTCACGAGGCATGCCTGCGTGTGCATTCGTGCACATGTGTGTGTATGTATGTATGTTTCTGTTTGAGCAAGCCGAGAGTCTTTGACCTGCGTTGCCGTGAACCGTAGGCAAATGTGACCGATAAACTTGTTTCGAACAAACGACTGCACGTTGGCTGCTGAGGACTCTTTAGCGATCAGGTTGTTTAAGGGATTTAAATCCAAAACCTAAATCATTCGGTTATGCGTGAAGTGTCCAACGTTTGTTGAGCATAACCTCGAGTCGGAATTTTGATGAATTTAATTTGTTTTTATTTCATGAATTACGAAGATTCCATTAATCTTGGACAACAACAAAATTTTAATAGAGGCAAAGTTCATGGTAATGTAGTGATCTTGTGATATTCTGAATACTTCACGAAAGTGGTACATAAATTGAATACGTTCCCATTACATCAGAGTTTTCTTTTTTTCTTAAAAAATTACCATGCATCAGGACCTTCACGCAAATCAAAAAGTGCGAAAAGACAAGGTTCTTGATAACTCCGTCTTTCAGCTTTGAATCAAATTGGCTGGTCTTGAATCAAAATACGTGAGTCCGAGTAAGAATTCACCTGCATGATGGAAATTTTTCTGCATTGTTCCTGAATAATCGCAAAGTTCGGAATAAAATAAAATAAGTCTAATTCTCCAAGTTTTTCCAAAGCTAAAAGGATGGGAAAAAGTTGCTGGCATTTTTCTGGATCTTCTTTCTCTGCAGTTGGTTTATTCTTACTTCCTGTTACGTCGGCTAAGCCTCGTAAATAAAACGAGTTGAATCATTTGATAACTTCTGCAAGAATCGTCGATATCACAGACAAATATTTTTGGATGTACAATAGTATGCCGTACCTGAGGTTTTCCAATCCGAATTATTGAAATCCTGGTACGCTGTGAACTTTCTTCAATGGCTTGCCTTAAGTTGGGCAAGTTATTTTACAAAATCATTTGCAATGCTCGCATTCAGCATTGTTTTTGAATGATGCTACAAAGGTTCCCATTTTTAACGCTGAAAAGCCGAAAATGAAGCTTGTTGATCAATCAATCAATCAATCAATCAAACAGCAGCGTTATACTTTAGTTTGCAGATCCGTGCAACTATTTGGAGGGGAAAACATAGCCAAACTAAATGTGAAGTAGTGGTAGCATGTGCGCTGAACACAAATTTGTAGAAACCATACAAGTGTAAATGGTGAACGAAGTTCGTGTGGTGAAAGTTCAAGACTGTCTTTTCAGCCCCCCTCCATTTTTTTCAGCAAAATCTTGTCGCGGGTCTTTCAAATAAATTGCGCCTATTTGAATTCAGTAATAAATGGAAAAAGAAAGTAAGTGACAAATATTAGTGAGTCTTTCCTCGCATTATTCCACATCGCAGTGCCATTTGTTTCGGTTGCCAGAATGCGAGCCTCGCATTTGTGGCGGTGAACGTGGAAGTGCGCAGGCCGTCGCAAAATCGGGGGCGGAGATAGGGAACTTGAAGTTTGCTGTGCAACGGGGCACCCAAGTCTTTTTCTCTCTCTCTCTCATCTTTTATACTGTATATATGCTCTGCAACACCCGGGTTCTTCTGCGGGCATCCTTCCTATCGCCAAAATGCGAGTCTCGGAAACGAAACGGAGCTGGTTTCTGGGGCTTATCTGCGCCGACGCGGAAGAGGGCGTCGGTCCCATTCCTGGCCGTTTTTACCCCCCGGCAGTTGGGCTCGTGGCTCGATCGTGTGTCGATGAAGCAGAAACACTTACTCACTAGCTGGGGTTTCTGCTGCTTGGCCTCGACACGAGTCGACCTTCCCCAATTCCCATGTGTGTGTGTTGTGTGTGTGCAATTCTGTTGTTGTTTGTTTATAAGCCAAAAATTGCGCTGGCAATCTTGATGAGCTTGCTCTTAGTTTAGAAATGTCGTCTGATTGATTTTATTTTATTTTTCTGAACACCAAAGGGAATTTCGCTACAATTTAATCTCATGCATTTTATATGAAAAAATTAGCGATGCTTGTTGAGGGAGCTCCGATTGATTTTAATTTTATTTTTGAGAGGTAAGGAATGAGACCAATTCAAAAACTTCTCGAGTTCGCCAAATCTTTTTATGACGATAGTATATGCTCTAAAAGCTTTTTGGAGACTATGCAATTACTATGCAGATCTTCTTTTTTTTTTGAATATCAAATTCCGTTTGTGCGCCGACTTGATGGGTATTCTGCAGGAGGTTGAGGGTTTAATATGTAAAGTACTGTAGATGAATTTCTAGTCATTGAAATATTTTGCTGATCCGTTTCAGATATTTCAAGTGTCTTATGATTTTAGTGTGAAGTGTCAAGCGAAACAATGGACCCGATGTTGCCGATGACATCACCACATCTCCGAGATGGTAAACAAAATTTCTGTTTCAAAATCTCGTGTAATTGCACTATACGGGTACCAGCGAAAATTGCAAATGTGTAAAATATATGCTTCATTTTTGGGATATTTTCTTTCTTCACTATTTTTGTATGAAATGGTTCGTGAATTCCACTAGACATAACGCAGTCCAAATGTTATGTGTAACAGGAAGTTTAATAGATTTTGGATGAGAACTCGGCCAGGGACGTTCTCAGCGATTTTTAGGGGTACAGTATGTTTGCTTTGCCCAATACTGTACAGTACTGTACTTCGATTTTCTTTTCCTCGGGGACTTTGTAAGAAAGTATTCGCGATACGACATTGATTACATTAGAATTTTGTATGAATGATGATTTCCAAAGATTTCGTAAAACTGATTCATTTTCTTGTTTCAGCAGATCTTTCGTCAATGGTATAATTTGCAGCTGTTTTTTAAGTATTTTATGAATGATATTGTAAATAATTTCGTTCATTATTCTTTGCTTCCGAAGTCGTTTTCGATGCATCCCACCCGTAGCACTTAAAGAATAATATTATCTTACAGAAGTGTGTATTTTTTGTCAGAGGGCAACATTTTTCGGGATTTAAGCAATCTTTTTGCGATTTTCGAGCAACCATAGAAAACAATTACTACTCGTCACTTTTCATACGAAAATTGATGAGCTTGAAAAGTGCTAAGTACCACCCATGGTTTCAATTGCTGTCCAATATTGTATGCAGCAAGGTGGATGGATGTATATAAAAGTGTAAGCATTTGTAGATGAATGTAGTGAGCTCGGATTTATTGCCGGGAGCAGAAAAAAGTCGAGCAGAAATGGGAGTCGGACCCGATGCCCTCCGCGAAAAGAGCGTTACCCCTTTTTTGTGTCAATGCCGTTCGTTGGTGGATGGAAACCGACGCTGGAATCAGAAGCGGAACGCTGTTTTTTCGTTGGTTCCGATCTGCGTCATTCGAGCCCCATATTCGATTTTTTTTTCTATTTCTATTTAGATGGTATACTTTGCCTCTATTGCAATACAGGACGAAGAGTCCAATTCGCTTGATATTTGATACAATCGAATAATTACCCGAGAGCAAGACCAATTCCTCGACCAGTGATCGGCAAATTGTTTTTGAATACGCGTTTTTCTCTAGCTTGCCAAGGACTTTGAATAATAGGAGAAATTTCTGTGAATATGAAGGTTGCATTTCATTTGATCCGAGATAGCATTCGGAGGAAAAGCAAAAAATTGGAAAATGAATAGCTTAAAATTTGGATGCTTCTTTCAGCACGAAAATCTGACGCAGATAAAATTCTCGATTTCCTTCCGCTGCAGACGATTTCCTTTGATGAAGGAAACTGAACAAATATCATCAATGGACTCTCCTATGATTATGATTTAAGCTTATTTTTCGTATTTTATATCTAACAAGCCTTGAAGTCACATGCTGATGACGAGATTTAATTCCAGCATTTTAATGCTTTTCTGCAGAAAGTATGTGGCTCGGGTCCCTCGGAAATCTGCAAGAGAATCAATTTCGGTGTCTAGTAAATGGAACTTCGAGATTTTAGCAATTTTTTTTTCGAAGATTAATATTGAGTGTAGAAATCCTTCTAGTTATTTTCGTGAATAAAAATTGAATCAAAATTTATGGAATAATGTTGTATCTTTCTTGCGACCCCGTTGAACGTGACGTGAGTGGCGAGGCTCGTCACGTTTTGACCTCCATAGGCGACACGGATAGGAATGAATTACGGTGCGCAAATGTCGGTGCGCAGTTTTCCTGCCCTCTTCCTCTTCTTTATTTCGGCGAGCAGATTTTTCGTGCCTCGGGTCGTGCGAATGTAGTCTAGTGGAAGCAGCAGCAGCAGTATATAGCAGAAACAACTTCGCAATTCGACGCCGTCGTCGACACGTGGCAACCTATTCTTCGACGTTGCGATGACGTTATACTTTGTACTTGACATCCTTTCCTTTCATGCTGCGGGATTCTGGAAGCTTCGATTCGAATCGATGGATAAAGTTTTTTCATGGGGATTCACTTTGCTTCTACTGTATTACGAAAAATCCTGTGGGGGTCTTTCAACCTTTTTTTTTTGTGGTCCCGAGTGGAACCATTTTTAAATAACGGCAATTTTCGCGAGAGTGATTTTGTATTTACTGCAATTTTTGCACATCATAGCTCATCAGTTCATCTATTCATAGTACTGTATAGGGTTTAAAGTATTATTCGGCATATTGTATATCTATTTCACCACTTCAAACCAAGATTACCTTTCGACTGCTTGGAACCTATATCATCAACGCATTCCGCTCCAAATTCACGTATCTACTCAAAATCAAAATACCGTATAAATTTTGAGATTGCCTCAAAATATTTATTAGCAATCGAGCATTTCCCAAATAATTTGGCTGAATTGGAAGAAAATCTGTACCATATAATCGTAGGTTTGATTGAAGAGCTTTTTTTTTATTAATTTTGCATTGGATTAATTTTGAGGGATTCTGATTCATAAAAGTGGGTACCCGAACAGTTTTACTCTAAGGTACCCTCGTATGATTGTATACTTTATACAGTTGAACCTCGATAACTCGAACCTCCCCAAGTCGATTTGTTTTTAAGTCCCCGTCTGGATCCACTTAAGAACAATGCCTTGACAAACTGCTCGAACTTGATGGCTTTTCCTCTTAAATCTTGGCAACTCGAATTCTCTGTGGCCTTTTGGCTATTTCTTTCTTGAAACAGGGAGGAGAAAAGCAATAAAAAGGTAATTTGTTGTATTTTGGGAGGAAGTGAAAGATTCATTTGACTAATGAACCCCTTCCTCCAAGTTCAGCATCCTCTCAACTCATTTGAGAGCTATTTCAGGCCAATCATAATCGCTATTTACAATTTCCTGCGATTCCCACAACAAAAATACTTGTTTCTCAACCTCGAAAGCTCCTCTTTTTATATATTTTTGGCTGGTCTCTTCAAATTCGACTGCTGTAGACGAGAGGCTTGATGGTACTGTGCGTATAAATGCGCATGTTTCCCATTAATTACCTGATCACACCAGTCTTACCGATTATTGTCGTAATCCATGAAATACTGTATACTGTATTTACTCGATGCATCGCCATTTCAAAATCGTTGTGAGCTGATAAAAACCCAGCTTTTCACGCAGTAACACCGATTGCCAACCCATTTATTCCGCGCCGATGATGTCGCACTTGTGCTTACGCCGAGTCCAACCGCTACGAGACACGAGCGCTTCGGTCAGCTTTTTTCTGTAGCTCGGCTTGTAGCAAGCAGTCCTTGACGCTGCACAAGAGGGCAACGGCTCCTGCAACCCCTCGAGGACACCGCCATTTTACCGCAGTTGCGATTCAAGGTGACTGGCTCTATATAGCTGGCCTCGGGTCACAGGGCGCCCGCGAACTTCGTCACTCTGGCCCCGTGTTGGAGGATATTTTTCTCATTTTCTCCGCCTCGTCACTGTACATTTGGCCTTTCTTGGCCGCTGATTCTCACTCTCATTCTCTTTCTTTCTCTCTCTATATTTTTATTTATTTTAACGTATATACACGGTACTTGACGACTTGCTTCGATCCAATCTTCAATTTTCTGTACGCAGTTTATGTTCGCATATGCTCTGTCCTTGTATTCACCAACCGACGGTCCTGTTGTTGCCGAGAGTGTGCGGTACTGTATTTATAGCGTACTTTGGGCACACATTATATTCGTACTGCAAGTGGTGCCCCACGCCCGTGTTCGAGGTACGATTGGACGCGTGAAGCAACGGACTGGGTGATTATGAATCGAGAAACGTTTTTTTTCTTTTTGTCGTTTATCCTGTTCGATGAGCAACGCATGGAGGTGACGAACCACGGTGAATTTCATCAGGTCTGGGAAATTGGCATGACTACTGTGATTGCGCAAGATCTTTACTTCTTTTTCCGCAGTCAAAAGGGAATATGGAAAGTGAGAAGGAAAACAAAATGAGATGCATGTTTCATGCTGCTCAGTGCTGGGGATGCATTTTTCTTTTATGCACAGCGGAACATTCTCGGCAAAAATTTGATTTCCGTGATCCGTGTTTTACTGCCCAATATTCCCAGAGGGGTTGTTGCGCAAAATTTCCAGCTTCTTGAAAACTCGAGCGAATACGCTTCAGTTTTTTTTTAATTTTTATTATTATCGCAACGCATTGTTTCTTTCTGAAATTTATTCATAAAAAACTAATATGCTTCAACGCTTCCGTCATGGCCATAATTGAGCTTTTCCATCATTGAACCCTTCTTTTTCTTTCATTTTTTCTCTCGAACTAATTCAGATAGGTTCCGATTCCTTGAGAGAAAAAAGAAAAATCGAGCATGTTCATATTTTTTTGCACATGTAAACGTGGGTCAAATTCTGGTTTGCCATGTTCTGATATTCGGAGACATGAGTCTACGTTTCAATTATGTGCAGGGGGTTGTCATTCGTGGATGGGGTCACTTTCATTTTGAATACACCACAACGTGGAACGAATTATCCAAGTCGCTGTGTCCTTTACTTCACACCAAGAGTTTCTGTTTAGATCGCCGCACGCCTTTTGTAAGCTCCGTTTCTTGTGAGAAGAAAGAGCACGGCCTACGCTTAGAGTACAGTACGTCACTGTATACAGGCGAGTGTTGAGTACTGTACTGTACATCGTCGAATGAATGATTCTGACCATTTGACAGGTACAGTACTGTACAGTAAACTAGTAAAGCTCCGCGCGGCGATAATAAAAGGAGAGACCGTGAGGGGGAGGTGCGGAGGAAAGAGGAGTAGGAGAGAGACAGGCAGAGCGGGAAGGAAATAAGGAGGGAGACAGAGAGAACGAGAGAGAGAAAGAGAAACGGGACAGAGAAGGGGGTGGGTGGGTGGTTGGTTGGTGTTGTTCGGTGCGCAGGCGCTGTTGCAATCCCGGACCGGGAGTCGGGCGATGAGCGGATCCCGCGCGCGCGATCCTACTGACACACAAAATCCCGTTGGCGGCCTTGGCGGAGTTCATTCCTCCGACTGCACGTCGGCGACCGCGTTGCGTCAACGCTGCGTCGACGCTCTTCTCGTCCTCCTCCCTCTTCTCCCTTTTGCCTGCCATCCGCCTTCTTTATTGTTTTTTTCTTCTTATTTCCGTCCTCTCCTCCCCCTAGCCTCTCTTTCTACATACATATTCACTTGTCCGGCTCAAAGTGAGAAGTTGAGGGCGGTTATGAAACACCACGCTCGCAGCACTTCCTGATAACTCGCCGCGGAGTCCCTGTTTTTCTTCCACCCAGCTGAATGGGCGGTCAAGAGGAAATTCCAGCAGGCGACTGACTGACACGGGTTCTGACGGAGAGAGTAAGAGGCTCAAATTACTGTACGTCGCATGCAGTAAGATTATTGCAGAGAGAAGATTAAATATGAATGTTATCAACCAGAGGTGTCGTCCTCACTTGAAGGCAATGAAGCAAGTTTCTGAAATCGAATCACCTCAAGCTTCGACGATTCTCTGCGCTGATCAATCGTGGTTCTCTTCGCAAATTTTCGCTTGTTTTGGTTGGATAAAACAACGCTACGTGGCACTAAATGCCACAGCGTAGATTTTTCACATTTCCCTTCCATGTACAATACAAGCAAACTTTGATGACAAACCGCCACCATTTGTTCGTGAAACTTTTAACAGTTTAACAAGGGGCCGGTGGTTCATAAAAAAACTAAAATAATATGAAAATTAAGTATACAGTTACAGGAAATAAATTCCGCATTCGTCTGGGAAACAGTCAAATAACCCTTGATTGTGTATGTCATATTGAGCTAATTTTTACAATAAGTAAACAGTATTTGTGTGTGTGTGTGTTTTAAGGAAACCTTTCGCGGAAACTCATTTTGTCGGCGGGCTATTGAAGAAAATCATATGTTGACATGTCATATGTTGTATTTGAGTCGTCAATAATTTTGGCGGATGGCATCTTAACAGATTTTTCTATGCTTTCATGATTACCGGAGACTTGTTTTTTTTCGAGATGAATTGATGGTTGCCGAAGCTTTTCAGGGGGTGTCTTGGCAGGGTTTGCATATGCAATATTTTACTGTGAATATCTTTTTTCCTACTTTAAAAAATCAGATCATTGAGTGTCAACTCAATTATTGGAATATTTTACCGTGTAGACGGAACAGTTCATGCATAATGTAGATGGGGGGAAAACTGCGCAGTATTGTATAAATAATCGACCATTTTGGGATACATTCCAGTGTCGAAAATTCTTTCTATGAAAGAAAGTTGTCATGATTTGGAACCCTTTTTGAGGAAAATAAATGTTGATATGGTTCGGATGTCACAGCAAAAACAAAATTGGATTTTTATGATATCTTGGTAAATGGAATGATCCCACTTTCAATTCTGAAAAGTGCCTATGCACAGGCCACCGAGTACTTTTCAGTGTACAGTATTATGTACCGCTGAGTTGGGCTTGCGCTCGGTTGTCCCTGGCTCTCATTTCGGCTTGTCGGCGGTCACGGAGTCCATTCGAGAGGGCAAGTGCAGTATGAAAAACGATGCGGTGATCATCCGTCCAGTCAAGGATTTTTGCACTAACTTTAGTACTGTGCTAGACAGCAGCGGCCAGAATAAGTGAGTACAGTCAAATCTCTCTCAGTTGACTTTCGACTGACCAGCAAAAATGAATAAAATGACGGAGGTTTTGAGTTAAGAAAACCAGTTTTTTTTGGGAAAGACAGAAGAATTGCAGGAAATTGTAAATGGTGATATTATGGGCCTTAAATTTCTCTCAAATGAATTGACCGGATGCTGAACTTGGAGGCAGGGGTTCATTTGCCACATTATAGTCTTTCACTTCCTTTCAAAATACATCAGGTTCCTTTTTATTGTTTTTCTCTTTCCTGTATCGATAAAATAGTAGCCAAAGGGCCTCAGAATATTCAAGTTTTGGAGGTTTGAGACGAAAACCCTCAAATTTGAGCAGTTTTTTTTAAATGCATTGTTTCCAAGTGAATTCAGACTGAGACTTGAAAAAAAAAATTATAGGGAGGTTCGAGTTTCAATGCTGTATATCTGAATGTAGCTGGTGAAAAGCAAGGTCAACTGTGTGTTTCGAAACACGAGGAAACTCCCCCCCCCCCTCTCCCCTCGTTTTTCATATGACGGTACTGCAATGCAACCCGATCCCAGCAGCCGGGGTGCCCTGCAACGTTGTTTAGCCCGCGTGCTGCGAGGAGAGAAAATAACACCCGAGCTTCCCGAATGTGGGACTCGTCGCAATTCGGCCAATGGCGCCGGCCGCTGAATTGGGGCAAGAGTTGACGGTCAACGTCGGGTCGGTCAACTCGCCAAGGCTGTGGACCCCGATGACGCTGGTACTTGAAGTACACACAGCACTTCTTCTCACCACCCCTCTTCCCTTGTCTCTCTCTCTCTCTCTCTCTCTCTTTTCCCACTTACCGTATATCGTGCAGTGGGAGTCGATAAAGTTTCCGCACATGTGTTGACGAAGAATCGAGATTCTCTAGGTTTTTTTCAACAGGAAACCCGGAGCAAAACCGCCCGACACTTGATAAGATTTCGACCTGCGTGGACACTCACAATCCTTGTTATCTTGTGCTGGGTACATTCTTTAAGAAAAGATTGGTACAGTACCAGTAAAGTACTGTATCTACAGTGTCTCTTTCAAATAAAAAATTGAAATGCGAAACATTTGGCCAGCTGAAATGAAACGACAAGAAAATGAATGTTGATCACGAGCCATGTGGTTTAGACCGCAGAGTTGAGCTAGAGGATCGAGTTCTTTGTGTCATCATCAGGTTATTCGATCATTGCGTATTTCAAGTACGTTTTAATATTATTTAAAATATATGCACGTGGATGACATGCAGTATTTTGCAGCATCGAAATTTTCGAAGGTAAACTTTGTGGTGACCTGAAGTCTCCGGGAGGTACTCTCGCGGATTCTGATTTTTGAGGAAAACATAGCCGTTTTTGAAGAGTTTAGGGAAGCATCTATATAGAATTGAAGGGATTGATAATATGCTCATTATTTGCACTAAATGTAATCGTAAGTTCGATGCAAATGAGGAAAATATCCCGAGCAATGTTACGAAACTCCCGGAGAAATTGAATAGACGGACGAGTATCGAATAGAACTGTGTTCATATTTTCAACGGAAACCTTTCGGGGATTCCCATTTGACTCGGTGAATTGTGCGTAAAAATATTCGTAAGAACGCAAAAAAAAAGTGATGCAGGGACTCGGTAATTTTTTATGACCAAGGTTTCCGATTCTGACCTCCAAAAAAGGATCAAGTCATATTTGTATCGCTATTTCTCATCGGGATCCTGCCTGCGGGGAGACGTTTTTGCATTTTCTATGTTTATTTTCTAAAGCAAATCTAAATTGGATTCACACAATATTATCATCTTCCTTTACCCACTCACTTGTTTTTTGTATGAACCTACTGTGCAAAATATATTTTCACGGCCGTCGGTCCTGGCTCAAGAAAAAGCTTGGGCTTCACAGCGTTTTCATTTTACTTTTATTTCGTAGATCATACTTTGGACATTGTGAGCAAGGGTTTGAAAGTTTTTTCAGTGCTTCGAAAGGAATTTTTTTGAATATCTCACCATTTTATTAATCCTTTTCCAGGGCACTGGATGGAAGAGGAAATTAATAGCGTAAGTTTCCGTTCAATTGCGAAACGTGTCGTTACTTTATTCCCTGAATTTTAATAAAGATTTCTCGCCAAGCGATATTTTTGGACAACCGTCATTTACCACATCTTCACAGAAAAAAATGCGATTGTAAAATCTGGAGCATCGTCGGTATACATTATATTTGGTTTTATGGATAATTCTGACTCGTGAGAATTTTTATAGAATTTCAGCGCGCTTTCTTCTCTCCATTCGATTGGGGTGAGTAAAATTTTGTCAAGTGATAATTCAATATTACACAGTTGAAATTGTGTATGTCATCATGCATACAAGGCTTCAACGAGGAAATCAAAACAGAATATACGTGACGCAACCCTCGTATTCGTTGGTTGCAGCGGTTTGAACAACCCCCCTTTCTTTTTCATTTTTATTTTGGCAGGTCAGGTGGCATTTTATTTCTGCGCAATCGAGCAACGAACGTGTGCTTTGAAATAGGCTCTTTCTTGATTCGGGTTTCGAAAACATTTTGTTGGGATCCCGAGTTGGGTCAAGCTTCGGGAGCCGAGTGGCCATGAATGAGATCGGCGATTACTTCACAGAGCAACGAACTTCCCGCGGGATGTTGTTGGCTCAGTGCGGCCGGGGTTGTGCAACTCCTTCTCTTCTCTTCTCCTCCTCCTTCTCCTTCTCTCTGTTGCTGCATGTTTATTTATTCATTTATGCGTGCTGACATCCCGATGATCTGAGTTCTATACGTCACCTTTTTTCTCTCTCTCTGTCTATTCCTCTCAACCCACACGCGTTTCAGTTTCTTCCTTTCGCTTTAGGTATTTAAACTTTTTTTTTAATTTTGGCGTGAGGAGAATTATACGAGGGAATCACTGCTGATGGATTCCACGACCTTCTGGTGTAAAAGCGCGAGTACGCAAATTTTCGCTGTCTAGGATGGACTTCTGCGATCAGACTTACCCTTGAATGAATGTGTGTTTAATTGTGCGCAATTTTTCTCTTTTTTCTTATTTGTTGCAGGTGAGTAACAGTCTTCATTTCGACTCACGTATAGAGGAAGAGACGGTTTTGGAGGATAATCGGCGCTGTAAAAAAAGAGCGGATTCTTCTTCTTCTAATGGACCCGGGTTGCTGCAGGTAAAATTATATTTCAACAATCGTGGTTTCTGTAGGCGTTTTTTTGGTGTCGGAAATGTCAATTTCTATGAAAAAAGTGCACTCCCGTGGTGTGTTCTGGGGGGCTGTTAAAGAGTCTTGCGGAAAATGTCTGCTGGTTTGAAGAGCTGTTTTTTTTTGTTCTGGTCGTTTTATACACGTTTTTTGATTAACGTGGAAGAGTGTCTGTCCCGCGACCCCGTTTCAGATGAGTCGACCTCAACATCCGACGTTTAATCTCCGTTTTATTTTTATTTTGTCAGCATATTTTTTTTTATAAAGATTAACGAGTCTCCGTTGAATTTGTGTTTACCGTTTTCCTGTCGATGCGAAAAAAGTCAAGGCTGTCTTGTTCTTTCGAGGAGACTATAGATGGCAGACGTGCGAGGCCGGATCGGGAATGCATTTTCTGCGCTGATTTCCATGCTTTTTGCATGATTGCAAATACGTCCGTACGCACTCCGTAATAGTATGGTCTATCTAAAAAGCGAGCGAAAAAAATCAAGGTGCATCTGAAATTCCAAGGGCTTTAATACTGTACGTGATGACATCTTGCATTGTACAGTACATTGCTTTTGCAGTGTCGTATTTTTTGTGTGAAATGGTTGGTTGCTTTTGACCAAAACATTCGGGAGGATTGGAAAATTTCTAGGATTCAATTTAAAAATCCATTCTAAAATGTCCATTCGCTTTGCAACAGAAAAAAGCACTACAGCGAGTAATATATTGATGAGTATATTTTTCCAGTGAACTTTCAATAAAAAAAAAAAAAACTGCTCGCTTTCCGGAAATTTAATCATTATAAGCTTGTCGTATAATGATGATTTTTCTGCAAATAATATCCGTGTTTAAAGCTCTCCAGGTGAAACATTCTACTAATGATCAAGTGTAATACATATTCTAGTTTATTTCCCTGTTCGTGCAACTCCCACGATATAAGCTGAACATTTATCATAACAGACGACTGGAATTGTCGAAACTGTCGCAGAATTTTGATACTGTACAGCCTCGAGAGTTGAAATTTGATTTCTTTCATTACTAAGCAGGTCATTGAAGTACTGTATAAGTAAATTAAAACATTTTACTCGTGTCGAAATTGCGCTTAAAACAAGTGAATTTGCGTCCTAGTCGGTAATTTTTAATGGCATGTATTCCACTAAATTCGGTATGCGACGCATGAATATGTTTTCCACCTTCATAAAGAGGTACTTTATTCTGAATTTGAAAAAAAGGATAAAGGTTATTATATGTACAAAGGCTCGGAAGGAAACTTTTTAAAGCGAAAGCGCAACCTTGTGCCATTCTCTCTGATTAGCATTCAGACAAACGACGCCCCGATGCTGCAAAAAAAAAAGCGTAAAAGAGGTTTCCTGAAATTTATTCAGACTTGATTCGAATTTATTGTTTTGTTTTTACGATCGCATTGAAAACCGGAAGTCTGATGAACGAAGGTAACTGAAAATCAGTTCCGAGGATCCGAGGATTTTCCGGATCCTTCTGAAGATCGAGGAGCTGAAAGGAGATGAGGAAAATATAAGACATCTGGACTCACCTCATGAAGACGAAGAAAAAAGAGAAGAGTTATTTTCGTTTTTCCCCCAGAAGGATTTATTCTGTTTTGCATTTTTCAGGAGCATCGAGTTGAGAACCACAGGGTCAAATGAACGATGATTCACAAAATGATGATTAAGATGATGATGATGAAAAAGTGATCAAAAATATACTCACGCTGAAGACGTTTCAATTCCCTCTTCTTAATCACGGGAAAAGAAATTCAGGATTCGGAATATCATATTTTATGGCGCATAGTAATTATTTTCATTCGCGTTAGCTTTCAACACAGAAAAATTACGAGAAATTAGCCAGAAAAAAAGGCGTAGTTCCGCTTGTGATTCTTATGACACATAAGTACCAACGTCTTCGGTGCTAAATGGGTTAAACGTTGTCGAAAGTTCAATTTTGTACAGTCATGGCAACTCGGAACTGTGTTAAATGGATCCATAATCTGCGGTTGATAAGGATATAGGTCACATTAAAAAGTTTTATCGTGAACTCTCCGATTACTTTATCCGATTCAAAAATTTATTCATTTCTTTTAAATTACGATTTGTGGTTAATGAAAGCAAACCATCCCGATTTTTTATCGTCCAACTTTTCTCGTGCCTGTCGTAGTAATTTTAAATCATGTACGGGAATATCTTTTTTCGTGTCTATCGTTGAGGAAACTATATTTATTCAAGCCGAAATTCAGCTGCTCAGCATGGACTTTTTTTAAACCTCGCAGTTTTAACAAAGTTTTTTGCTTTTTAAGAAATGATATCACTGTATTCACAATTGATTCTCCTTTGATAACTTTTCAGTAAATGATTTAATTTCTGGGAACCGGGCCAATTAAAAAAAATAAATGGAAGATGCGTGATTTCGGTTTAGACATGGTTCCGTGTTCCTGGGACCATGTCAACCCAGTGTGTCAACCCAGAAAACAACCAGTGTGTTGTTTTCTCGCTTATCGACGATGAACGCGTTGTAATCAACAGCAACGAGTTAACCGAATATTAAGTACAGAAGAATAAAAAGCAAATAATTATTCCAGCTGTTGGTGGCTGACAATTTTGTGCGAGTCGAAGGATCGAGAATGACTCCGAGTTTATGATGACGATTATTTTTTTCCCCTCCGGCCCGTGGATTCACGGCCGGTCGTTGGCTGACCTCTTTTTCTCCCAACGATCTCGTGGCCTGTTTTCGCTGTCTTTGCGTGACGACTCGGCTGCGTTGCCAATGCTTCCCGAAGAAGCCTTGAACGGAGTCGTTGACGGCGGGGCCATGATTATCTATCTCTCTTTCCACTCTGACTTTCTGAAGAAAAAGCTGAGTAAAATTACTTTTTTATGATTTTTTAAAAATCACTCATGAGTACTGGAGCGCATATCTTAGAAATACGAGTGCGTGTCCTAGAACAGTAAAATTGGTTCGAGCGCAATTTTCCGGTACCACTTTCAGTACTGTATGTATCAAGACCCTTCCCAAGGTAATCTTTGGTTAACATCGCAAAACATAACTTCAAACGCTCTTCAAAGATCGTGTACTCGTACTTTGCAAGTAAAAGTATCAAATAATACGGTGTCATAATTGCATCTTCTCTTATCAACAATTTAAGGCACTCTCCAGGCTGAAATAAATGCTTAAATGTAGTACCGATTTTCTTCTCAATGTAGTTCAACCCAGTTACGTTTAAAATTGAAGCTCAATAAATGAAAATATGATCCGAAATCATGTCATAAATGTCCCTGTGGATATTTGTTTTATAAACAAGAGTTTTCTGCTCAAAGAGCCTTTCGAATATTTGAAAATTTTACTGTATTCGTCCAAAAAAAACTGTAAATATTCCCCCAATCACGGCAGAAAAAAAATCCAAGTCGTCGTATATGCTCGATTGTACGTACGAAAATTCCTGGAACGCAAAAGTTTTGTTTCAAGCCTCATAAAAAACGTGTATTATTTGATGAAAAGATACTGTATTGTCTTTTTGACCTACTGAAACGATTGGTCGTGTATGTACTCGTTGTTCCTTTTTTTGTTTCCCTTTTTCTCTTTTTTTCATATACAATACATACAAAAACAAGATCGTTCAAATTTTCAAGCCGTTTCGCGTGTATTGAATTCATGATGACGAGAAATAGTCGAGGGTTTCGGGGATCCTTCTCGGCTAGAAAGGCGTTATTTCTAGAATGTTCTAACGAAGCAGCTCTGTGGGCATTATTATTATTATTTTTCTCCCTCGCCTCCTCTTGGGATTTTTTTTTCAAATTCGAGCGACGATGTGCGCGTCATCGTCACTCACTCACTCTCTTCTGTTTGCTTGTTGACGAGGTTGAGTCGACGAGCGATCGGGTCGGCCTAGGAAACTGGGTCAGAGGAGCGTTGTCCGACGCAAGGCCAGTGGGGTTATGGTCGTGGCGGCGGTCTCAAGGACGCCGCTGGACGCGTTTTTCTGCGCACCGCGGGCGTCCACGGTCAATGCCTGGTTGCGCAAAATCCTACGCGCGGACGCCTTTACTTTTTCTCTCGCCGCGCTTCGACGCGGTTTCCTTTGTTTCTTTATTCTTTTCTTCTCGTGTTGATGTTGCTGTTATTCCTATTGGTGATGGTGGTGGTGGTGCTGCGCTGTTGTTGCTGGTGTTGCTCCAAGTGATGCGATGAGGCAACTCGTTTGGATTCGGACGAAAGAGGTTTCGCCGCCACCACCACCACCTCCGCCGCGGTCTTTGTATGTAGTGGAAAGTGATGCCATTGACCTGGTCCAGCCTCGCTCTTACCTCTTTCCACCCTTCTCGCACTGGCTGCTTTCTCCAATCCAAAGAACGCTTCTTATTTGAAGGGGGATCCTTTCGCAAACCCGCGTGGATTCCATTCTTTTTTTTAAAGTCCGACTGCTGCGTTGATTCTTTTGTTGTTGTTTTAAAATCCATGTTGTCTCATGGCATTTTACACTGCACCCCTGCGAACTTCGGGCGTATAAATAAATTCAGGTTGAGAGATTATATACATTTGTAGACTTTAAATGTAAGTCCAGAAGACTGCATTTATTTTTATTTGCGATACGACTCCCAACACGAGTTTGAGTGGAACATGCTAAGTTACCTTTTTTTATTAGAGGATCAGGTGTAAAAAAAAAAAAGAATCAACCGCAACAGTCGCAAGTAAAAAAATTACAAAAAAGTTGAAGAACACGTGATGAAAGAGGAAATTTCCCTATAATAGAGCAGCAAGGGTTGGACAAAAAAATGCAGGCATCCAGAAAAGCAAGTCACGGAAGTGTAAGTCCGAATATATTCCTTTTAATTTTTATTGGAAATTTCTTTGCTCGTAAAAGACTTGGTTATTAATACGAGAGTTTTTTTGCATATAGCGTAAAAATCCGGCTTCGTATTTTTATTTTTGAAGCTGTCACGCATTTTTCAGCCATTCAATTGATGTATTCCGTACCCTTATCTTCTCATGCATAATTTTCTTGTTGTTGTTGTTGATCCTGGACTTTTCTTGCCAACTTGGAAGTTAGCTTCTCTTCGGCTGTCGTAACTTTTTGAGGAAAGTGCCGAAAGTTTCGGAGGTACCCGATGGCGTGTGTTTCCTCTTTCTCTGTCTCCGTGTCAGCTCTCCCCCTTCGCTTTTGTTCCTGGTTCTTTTCTCCTCTTTTGGAACGTAATTGGCAGTTGGTCGACCGGAGTTTCGTCGCTTCGCCCCGACTCGACCCGAGCCGAGTCGAGTCGAGTCCGTGTTTCGTAACTCCTCTCTGCTTTCCTGTCTGCTTGCAGCTCTGCGCTTTTGCTTGGCTGCCTGTCCGTCGACCCGGTCTCTCTCTGTGTCTTCGAGAGGATGTGTTGGAGGGGTTCCCGAGGCGTAGGCTTCATTTATTTATTTTTTTAGTGTTCGTTGTTCTCCTTGCTTCTGTCCCCGTCGGCGAGGAGAGGTGAAAGCCGAATTCTGCCCGAACTCGGGTCACGTACGCGTGAAACATTTCGGCGAGGCTCGTTTTCCTCGGCTTCCCGACCCAAGCGCCCGGGTAAGGTTACGAAAACAAAACCCAGGTAATTATTCATTTATTTATTGCGAGGCTTGTAAAGCTCCGAACGGAGATTATTTTTTATTTTTTTGCCCGCGTGAATAGTCGGCCATGTTTCACGGTCTTGGGAATACACTTGAGTCAATTTTATGTTCCAAACGATGGGGGATGTTCAGGGCGATGAGCTTTGCGAAGAGACTTCTGCTCATCGTGATTACGAGTCTGAACTTCATTTTGTTTCTAATTTATAGTTTTTAAAAAGGGCTCTCCTCGGGTGGAGGAAAAAACATAGATCAAATATTAAACCTCTCCTGGGTGTTTTGTTCTATTTAATTGAATAAAAAAGGAGGCACTTTGAACTACTGTACTGTACATCTTTGTATTGATGAATATTTTCTCGGATGCTGTTTGACTACATGCACATTCGAATTGGTGTAGTCGAAGCAAAGGGGGTTGATATTGTTTCATGTGAAGGTTCTTTTGGTTATGTGCATGGCTTTAAATTACTTGCCAGCAGTCTACCTTATAGGAAACTTCACAATATATATTAAGGGAGAATTTCAAACCTTCGTGATAATATTTTATAATTTTACTTCGCAGAGTAGTTGGACTTGTTTGCGCTTTGGGTGAGAGGAAACATGAAAGTATACTGAAATTCTCCTTGAGTTTCTTGCTGGATTATGATGAGAAAAAAAAATAATGAAAGCAAAGTAAAGTTCGTAAAAAGGTATTCTTGGGATTGCTATTGGAAATGCTCACTCCACACACTCGGTTTCTCGGAACGATCAAGTCAAGTCAACCTAGGCCAGTTTTTCGGGCCAAAAATTCTTCGCAGTACGTTCGAATGATGATGATGAATCATCGGGTGGGCCCTAGAAGACATTGGTTGCTCATTTCGACGGCATGGCACGTGCATGGCATTTTATGTCGGACTCTGTTTTATTTTTTGTGTGCATTTCTTTCGGTTGTGTGGAAACCTATCAACGTTGAGACGAGATGTTGAGCAATTCAATCCATGCGTGAGAGTCGGGGCTTTTTCTGCAATTTTGGTCCTGGGTCTTAGGGTCAGGCTATTTCGAAGGAACAGATTTCCTGGGTCTTCCGGTCTGTTTCGTGTCATGCTTTTTTTTTCTCTCTCTTTTCATTCTCATTATCGCCTGAGGTTCGATCAATAAGTCAAATCGAGTTGGTTGATAGTCGTAAGGAGGTTAAATAGAGCTATTCCGATCGTAATCGCTTTTTGAATGCCAAGAAATCGTATCAGTGACTGTTCTAGCATTTTTGAATGTTCTCATTCTTGCAACTCAGGCTGAATGTTGATCAAAGTTCACTGATTTCTCCCCACTTTCAAATTTACGAGAGAAAGTCTTAATTATTCAAGAGCGTATATCTTCTTCCGATTGATATATTTCGGTGCGAAAGTTTCATTTTAGATTAATTATATTTCATGAGAAGTCGGTGTGTATATATATCGCTAAATTTCTGGTAAAGAAAAAAATGTTTGAATCGAGATTCATTTCTGTTTTGCACTATGAGCAGTAACAAATCTTTGAAAATACCTTTTTTGTACTAAAGAGAAAAATGAACGGAACAATACGTGTGTACAGTATTCTACGTATCAATGTAACTGCAGGATATTAGCACCTTCACTTCGTTTCTCTGAGTTTTGCTTTCATAAAAAATATATATATAAATTACGCATCACAAGTAATTTCTTTGCAATGCTAAACGTTTGGTTCGGTTTACGTTTTTATAGTTAGTTTCGCCAAGTTTATGTTCCTTGTCTGTCTTTGAGGATGAATGAAGTTTAGACGCATTTTTTCGATTGTTATTTTTATGCAGCGACGTTCTGTGTGCCACGAATTTTTATCTGATTCCCATAAGACCTTAGCTTTTGCATTATTTGCTGCACCTATATAACGAATTTTTCAGTATAAGGGCATTTATTTCGGTCCCCCGAGTTTCGTAAAGAGTCGAACAGCATTTTTTGAAGCAGAGGAAGTGGAATAAAGTCTCAGTTTTGATGGTGTCTGTCTTCGGCATCAGTTGGAATTGTTAAGGAACTTTCTGTTTGAGCCTCAGGTTTCACTTCATATTTTCGATTATAATTTTTTTTTTGCTGTTCTTCCCTCGCATTTCTTGGTTCGCTTTTGTTTCAGCCACAGAGTATGCCCCCTCGGTGTCGTGAACCTTCGTCGTCGGGAGCGAGGAGAAAGTTCGACGCGTGAGGTTGAGATCGGGAGGTGACCTGACTCGGCCCCCGCTGGGGAAAAGTTGCCTTCGCACGGCCAGCTTCGTTTTCTCTTTACAATCTATTCATTTATTTTTCCTTTCTGTCCCCATTTTATTTGTTTCAATAGTTTCAATTCAACGTGCATTTACAGGGTGATCCCATACGCTACTGAATTGAAGGGAATTATCAACACACAATAATGTGCTCTGTACGTATAATTATGAAATGTGTGTCAAATTGGACGTGGGACATTCGGGAAGGTGAGAAAACAGTTTATGCATGAAGTCCATGAACCACGGTTCTGACGCGCGATGGAAAGGAAACTCTTTTGGCTCTTGAAAAGAAATTCATACATTCTTTTATCCACAACTTCTCAAATACAATTTTCTTTTTCATCCACTTCATGGAACAAGAATCCATGTCCTCGGGATATCAATAAGTTTCCCCGATTTTCTCAGACCTTCTTCCTTGGCATTTTGACAGAGCTCGACCGTGATGACAAGATTTCGGCATTTTTTCGCCTTGACCAAGCTTCACACGAAAAACATAAGTACAGTACTATATACTATTCCTGTACTTCTTTTTCAAAGATTCACATCTTAGAATCTAGTAACGCTTCAATCACCTTGGCCACGCCGAAAAAATTCGCTTTGGGTTTCTTTCCATGATATCATACGAATCGAAAACATTAAAAAGATAATATTAAATTCTTGCGAAACGAGCATTGCATTTCCATTGAATTTTTGTTTTGTTTAAAACTGCTTGGTATTTTAAAGTTACCGAGGGCATTTCAAAAAAAAAAAAAAGGATTTTTTGAAACAGTTCGGATTTAATTTTATTTGGGAATTTTAATTACGCTCTTTTAACTTTTTCGTGGCCACACTGCATACAAATACGTTGTTCGTTTAATTTTCTGTGGTCTCACTATCATCTTCTTCATCGATTTCCCACGAGGCCGGTTTGGACGGGTTACTTTATATTTTTAAAAGTTGTTCGTCAGTACAAAGTAATGCATAGTTGTAATATTAGATCAATGATCTCTTCAATTTCCGTCACACGAATCACTCCCGTGTTTCGGAGTTTCGCCAATTGATCAATCCTTCCTCTCGCGACGTTTGCACCACCCGGAAATCCGCGTGTTCTGTTCAGTTGGAACTAATTCTGCTTCGAAAACGCGAGTTTCTTCATCCTCGTCCCGGTGGGTTTCCATTTGATTCGCGTTTGTTTCCGAAACGTGATTGAACTTCTTCTAATTGATTCATTTTTCTAAAAAAAAAAAAAAGAATAAAATCGCTTGTGATTTACGCTCTTGTGGAGATCGTGAAGGAACAATCGGTTTTCAAAGAGAAAATTTTCCGGAAATGAGATGATGCCCTGCACCTTTCGGGACTACAATTTAATTCGATGATCACTTCATTTTTCAAGTAGCTTTCAAAGGTAATATTCTTGGGAGAGACTAAAGTCGGATCGAACTGTAGTGGAATTTCGTTTTGACGATTTGCTTATTGTGACGAATTATATTTTACACGGGTTCTTTTTTGTGTATGTGTCCCTGTTAATTAGCCACGAACCGTGTTATCTTGATTTCGTTTATAATTAAGCTTTTTTTAAAAGTCCAAATCACTTTATTGTAAGGTGATTTTAGGTAGTTTCCTTCCCAATTTAATTGCTGATCGATTGGCTATACCAACTCATGAATTGCTGATTTCCGACTGAAGCTTCAGTGTAACGAAATCCTTTGCCCCTGGGCTCATTTGCTCCATTAACTTTATTCGCCGATTTATTTATTCGCGGCATGGCAAATCTTGCGCCGAAAAATAAGTAAATAAAAAAAGCTGGAAAAGGGGAAAGCAGGGAAAGAATCGAAGCGTTGGAAGTCTTGCTTCCTTGTTGTCGCAATACCCACTCTGGTCGCTGTCGTTGACCGCGACTCGCGCAATTAGCCGCGGAATGAAAAATCCGCCTCGACAGCGAAAGGACAAGGTGAAGACGGCGGGTGGAACCGGTGAACAAGTGTGGAAAAGGGGGTTTGGAAGAAAATAAAAAAAGAAGAATAACTATGTGAGATGGAAGATGAAGGGATTGAAGAAAGCGAAAGTGTCTTGTGCATGCAATGGGTTATCCATTCCTCTTTTTTTTACCTTTACGATGTTTCAAACATCATTCTCATCTAAATGTGGGGATGCAGATGGACTCTCTCGTGAAACGATGTGAAGGGTACAGGAAGTTATTTTTACAATCACTCTTTTAACCATTCCGAAGCGACGAAGTGGGATATTCTTGCAAAATATTATGCCGAGCAAGTGCACTGAAATGAAAAAAAACATTGAACTGAGAACCAAAGCCAAAGTCGAAAAAATGTCATATATCTTTCTGCCAGCAGAAAATGCAAGTCAAAAATAATTTATCACTTGCTATGGGTTTTTTTCCTGCGTTGTCAGCATGGGATTAAAATTGAAAATAAATAAATAAATTATTCCTTCTAGACTTTTCCACAACTCTGCCGACATTTTCAGAGAAATTCAAAATATATCCATGTTTTAAAATTGAACTACAAACATGGACAAGAATACAAAATGAATCTTATTGCAAATTAATTGATATTTTCCAAAGCAGGCTGAATTGTGTTTCTCGTTCTGAGAGGTTTTTCCATCAGTCGTGTACATTATTTAAAAATTTGTGCGTGTTTTTTTTCTTTTTGGCCTTATTTTGATGCCAAAAAGCAGATTCTGTGTGGTTTCCATGCAGTAATTTTCTCCATCTCAAAGTTGAAAAAAGAATTTCATGGAATTTTTTCAAGACTTTCTCGCAGTTTTTGCCTGGCATGAGAGGTGATTGAAAATTTTTTCATTGAACTCTATCGAAAAATTGGATTTTAAAAATGAACATAGTCTGAGAAGCAATCAAGTCCGCATCTTGGGCCACGTTAAATTGACTGTCATGTAAAATCATATTAATGTCGTTTATCTCATTGGAAATATATTTTGTCTCTGACACACTGCATATAGGCATGATTAAAAAAAAAACGGAAGAAACAAATCGACTTTTGATCTCGCATGGTTTTTCCACTCAACAGCAGGTAGAGCGAGAAAAATAATTTCTAAGGAATCACATACTAAAGATCCATTTCATCTGCGAATCTGCGTGCTGGCTTTTGTTTCGAACCTGCCTTTCATTCGCATTGCTGGTCATGACAAGAAGTTGTTGAACGAATGCCCAAATAAAAAATTCAGGAATGAAGCACCTTCTCGTCATCAGGTGCATGTCTACATGTCGTGTGTGTGTGGGGGGCTGTTGAGCAAGTTCAACAGCGAGTGACGGCAGAAGAAATGCCTGGAAGAGGAGAAAAAAGTAAGACAATGAGTGATAGAATGCGGACTGGAATAGAGAAGTCCGTGGCTCTGGCGAGAAATCCACTTTCGCTCGGCGTCACGATCCCGAGGTTTCTGTGCTGCAATTATTAGTCATGCAATGCAGTAATAATAGTAATGGTAATAATAACAATAAGAAAAGTAAAAAGGAACCGAGGGCGTCGCCCTTGTGTCGACTTTCTTCCAAGTGGCCTTTTATTTTTATTTTTTTCGCCTCGCGCTGCACCAACGAGGGTCACCTTCCGAGACCCGCGTTCATTTCGCAGTCCATTGGGTCGATCCAGATTAAGTATAAATTCATGCGTAATGTCCCGACTGTCGTACATGATGAGTGTTCCCAAGTGGGACAGTTCGCATAAAGACTAAAGGGCTTGAGTACTTTTTCTGCGAATATACTCGCAATTTTATCCACGAGAAAATACCGTAAGCCAAAAAAAAAACTCTCTCAGCACGAAAATCCCGCAAAGTGAATTTGTGATTCAGAAAATGCCCATTTGATAATTAAAGGACTGTAGGCGATGGTATATACAAAAAATTGTGAATTATTAACCAAGCATAAATGGAAATCCAAATAAAAAAAACACCACGGGAACAAAAATCTTGTGGATTGTCGAATCATAAAATTGTGACTATGAAGTTTTCTTTGAACCATTTTGAAAATGTACAATTTCAGTACCTTTCTCGAGACCCTGAAAAAGACGTAGCCTTAATTTGAAGGTTTCATCTGATGCATTTGTTCTGAACATAAACATTAATTTTCTCTAGATTTTCGCACTTAGCAGATTTTTCGTTCGTCCCACGAGATTTTAAATTCCACGGGATTTTTTTTCTGGACCCATCTCAAATGTGGAAATGGTCTTTGCGAATGGACTACTTTTAAATTATGGAGCATATGGCTGTCGACAAAATTATTGTAAAGAAAAGCCTTGCATTTCAAGAAATAAACTTTTCATGGAATTTCGCGTTCCGAACTGGCTGCTTTCTTTCTCCATAGAAATCTTCACGTTCTCTTCTGATGTCTGAAATCCACATCTACTTATTTCTTCTCACTGCAGGGGAAATTTTAAATTCATGGTTCAGAAAGGTATTTCAAAGATTTGAGAAAGTCGTTAGGCCATGGTCAGTTTTTCTTCGCGTGAATATTAAGAAAATATACTTCGTTATGCGTTCCCCTTTTCGGTAGCACATGAAAATTGCGTGTTTTTGCAAGAAAATCAACAGATTTAGGAGAGGTTCCGTCACAGATTTCTGTAAAGCAATCAATCTAAGATCACCAGCATACAATTTATAAATTAAAAGAAATAGACTTGAAGTTTATTTGGCACAGTCTGATGATGCAATAAAGGACACAACTTGAGTATTCCATGCAAAGCATTTCAGTTCAATATTTGTTGTCATCAAAACTAAATGCGATCGGATTAGTCAACAGTGAGGAAGGACAAAGATCTGAGCCGAAGTGAAGACTTTTTCAGGGGCAAACTTTCAACGGCCCAAAAATTAGCAATGGCCTGAGGGCTTTAAAAGCTTGACCCTGGATCATCGTCTGTTGCTGGGTTCGGTTTAAACTTGGTGCGAAGGATTAGGCGGAATTTAATTTCTCTCCGGATGCTTGAAAAAGGCGAAGATTTAACTTGACCCTGGGTTACGCATTTTTCGAATCCCTCCCGATGAGACCCAAGGCCCCTGGGAACGGTCGAAAAACAATGGTGATCAGGAGGGTCCTTCCTGGAAGACCTCCTCAGGGCTGATGCAATTTCCCAGCATTATGCGTATCTTCTTTATTTTCGAGGCCGCTTTCGCGCCAAATCCCGTGTGCGAAATTGTGCCCTTGGGTTTCCGAAGAAACAAAAGTTGAGTGAGTAACAATGCATTACGAAGGAGCTTCTTTAAAGAAAAAAATGGGTACCTTAGCCTGAGGAATGAAGGGTTTCATCTTCTGCTCATTTAATCGATCATAATTTTCAGTTTTCATCTCTCCTCATCATGCTGAAATTTGAAGTTGTTCATTTGCAAGGTCTTATTTCATATTTAGGAATTTTAAATTTTAAGTACGGTTCCTTTTCGAATTTTAATACCATTACCGAAGCACAAACCATGTCCTGAATTTGGATACTGCGAAAAGTAAGCCTCAAATCCCTTGTACGTAATTTACACAATTGTAAATTCGTACTTCTGACGAATGTTGAAATACTTTGCAGTGGGGGCCCGACATACGGACAATCCGACACTTGTAACTCGGAAAATCTGCCCCGACACCCGAACGATGTCTCGAGTTCAACACATTTGACCAAAATTTATTGACAAAAGCAAAGATGTCTTTTTCAAAATTTCGTTCAATCTTGAACAAATAAGAGCTTTCTATTTTCACAACGATAAAAATAATTATTTTAAAGAAAAGATTTATTGCAATATTGCAATTCATTATTCAGAACAGGCTCATTTTGTGATTTGTTTCTAGTTCTTTCCATCATCTGTGTAAAGTGTAGGAAAAAGTGTGCTTGTTACAGTACAGTGAAGTATTTGCTTTTTGGGATCCTTATTTCATGCCAGAGGATAAGATTTTGTGTGGTTTTATTTACCACTGTTATTTTCTGGATATTGGAAGTTGAGAAATATAATATTATTTTTTGTTTGTGAGACTTCTTCCTAATCGTTGATCAGCAGGAAAACCAAACTAAATATAAATCCATTGAAGTCTAAGAGAAAACTTGATCCAAGTTGCAGACATTCCAACACAGGGACTGCAAGCATGAATAATGTCCGCATCTTGGGTCCTCACTCTAGCACTGTATTCCTGTTTCATTATCTCTACAAATTGTAAAACAAATGTCATTTTCTCCCAACTGAAATTTCGATGAATAGGCGCTACAAAAAAGTTTTTTTCAGTGACGTGTCGGGAGAAATTTCATGTCGCGCACAAGAAAAAAAAATCTGCTCGAAGCAAAAACAAATAAGCATACCCCAACCCTGAAATACGGCGCGTTGCATTTTGGATCCCACAATTAAATCGAACCGCCTCCTTTTGTCTTCTATCTCTCTCTCGGGAAAACCGTGGTATTTTGCGTTGGGAACGATAAAAACCGTGTGCTTGTGGTCTGCAGCAGAGCGGAAGACGAACTGTATTTCATTTTATTTTTTTGGGGTGCAGAATTGAGCGGCGAGTTTTTCGTCCGTCGCGCAGGCGAAACGTACCCGGAACTTGGCGATACAATATGCATGAGAAACCTAAACAATCAAAAATTGGAGCGTGAGCGGGAGAAAGCCGGAGTAGCGTGGAAAACGGGAATGGAGGAAAAGAAAGACGCCAACGTACGAAAATGGAACAGCGCGAGAGCCGAGAGGGAACAGTTCTGATACGGTACCCGCGGTATCCTAGGCTCGTATTCTCGGCATTTGGAGGACTCTCTGTTGCTCGCTCCCATTCGCTCCTTGGGAACACCTGTACCATAGTACACTTCTATATTTATTTTGCTGGACTTGACCTTTTTTGTTTTGGAGGAACAGAGTAATATGATCAATTAATGCGAGTTGAACGAGATCATGTCAGACTTTTTTCAGGCTCTTTGGAATTATTTTGAGCCTTGTAAATTCACCTTGGCCTAGCCTAATGAGTTGATTTAACCTGAGCGTGGACAATTTCTTCTTCTCCGGAGCCATACCCCGCTCAATTTAAACTAAGTTTAATCAATCAGATGTCTATATTCACTCATGGGACAGACATTCAAATTTTAACGTGACTGGGACTGCTCTCATAGGCATATGTTGAACCTTAAGAGTATATGCAATAATCTGGAAAAACGTGTTTGCTGCTGTAGGTACAATTTCGTGAATGCGAATTCTAAAACATTGCTTCTCCTTGTACATTTTTTCTTTCTTTATTTTGTGCTTGAGTCACCTGTTCTTAAAAGGAAAGAAGAAGGTTAGAAGGACATTTTCTGCCTTCAGGGCAGGACTGGTGAATTTTTCTATTGTTAAAAAAGTAAGAACTAAAATCATTGGCGTTGAGATTTCGAGGCAGGCAACATATGCATTCACAAACACACACAGGCGGCGCGCGAGAGGCATCTTAATTGAAGCGCGGCGCGAAGAAGGCGTGTGTCCCCGAAATGCGAGGAATAGAAGCGAGGGAGCGCGTTCCCGGTGCTACAATAGAGGTGACCCACTTCAGGCTTGGAGTCCATTGACCGGATTGCGTTAGTCGACTCTGAGCCACGTTCGGCCTTTCCCGGCTTTTTCCAGCCCCATGCTATTTTTTCGACTCCCGATCCCGGGCCTTTTGCGACTTCTTTGCCCTATTCTGGCTACAAAATGGGCTATTGGTGGGTGTCGAACCAACTCAAACTGAACCCCACCCTGCCCTGACTGAAGAGAGGCTTCCAATTAGGTGAACCCACTCTTCTTTTGTTCAGCATTATGAATATGAAGGGTTTTTCACCGGGGTACAGTATTTCAATTCAATCCCAGAGCGGAGAGTTTCAACTGGTGGCATGCATACCAGTGTTGGTATTCATGCATTTGGGAATTTAACGGCGGAATTACGTTGGCCTTGTTTCATGAATGCAAGATAAACCGATCAAGTATGCTAGCAAGTTGGGATTTTGACCAATGGTACCTGACAGCAAATGGTACACAAATACAGATTTGTTCTGAAGGATCAATGTACCAAATAATAGAACTAGTTGTAAAACAGAACTCAAATGATAGCAGAAAGCCATGAACAGCATTAGTCAAGCATCTGAATAGCACACACACCACTGAATATAATATACAGTATCTTCAAGATGAACATTTCCTTTTTACTGATGGAATCTCTTCACAACAAAATTGAAGGTACCAAAAAAAAAAAAGGTTGCCATACAGAACCCATACCTCAGGAGAGAACACTATGGGATAAAAAAAAAATCATTCTACTGTACAAGTGGACTCTACAAAAAATCTCATGGGACCAGAAAAAAAGGTGAGAGCATTTTTTTTATAGACAACTCCTATAGCATGGGGAGAGAACCCTATGGAACCACAAAAAAATTCGTTGTGCAGAGAAAATAATTGTAGACAAGATTCCTATAGAGAGGGAGTCCAACAATATTGATAAATTTCCTCCCCAGTTCTAGTAAGTAGATACTGTACTGTATTGTCATCTCTTAAAAATGGTACACTTCTGTCTAGGTTTCAAATGACTGTTGGTTGAAGTTGACGTAGTGTTTTTTGTTGCTTTCTGAGAGAACTTCGACGAGGAAGCCTGGAATTTGTTCTACTATTACACACGGTATATAAAAAGACTGTTCCTCATTTACTGTTGGGTCTCCTCGTTCTACTTTGACAAGCTGTAAAACTCGCCGTTAACTGAACTTCCAAGCCCAATCCGGAAGGGTATGTGTACTCACCATTGAAAACCCCCCTAATCGCTCCGCAGGGGACACCAAACACTGTAGTAAAGGTCTTCCTTTTTTATATAGCCTGTGGAACTAGCTCTTAATTTTGGGAAAGTCCTTTGTTTTTTTCTGACAACAGAACTTTTATAGGTTGCAATCTCCGAAATGGAACATTTTCTCAGGCAATTGCAGAAATAACTGCTCTGCTTTTCCCATCAACTCCGATTTTCTGTGACAAATTTTAAGCAAACTCAGCATTAAAGATCTCTATTGGAAGAATTCCAAAGATCAGAACGCTTTAATCTTCTAAAAAAAATATCTGTGGAATTTCGTACATAGTTTGTTAAGGCGATCCAGCTGTCACGAGGTTCAAAAAATTTTGCCCGACTCATCACACATCCGTTCGAAAATAAGAATGAAAACTTAAATGAACAAAATAAATGTCACACTACACATAATCAATCCATGCATTTAATTTGGTCCTTTTTTCCTACAAAAATGCACACTACCCAACAATTGGTTATCAAAATTCAAAGGAGAAGATATTCAGCCTGTTCCCAAATAATGAACAATTGATTGAACAATTTAGAAAAAAATCTTTTAGGATAAAATAATTTATTTAAAACAAAAGTTACTAATTCAAATTTTGATCTTCTGTCCATTTCAAGATGGACGATGACCACCGAAAATCGACGTGAAAATGATTTCCGGATCAAGAAAGGCTCCGGGGCACGAGGTGTGACTCATGTTGATAATCAGGCATCCAGAATCCAGTCAGGGTAATCAATTCAGAAGAAGAAAACTGGATGTGCACGCAGTTGTGAATAATTTTGAATCACGACGAGGGTTGGAATATGAGGCTGCTTTCTGCGTGAAGCAGGACAGGTTGATCATCATCGTCAGGCAGGCATCTTCTTCCTCTTCTTCTTCTTCCTCGTCTGCTGCTTCGTGCTTCTTTTTTTTTTATTCTTGCCCAGGGAAGGTCGTGGTGTTGTTGTGCGTGGATCAACGGCATGCATCCATCGCCGCATCACCTGGGATGACCGCGCGGGATTCGGGCGGACCGCAAGGGGCTCCCCGCAGGGCTGCAGTCGGAACGGGTTCGGGGATCCAAGGCCCGGGTCGTTGCCCGGAGCTCCCAATTAACAGCGTAACTGTTGCTCGTCATATCGGTGGAAATAGGGCGGGCGTTTCACCCGTTGCGTCGCGGCGACAGAACTGGAGCAGGGTCCGTGCCCTGGTGCTGTTGCTATTGCTGCTGCTGCATCATCATCGTCATCATTATCATTATAATCAGCAGCAGCAGCAATGACATCAGTCAGGAATCGTCATCCCACCCATGTTTCTTCTTCTTCTTCTTTATTCCTCCTTCCATCCTCCTGCTTTTTCTGTACCACGTGATTCCATTGACCCTTCTTTTTTTTTTTGTTGCCTCTCTCGTGTCATTTGTTTCGAATTGCTGGCGAAGGAAGCCAATAACCGTCTTTCAGCTTCCTTCTTTCTCTTGAGATGGGGAAGACGAAATTAAGTTCTTGGGTCGAAGGAACCCAGTGACCCTATGCTCGTGGCCCGGGTGGTGGCGTACAGCTTCCCTCTGGGAAACCGTTCTCCTTTCTTTTTTTGTTGTTGCTTTGTGTATGCTCCAAATACAAAAATAAACTCGTTCTTATTTTGCTATTTGGGTAACTCTTTTGTGTGCCAATGGAATACTCTTGAGAGGAACAGAGTCAATTCCGGGTTATGCAAGGAATTTTTTTTTTCACGTGGAGGGATCCCTGCGAGAGTTGAAATTCACTCTGGAACTGTGAGGGATCCTGCTTGGAATTTTCATTTTTATACTTTGAACTTTAAAGAAAGAGGCAACCTTGGGTTCATTTTTCAGCATGAAATTAAGCGCAAAAAGTTTTTTTCCGGCGTGCTTTTTATTTTTGGAGATTCAGACTTTATTTCACTCAAATGCCGTTGATTTGATCGTCTTGGGAGATATTATACGATTGGTCTCATTACCGATACGATTTTTTTGTTTTTTGCTCGGCAGATGAATTCCTACAGAAGTTGCTTCATTTTGGCAAAATTTTGCTGCAAGTTGATGCTAGTTTTTTTGCACGTTTGCTTTCTCGCGCAAAATAAATTTTCTTAATGAGTGTAACAAGGCAGGAATTTTCTTTCGCATTGAGACTTTCCAACTACAGTACAATATTTTTCTTCTATTGCGGACGTTGAAAATAAAAGCGGAGCCACATATTATTTTTGACTGCGCCATCGCCTTTCCCCAACCCCCCGATGTTTCGAATCAAATTGACTTATGTCACATTGATCTTACCATTTTAACGAATCCGCGCTGTAAAAACCATTGTTACTGTTGAAGTGGCAAAGTGAAGAGTCAGCTGGAGTCACGCGACCGTCACGTACTGTACGTAACTTGGTTGTTGCGCATTTGCACTCACATGCGTGCATGGAAAGCGAGAATGAGGCGCGACACAAAAGAGCGGCAATACAAAAAAAAAAAAATCTGCCCGTATCAAAAAATAATCTCCTGTGGTTCCGCTTTCTAATCAGCGCAGATGTTGTCATTATCTCACTCCTGGCTCATGAAAGGAAAACCCAGTCATTCCCCCGCTTGACCTGATTTTTGGCTCGCGGAAACATTCCATAGTTCTGGATTGTGAATTTTAAAAAAAAAGAAGGGTGGAACGAAGTGGGCGTGCGACGTTTTTTTTTTTTTTTTTTTTTTTTTTTTTTTTTNTGATTCGAAACATCGGGGGGTTGGGGAAAGGCGATGGCGCAGTCAAAAATAATATGTGGCTCCGCTTTAATTTTCGACGTTTTATGCGTTAATTGATCACTAAACGCATCTCAAATTGACACTTCCCTGTTTCCCTAATTCGCGTTTTAAAAAAAAAAAGAAACTTGAATCTATAGTCAACGACTCGCTCAGGAAATTTAAATGGAGTAGTGCCAAACTTACCTGACCTCTTATACAGCACATACCTATCATTCCTCAGTCATAATTGAGCGAACTATGAATATTTAACCGTGCCACTCAGATATGAGTTTTCAAATACTAAATACTGTTTACAGAAGACCTGAAAACTCAGCAAAAAAAAGTAAAAATTCCAAATCAATGGAATGTACTTATGTACCCCGAATTGCAGGTCATCCGAAGGTGGTATGATCACAATTTCTTGCTGATGAATGAATTTATTGTACACTTTAAGACACGTTGTAAAGCAGCCCTGCAAAAATTGATTGTGGCAGGAAGATGAATGCTACGCTTCGGAAATTAATACTGGTTCATTGAGCCTAATGTGGGAACAGGCAAATTGACGGGCAGTACTGTATAGTACTCGCTATATTCATAAAGTATTTATGTCCGAAGGGGTTTTCTCGGTACTCGGAAAGTGGTTTGTAAACATTTTCTAATGTCTTTGAAACGATCCGATTTACACGTGAAGGTTCACGAACTCGGCCCCGAACCAAACCCAAAAAAAAAAAAAGTGTCTGACGTGCAGAAAAAAAAATCAAGTGCGAGGATACCTGTACTGCATTGTATGCCTGAAAAATAATTTCTTGGCATCCCTGACCGGAAACCCGGTTCTTGAGGGTTCTTATAGTCAGAGGATGGTGCCCTAGCCTGAACTTTGTGAGCCCGGGACATTTATTAGGATTAACTTTGTACTGTACTGTATTATGGTAGGTATTCTGGGATCATTTTCTGGTTATCCTGCTGAATATTGCTGGAGTTGAATGGGTCCACTTTTTTTTTGTACCTTCAATTTTGTTGTGAAGAGATTCCATCAGTAAAAAGGAAATGTTCATCTTGAAGATACTGTATATTATATTCAGTGGTGTGTGTCCTCTTTTTTTTTTTTTTTTTTTTTTTTTTTTTTTGTGGTCCCAGTAGGATTTTCTTGGTCGTGGACTCGGGCCCTGATCTCCTTGGGTTCGGAGCACGGGTTTCGCAATGAAGGGCTCTCTCGTTTCCCCTGGCTCGTGCTGCCATCCGGGGACGTGTGAATCGTTGCTCGGTCGCGTGAATCGTTGACCCCTGCGGTGCGATAATTAGTGACGATCGCGGCCCGTTAAAGTGCTCGGGGAATGCCAACGGATTCACGCGGAATCAGTTTTAACGGGGATTTATTTTATTTTTTCGTGGAGTGTCTATTTCTTCATTCCTACACCTTCTTCCTTCTTTCAGTCCTTCATTCCTTCCTTCTTTTCCCGGGATGTGCCTCGTGCATTCGTGTCCGCGCATGTCTCGGCAACTCGAGGTACACGGGGTAGGGTATAGGTTGGATTTATTGTTGGGTTAGCTTTTTGGTCGTGATACATATCTAGCATGAAGAATTGTATATATGCTTTATCAGGTCAAGTCAGGTACAGTATATTTGATTGTGAGGTCATAGGTTATGGTTATCTCATATGGGAACGCTTTGCTGTGCTGATATACTTTAATTAAGACTAATGGCCTTACATTTTTCTGTTTCGCCGGGTTTATGGTTTATATCGAAGTGCAGTACAGTAGTTAAATGTTGGGTTAGTAAACTTAGTGTACAGGTGGACTCTCTCTGAAACGATCTTGTCTACAAGAATTTTATCTGTATTAAAATTTTTTGTCTTATAGGATTGTTACTCTACGGAATCTCTGCTACATATATTTTGTTCCTGGTCCCTTAAATTTTGTTGTAAAGAAATTCCACCAATATTGACAGGGACTGCGTTAGGCGAATTTATGAAGTTTTGACTTCGTCTAGTTGGATGGTTTCGGTTTGATTTTAGCTTGCAGTAAATTCATTATTAGGGGTCATGAAAAATGTCTTGTTTATTCGGATTAAAGTCAGTTCATACATCAAAGTATATGCGGTGGGTAATGAACCCAGCTAATTTTATGTTGAATTATGTAGAATGGATGTTCAGCCCGGTTTTTTGTGTGCTCCAGATTAGGTTGCCATAACTACCTCATCAGCGGCGCGTTGAAAATTCAGTTCTAATAAATAAGTTTCGGTACCCTCTGAAGAAGAAATACTGCTGTACCCCGTGTGCAGTAAAAATTTATGTTGAGTTACATGACTATATAGGACTGCTCGCTTGTTCATAAGTTTTAGTCATTTCCGACTGCCGAGAGTCGAAGGGATGCTGTACAGCATCGCGTACGTGTCCTTCGGACGAGAGTCGGTCGCATTCAGCTGTAACATTGATGCTCGTCCTTGTCGCTCGGATTTAACGTCGCGAAACAAAAGAGACGCCTAATGAAGCCGGTTCCCGACACTATTGAAAACTATTCATTTTCATTCCTCCCCTCCGCCCTCCTGCGCACCTCGTCTTGTCTCAGGCGCACACATTTCCCACTCAAGGTGAAATGTGCTGAAATCCTCTGCCCAAGGCGGGTTTCAGAGAATCGTTGCGTGTTTTTGGAAATTCCGGCCAGCGAAGGAGTTATTGGAAGTTGCGCGTGAGGAAGAGCGAGAGAGAGAGAGGGGGGGGAAGGAGAAGAAGAAGGAACAGCAGCAGCAGCAGCGGGAGCAGCAACAGAAGGAGGAAAGGAACGACGAGGAGACTTGAATAAAGAATACGGTGTGAGTGAGAGAGGAAGAAAACGAGAGAAGAAGTAGGAGAGAAAAAAAAAGACGGTGTTCGGAGCCGAGCAGTCGGCCGCTCGTAGCGGTTTCCTCGCGGATCCGGGCATTGCTGCGTCGGCGCTCGAACGGGACGCACGCGGCGCGACGCGGCAACGGTTTGCGCGTCACCCGAGGGATTTCAACATTTCCAAACAACCCCGAGGTTTGAATGAAATGTGGAGAAAATTGTAAACTTCTTCGGAATCAGCGATTGAAAACACTACAATCCTGGTTCAAATATGTTCCAATTATTGACCGATGTGTTGCGTACAACAGTTTCCAAATTTCGTGAGCGTGGTGACCAGTGACAAATATATTGTACTCGCACATGCTAAAAATGATTAACAAATATCGCGAGCCTTCTAAAAGTCTACTCTATCTGCTGAAAATTTGATTGAGTGTTCCTCTGATTACGTGGCCAGTGTGGGGATACTGTGTCCTGTATAGTGAATAGTGAAAAAAAACATCGCTATCGGAAAAACCGCTGCTAACTATGAGTTGGGATGTGAGACAATGCGGGAAAGAGGCTCTTCGTAGAATGTGGAATAATCGCAGCAAATTAAGTTCAATTGTTGACCAGATCCTCTCGTGTTGATGTTAGGGAACTTGCATGTCTTCCTTCATGAAAAGTGACGAAACAAGAATTAATTTTCAAAGTTGAAGGCCACATCTGAAACCAGTTGAAAAAAATCTCCTAAATTATTCCGTATCTGTGGAGAAATAAACATCAACCCGAATTTTCGTCGTCTACCTTCCGCTCATTGTTGGGGATTTATTCTGTCTTTCCGTTTTGAAATTGTGATCAACTCGAGAATGATCATTGTTTAGCACGGGTTTAATCAAATAAAAGAAACCGTCCCAACCGTAAAAGTGCAACATTTCCTAATTGTCCTTTCTTTGTTCGTTCAACTTGCAGCATCGGTGGTTTTGGATTAGTTTGCAATTTTTTTCCGGTGGCGATAAAGTATAACGAAATCTGAAATTCTTGATCAAATCTAAAGAAAATCGGAGGATTTAAAAAATCTTTTTTTGTTTTTCGGCCAGGGAAATATCCCGAACACTCGGCCCACTACAGTATTGCATTCACAGAACCTATTTTTTCTCTCATTTTGAATTCTCTTGATCCATTCCTTCTGGAATGCTCCAATGCATTCTCGGGCTTTCTGTGTCCATGGAGAAAAAAGTGTCCTCTGACCCGAAATTACGTCTCAACTTATTTTTTTGCGCGTCTGTCTGGACTAATTATGTCCGTCGCTTGGCGGGAAAGGAAAGCATTGTGATCGTGATTTTCAAGTGCAAGATTTTACCCCCTCGAATTGCAGAAAGAATTCTTCCCCTTCTTCGCGTGGAAGAAAAGCGTGTGTGTATGTCCCCTTGAAAGCAGAGATCGTTACCGAAAGTTACCGTAAACCCACGAGTTGTGAACTTGACAGATATTTGTCGCTATGCCTGCTGGCGAGTAACTCTTGTTAGTTCCGGACGGACGGACGCAAGGTACTCGTGATGAGCCCTGCGGGATCGTTATACCTGGAAAGCCAGTAGCTTTTCTGGTTCCTCCCCCCCCCCCCTCCCTCCATCCTACCTCGAGGCGATCTGAAAAGCCAAGAAGGACAATTGATTGAGAATTTGGAAAGATTCGAGTTTGAAAAAAAAGAGAGGAAAGCTGGCTTCGGGGTCGGTGTGTGCCGGGGTCGGGACCGGCGGCCGGTGCTGGACGTCGCAGCCCGACACTCGTCGACGGATGCACGATTTCGTCATCGAGCCTCGGTCGCCGGTGTTGTCCGGCGAGAAGGCCGGCCTAGTGCTGACCCGAGACGAGTCTCCAGTCGACCTGGAGGGCAGGCATCGTTACGGAGGTGAGCCCTTGGGTCATGTCACGTCATGTGTGTGTGTGAAATCCCTGTCGTCATGTCATGAAGGAAAGAGAGAGAGAGAGAAAGAGAGCTTCAAGCTCCGTCTCTTTCTCTCGTGTGTCATTTGGGGGGTGGATGCCGATCCCTGTGAACTTTTCGTGTGTCCCAATCGCATCACAGTCGAATTTCGAGAGACCATCGATAAAATCGAGTTAAGGATGTTTCGAGTTGATAAATGAGAATTTTTTTTATTGGGGAGAACATGGAAGAATGGCAGGAAATTGTAAATTGTGATATTCTTTACGTGCCTGAAATTGCTTTTTGTACGAGTTTACAGGATGCTGAGCTTGGATGTAAAAGTTCATTTGCCCAATTAGTCTTTCATCTCCTCTCAAAACCCATCAGGCTGATTTATTTCTCTATTGCTTTCCTCTTTCCAGTTTCGAGATAATAATAACCAAAAGGCCTCGGAAGATTCGATTTGTGGAGGTTCGAGAGGACTATCCTCGAGATTTTTTTTGCATTGTTTATAAGAGAATTCAGGCAGGGACTTGAAACAAAAATTCGATGTAGTGAGGTTTGAGTTACAGTATTAAGGTTCTACTGTTTCATTTCGGGGGTCGGTTTCAATTGAACTTTTCCACCTTTTTATTGGCACGTGAATGAAAGACGATAATAATCAAGAAAATTTCCTACGGTTTTTTTAAACATGCGGGGATTTTTGAGCTTTTACTAACCATTATTGTCCTCAAATGAAAATGTAATTGGTTTTCGTCGGGTGAGATTTAATTTTTCAAACTGATCTTATCAAGTACAGTAAAAGGCATCATCGAGGATAATTCATCGCAGAAGGGAAGCCCAGTAAGCTTATTTTGCGAAGTTCGTAAATTCCAGAATTTCAAATACAGTATAATGGTTTTTACTAAAAGTGACGAGAAGGCATGTTTATTTACTGCCTCGTGCGTCCATGAATGATTTTAACTTGATCGAAAAGAATTATCTCGAGCGAAGAGTGAAGAGAAGTTCCGGTTAATTTATATTTTCTTGGAATTGAGCCCGGGAACACTAGACTGATACATTAAACTAGGGCTTCCGAGAAGAAGAAATCCATGTTTTGGCGAAAGATTTTTCTCATCCTTCCGTAGTTTTACGTATACACGGAAGATGTTAAAAGTTGATGTTCCTGGAAACTGATTTCCGTTCTGCTTTTCTATTGTACCTCATTGTACAGAACCTTGAAAAAAATGTTGGAAGAAGTTCAGGGCCCTCTGGATTCCTTTACAACGAAAATACAATTGACAAATAAAGTATATTTCGTGGAAAAGAGTCGGAAAATTTGTTTTCAATTTGTGACTGCAGCAGCTTATGGCGGAGTTGTCTTTTTCACCTTAAGATTCTAGACGCCTTTCGAGTTTCAACGAAAGATTGGTACATTGAGAAATTTTTTGAATGCAACATTTATTGTGCTAAAACTCGGAAGCAATGGGGCGGAAGTGTACGGACCTTACACATTATTAAAGCAGAATCTAATTGTACTGAAAATAGTAAATAAATTGTTTTCCAGTTTCAAGACAGTTCGAGGAAAAATAATGAAAATTGTCGTCGAATCATATTTTGAACTACGTAGTTTCTTTGCTCTCATTATTTGATGAATTTTACACGAAACACTGCGACTATTCCTCCTTGTTGAAGGAACGACCAAGACATTTTTCTTTCATGAAAATCAAAAAGCTCGGTAGCAAAAGAAAACCTCTTTCTTGAAATTACTCGATTTTTGCCTGACATTTTCATCAGCGGATTGATTCAGGAAAAAAAATCGCTTCTTGTCGAGTATGAAGTTGGTCGACGATTCACAAAGATTTTCGGTCTCTGATCTGACCCATTAAAAATCGCGAACGAGACCTTGAAGCTTTGCTGTGCAATGGCAGGCAACCCGCTAATGAGCCCGAGCGTATCGAAATTGGGCCAGAGTTCGACAACCGCGCGGCAGTTGGGTGTTGACGTCGATGCCGTCGACGACAGCGACACTTGTTCCACCGAGGAAAAAAAGACAAACAATCCAGTTTTAAAAAAGGCTTTGCAGGATCCTTACTGGCACACGATGTTGGCGTCGTCCTCAGGAAGGAGAGCTTTGATAAGCTTGTACTGCTCTTTTTTTTCTGTCTTTCTCAATTTTTTGGGTCGTAAAGATTGCTTGAAATTCATAGACCAACGTCTCCGCGTTCCGGTGTTTTCGGCGCGTGATCCAGAATTCCGCGTGCGTCAGTAAACAAATGTCTGACATTGTCTCCCCTTTTGGGTCAAATTCGTTAATGAGACCTCTTTTTCTAGGTCGTTTTTACCACCTTTTGAACATTCCCGAGATTCCGAATATTTTACGCTTTTTTGACACAATTTTCAGGCTCGTTCTGACTGCCGACGCTGAATGAGATTTGCTTCCAGAAATATGTTGATTTATCGTCATTAAAACTCAAAATCATTGCATTGATAATCGTGTACAGTAGTTAGGAGCTTGAATGAAGAAACTAACATTCCCTGCTGGTAATATCATTTTGACGATTAAATGAATTGGGCAGGGAGGACGTGCGTTCTTGATGGGATCAGTTTATCATAATATCCAGCGGAATACCGTAATTTCATAATGATGCGTGATCAAACGAAAAAAAAAGTTATGGATGTCGTAATTCCAGGGAATCGCCTGGAATAGGTCATCGGGAAAGAGGTCGTTGCCCGCGAGCTTGTTGCTCACCTTTTTTCCGACTTGAGTTTGAGTTCGTAAGACGTTGCAGCTGCTTCGTGTGACCCAATATCCCAAAGTGATACACGTCCGGGAATTGAGTCAACTTTTCCAGAAACGAGTCAATGGGTTCTTCTTCTTTGAAATAATCCTCGGGGTTACGTTTCGTGTATATTCCTCGTGACCCGTTATTGGGACCGAAATAAAAAAAAGGATACGGAGTGACGAACGAGCAAAAACTCGGAATTCGTCGGGGCAAATGAACGGAAAACGGGCCATTGACTGCTGCAATTGATCACGGGTCGTAAACAACGTCGAGGGGAAAAAAAAAGAGAGACGAAGAAACAGAGAAATGAAGAAAGGCATGCTGGAACCCCGATGCCCGCAACCTTTGACTTCTCTCCCTGCCCCCCTGAATGTCACCTTGGGTACGGTTTCTAGGTCAAGTCTAACGGTATCGCTGTCGAAGAAATGAAAAGCTGGGTGCGGAGAAAAATGGTCCGAAACGCGGCGTTTTTCTATCGCGGGCTTTGAGAAACTGTGCGTCAGGTTGCCGAACCCATGAACCCGACGATTTATTGACGTCTCTTCCACCTAAATAACTGCATTTAGAAGCATTATACTGTATACCGAGTTTATATACAGTATTGTCCTGCAAACTTTACCGAATAATTTACAGTTCAAGTGTCACTGACCTCCACGAAGTCAATTCAAAATTTACACTCACATCGTTTCAAGTAACTGAAATCCTCTTCTTCGTTTGCATGAGTTGTGTACGCATGTTTTTTCTATTCTGAATGGAAAATTTTCAAGGATCACGTTCTTGGGAAAAAAAATTATAGCACTTCTTTTCAATTAAATTTACTCAAATTTAGCTCTTGAGATATTTCAAAATGTCGCAATTTGAATTCATCATAATTTTGTGAAGCGACAATATGTTCAGGATTGTTCCCGCTTTTAAATCCGTTTCCTTCATGATTTGAAGCAGAAAAGCCAGTGAAAGACATGAAAATTTCTTCTCGATGTGTTCTTGGCATCCTTCAATTAGACTGATGTCAATTTGAAAAATGTTTCCACTGAACTTGGGAAGTGATGATAGCTTGAAGGATAATTAATTTATATATTTGAGCGCATTGGCCGAAGAAACAAAAGCGGATGTCTTTGAGTTCGTCGAAACTTACGAGCAGATGATGATTCAAAGCGAAAGGTTGTCCTGGGCAGATTTTTCAGTGATTCACTCTTGAACCTGGATTCGTTCCAATTCCGCGCCCACGTGGGTTATCTCGTTCGGGTTTTTATCTGGGATCCTAATGAGGTCAAGCCCCTGGGTATCAGCCTGGGCGCGATACTGAAATCGTGTCGGGACAGAACCCGGACCCGGGTACTGCGGGACTTGGAGCAGCGCCAGTGGCAGAAGGGGTTGTTTTATTTTTTTGTTGCGTCTCACATCGATTTCCGCACGGGAAGAAGGAACGGGGTTTATCCTTGAAAATAGGCCGTGGCCTCGATTAAGGTCAGAGTTGGGATTCGATCCCTGGGTCCGAGTCGACGACGCGTGCACGACGACGACAGTGTCGACTCCCGTTTCCGCTGATGTCTTGGCCCCCTTTTCCAATGTTTTCCCACCTTCTCTGCTCGGTTAACACTTTCTTTGCTTCTTCGTCCCCTTTTTCTACGAGCTCGAAATCTTCACTTCCACCCGTTCATCCTCCTGAATAAACCGGAAGTGCAGTTTATGATCATTGAGGCGTTACTTCGAAAAGCGAAAAGGAAGGAGAAAAGATCAGCAAAAAATTTCGCAGAACGAGGGATGGTTCAAGCGCTTTTAAACTTTTTGTTTCGTACAATATACTGTACTTTAAATTAAAATAGAACGCTTTTCAGGGAATTCTCCGAATCCTTAACTCGAGGCTTAGTTCAAACACATCTTCATTTACGAATGATGTTCTTTATTCAATGGCAGCCCTTCACTTCATGACGAATCAACTTTTAAATTACGAACGCAGATCAGCATTTTTCTATATGTATCAAGCTATCAACTTTGAAACATGTTTTTTAAATTACTTATACGTGAATCAGAACTTTGACCTGCACCTTAGTAGGTGAACCTTAGTTCCCCGTTGTCACGAGAAGCACTTTCTGTAACAATAGAAGTACTGTACTATTAAAATATTTTCAAATGCTACTGCGTCAAAATTGCTTCACAACAACGAGTCTACGTATGGACAAGCTCAAGATAGCAAAAAAAAATTTAAACCCGATTCCCTATCTCACTTGGGCATTGACTTGTATACGCAGTTGTACTGAACAAGTTGATAAAAATTGCTTCCAATTTTCTTTTTCTGTGTCACCCTCGTCGTCGTCGTTGTCCTTGATTTTCTGCCGAAAAGGAAAGACGTGGAACCAGGCCACCCGTCTCCCCAAGTTCAAAGTCTCGCCGGCCTGAATGAGTACGCGGTGAAATACTACAGAGAAAACATCTCCAGGAAAAGCCCGGGCGAAACAAGGTCGTGACGTCGACTGGGTGGGGGTCAACAGCCATCGGTCGTCGTGGGAAAGAGGGGGGTATACGAAGGGAGAGGGGTTTCGATGGGACACAGTTTCGCGAATTGGGTGGATGAAGAAAGAACATTTTGGGGAAAGAGGGAAAACTTTTTCTGGGAGAGAGTGTGTGAGTGTGTCGAGCCCGGCTTACGTGGAAAAGGCCTCTGACCTCGATTCCGGGTTCGCGTCAGTCCTGGTTCGTCTGCCGGGTCACGACGAACATTCTTCACTCGTGAAAGGAGCGAAACTATTTTTTTCTTCAATTTTTTTTTAGAAAAAAGGCATCCCTTTACTCTTGCATGGCAGTAATTCCGTCTTTGGGTTTGACGATGTTTCCTAATTTACCGGTTTAAAAAAAAAATTTGCACTCGAATCATTCCATTTTGAATCCCAGAATTTTTCGTCGTGTACATCAACGGTGTGTTCAGCTCGATTTATTCACGCAGAACTCGTTCTAGAAATTCCAAGTGCTGGTTTCTCTGGATTGCGGTTTTCGAAAGGTGAATGGTGGGGTCGAAACGTGGTTTTCAAACTGCGCCTGAAAAACAAAAAGGAAGTGAAAAAAGTGAAGACCTGGACTGGTGACCTAGAAACCCTTGCCAGACGCCACGGCGTCTGCAACACGGTTTCTTGTTGTTGCTGGACATCTTCCAGTTTTGTATCATGTCGCGTGGCTGCAAGTAACATCCTCTCATGCTTCTTTTTGCCCATTTATTTCCGCGAATTATTCATTTTATTCTTTGTTCAGTACTGTATTTAATTTAATCTGTTTAGCCTCAACCCCTCAGCCCCCAGGATGTAATAATTAAGTTCTTTTTTTTCGTTAGCGAGTGAGCAGACTGTTCTGATGAATACTATTTTATGTTTTACCAGATTTCGGAAAATCTTTGAAACTATCAACGTGGAAAACGATAATGATGACATTTTTCTATGAAGATGACTGTTTTTCAAAATGATTTGGAAACTTTCCACGAGAAATCATAATATCCATCTCGTCCGTGCTTCTCCGTAACGGAATTTTCGCTCCTCGAAAAATGACGAATTCTTTTTCTATAAATAAAATACAGTCCAGTTGATCAAACGAAATGTGTTTTTCCTTCGGAAGTAAGCATTGTGCAACAAATGGATTTCCGGGCTCGTCTTAAACCGTGTTTAAATGAAGAAAGAAATTTCAGAAATGATTCTGCAGTACTTGTATATGCAATACTTCGTATTAGTATAGCTCAAGTCGATTATTTTGTTTTGAATTATCCCGAATACCCTGAATATCTTCGGGTAATTTCTGAATATCTTGGAAGTTATTTTTCCGCTCGTTTACTCGTAATATTTGATTATCCGGGAAAGGTGCCTTCGGTCATTGGTCCGGATAATCGGAGCTCTGCTGGTTTCATTTGAAACGAACAGCCGCTGTCGGGGAATACATGTGTATCTGTGTGTCTGCGTGTGCTGTATATAATATGCTATGTGTATGTGTGGTTCAGTGTGTGTAAGGGGGGGGGGGGGGGGGGGGGGGGGGGGGGGGGGGGGGGTGGGGGGGGGGGGGGGCAACACGAGGAGGAAGAAGAAAGTCGATGTTGCACGGATGAAGCGTCTGGCAGCACGCGATCACGCCCCTGTCGGTGACCCAGTTTGTCGCTTGGCACCGCGTTCGTCGGCATGTTGTCCCCTTGCTGTCTTTTTTTTCTCTTCTCTGTCTCTTTCTCCTCCCCGATTTTTGCTTTTATTATTACAGTACTGTATATAGTTTTGAAAACGTAAAATCGTCAGTGGAAATTGTGGACTCGTTGGTGTTTGGGAATAGGTATCAAACGAAGTCACGCGCAAAATGCGGAATGACACGTAGACTTTTCTCCGTTGATTAAATTTATACGAATGAACCTTGACAATTCGAACCTCTGTAATTTGGATTTGTCAAATTTTTTTCGAAAGTCCCTGTCTGAACTCTTCACTAATATTGTATTAGAACCGCTTTAACTCTAAGGCTTTCCTCTTCAAACATTCGTATCTCGAATTTTCTGGATGCCTTTCGTCTATCTTTTTATTGACACAGTCAAGGAAAAATATATTTCGAAATGTCTTGGTGTGTTTTTAAAGGAAGTGAAAGTCAAATTAGGCCAAATAAACCCGATTTCTTCAAGATCAGCATCCTGTCAAATCATTTTATGGGAAATTTAATGCCCAGAATATTATAAATTACAAATTTCCTTATTTTCTTTGTTCTTTCTTCCAACGAAAGTTCGTGTTTCCCTTACTTGAAATCTCCCTAACTCGATTTTTTTTGCTGTTCCCTCGAAGTTTGACTTCAGGAAGTTCAACTGGATTTCAATTGTTCATCCGACGTTTCATGTTTTTGTGGGAGAAGAGGAACTGAACAAGAAGTGTCTGCGGCATGGTACATTGAATGCGCACCGAAGTCTTCTCTCTTTTAAATCCCCGGGTTCCTTTTTTTTAAAATACTGTAGCTACTTGCTATTATTATCGTGTAATTTATTCTCGGAAAAAGCTTCCGGGGAAGGAAACCCCTTCCGCGTGTGTTGCGAAACCCTGTTCTTCTCGCGTGACACGCCGAGTTCCCCGGAGTTCGATCACCTGGTTCGCTCAGAGTGCTTACTTCGACTTGGCTTAATCATTGTGCCAATTCCAGGACTGGGAGAGGAAGGTTTTTTATTTTATTGATCCTACTGTAGAGGCAATGCCGAGTCAGTCGGCGAGAGTCCTTTCACAAAGTTTCGCAGTATACTCGCTCTTCATCTCTCACCAATTATTATTATTATTATGTTTTAATTTGAATCTTACTTCTTTCTCCATTTACTTCTCATTCATTTTGCTTCGATGTCGAGCTTTCGAAACAGGTTGTCGGTTTGCGGAGGAAGAATTGGTAGTTTCTTTGACGACCTGGTGGTGGTGTTGAGCTGAGGTGAGCCTTTTCAATAGAAAGTGAGGTCAATTATCGGAGGAGAGGCGTGAATCTTGGCGTAGTTATTGATGAATTATTGAGCAAAAATTCAGCCTTCCTTGCCTCCTTCTCCCGCGGTTGTTGCTATTGTTTTTGCGAAATCTCTGAAACAAACCCGGAAGAACTGGTTGGAATTTTTCTTCATGGTTGCTAAACTCGAAACGTATGCTTCTGCACCGAATTCCTCCGACTGTTGTGCCGACGCTTTGTTGGCATCAGCATTGGATTTTGTGTCACCTTTCAGTTTTTGCAATGCTCATCACATTTGACTCGTGATGCATCGTACCGTTTAACGCTAATTTCGTGCTTACGGTTCTCATCAATCATGCCAGGATTTTTTTTCATGAAAACGTTTTCCTTTTAATTTTTGCAAAACGTTGATGTTTGTATACGAGGATCGATATTTGCGGAGTTTGAAAGTGGAATCCCATCAAAGGGTTTACGGGAGACATCTGGGTGACAGAGGGTGAAATTCTGCATGGTTATCCGAATTGAGTTTGTGTTTCACAGCTGTTCGTGAGCTGATTTGACTGGTTTCATTTAAAACGCGGAGGATAGAATATTCCGAATCTTGTGCAGGATAAATTTAATCAAGTATTTGGCTGATAAAAATGATTCAAATGCAGAAGAAATGAGAGTCAGTCGGTGAGCGACTTTCTGCACTTTCGCGATGAGCTCGCTTTTATGCATTTGCTTTTTTTTAATATTCTCGCTTTGACTTTTCCTTTTGAAGCAATTTGGCTTTAATGTGTAGCCGTATTTTTTGAGGCAGCCTGGATTAATGTTCTATTCGAGCGCGAAGCTTTTGCATTTCATTTTGCCCGCAACTTGAGCATGATTTTATCGTCCTTAAATTGTCGATTACTTTCCCTTCCGAACTTTGGTTGGTTGGTTTACGAGACCTCGATCGAATGTAGTTCAGTAAACTGATGCGAAAATAAACACTTCAACAACCGAATTTCAAATGAAAGTACGCGAAAGTTTAATAAACTAGTTTTCCCCAACCTTTTTGGGTCCTTGGACTGGAAAATTGTCATAAAATTGTCTGTGTACCGGCAAAGTTCGATAATATATTTACAGATCAACAGATTTTAAAAATACCTTTCTTGAAGTACTCCAAGCAGAACTTAAAACAAAATGCTAAGAGAGAATAAAGCAGATATGGTAGAATGTCTTCAACGCTATCCTTGCAGCAAGGTTTCCCAGAATAAATACCTGAACTAATTTAGTTCAGCCAGTGCAACTTTGTCTTGGGAGAAGTGTCATTGGGAGTTTTATTTTTCATTAGATAATTTCCACTGCCATTGTCTTAAAAAAAATTTGATATCAATAGCAGACTTCATTATGCTTCTACTGTGTTGATAAAATTTATTGCGTTGAAAACAAAAATCCCTTCGCGGACTGACGAAAAAAAAACAGCACCGGTCCGCGGACCACGGGTTGCGGACCACTGACGATACAAAAAAAAAAACTCCGCGCTCCATAAGTGGCACCCCCAGCTGGGCGATTTCATGAGGGAATTGTGTGGTGTGATGGAGACTATTCGGCAGCATAGAGAGGGAAGGAGAGGAAGACGGAGACGTAGAGCGAGAGAGGGAACAAGTAGAAAGAGAGGGAGAGAATCAAGCAGGAGGAGCTTTCGCAACTGTGGGGCGCAGCAAGGAGGAGAAGAAGAAGGAGGAGGAGGACGACGACGACGCGTTCCTGCAGTTCTCTTCTGTGAATATAGTAGGCAGGAATGGGGGGCGATGAACTCGGGCGCCGCGGTGACCGTGGCTGGTCGCACGTCCCTCCCCGCGGACCGTGTTGTTGCCGTCGTCGCCGCCGCCACCATCCGACCGACCCGAGTTCGGTCAACCGGCCGCCACTCTCCGCGGTTGCGCGAGGAGAGAGACTCGCAGCCGACTTTCGCTGCTGCTGCGCGTTCCGTCCGTCCGTCCTGACTCGGTGTGCAGGAGGGGGGAAAAGCTGGGCAAGAGTTTGACGACCGGCCATGAAACAGTTAACTCACTCTCTCCGGCACAGCTTTCACCTTTTGTTTTTGTTTTTTTTCTGTTGTGGTTGCTGGTGTGACCGAAAACGGTGGAAGATGACCACGGAAAGATCCGAGTTGCTTTTTGAGAAATAGAAAGCAATCGAGGGGCTTGAAAACATCGAGCCTCGATAGGTTGGATTGCGCATTCAAAACCGCTCTATTGAGCATTCATTGAACTTATTTTTTATACCCACGGGGGACGCTTGCTTTGACGGAAAAATGGCAAGTTAGAAAAAGAGCGGCATTGAAATTAAAGTCCCGACATGTTGGGTTCCCTGATTAATGCAAGCTCCTTCGAATTCGCTTTTGAACAGAGGGCGGAGCGGAGAATAGCAAGCATAAAAACAGCAGGTGCCTAATCGGGTAATAATGAAGCACAACGTCTTTAAATTTAAAATCATTTTTGCTTACTGTTGTCATTTTTTTTAAACGAAGGAAGCGCTAATGCACGAAGTAGTCAATAGTGCAACGTACAGTTTTTAAATTTGCTGTCTTCAATATGCATTCGTCCGTATGTAATTTCGAAAAAAACCAATTGACCAAAACTACACAATAAATCAAGTATCAAAACAGCCGCACTGGGTTGTAGGTTTTTTGCTCTTTTTATGCTTTTTATTTTTGGTGTAAGCAGGAAAAAAACCTGGGTTTCTCATTACTGTATACAAGGAGCACTTCATTCCCCCCCAAAAAAAGCAGCCGTATCCACTATTACTTAAATAGAATCATCTGAGAAGTGCTTATTTTGGCAGAAATGTAATCCCCCTGTTTAGAACGCTGCCAGTCGAAAAGTATGCGACAGCGGACGAGACAGGGGGAGTAATAATTTTTAGAATTTGCATGTTCGGTACTTGCCAAAAAAACAAGTACTGGAAAAATGTTGTTGGACTAGGCAATTCCGGAGATTAGAGACGGGGTGGAAATAAAAAAGGCAGGCAGAATATTTCTGATCGGCGGAGCGCGATGGAAATGAGAGGCGGAGAGGGAAAGAAGAACTTGCGCAACGCGAAACTCACTTTCTATGCAGGTCAAAGAACCCCGTTCGCTGTCCACTACGTTTTTGTCTTCCAAATGCTTGCTTGCTTGCTTTGCTGCTGACTCTGCGTGTCCAACGTCCTTCGCCATCTTCAATCTCTTTCACACGAATGTATATCTCTCCTTCTCCTCCTTTTTTCATTTCTCTCTCTATCTCTGCCTCTCTCTCCCACTGTTCTCATCTCGACACAATGGTCTGGAAGAAAAAGAAAAAAAAATTACCAGCCAAATGACACCTCGGCTTTAACTTTGTAGCCGACTGATTGCGAGAAGTGAGTGACATAATGATGCGAAGCTTTCCAACCTTTTCTTTCCGGGAGGCTGTTTTTTTTTTTACAAGAGATCCCTTGGCAAAAAATATTCTAAGTATCAAAAGTTTGGAGTCGGAATTGAAGACTTTCGATTGCAAGTGATTTTCGACGACAAAGATAGTCTTTTTGCTTCTTAATTCCAGGCCTCGTTTAAAGAAGCGCTTTGATCATGCAGCATGTATCTTGATAACACCATGGGTTTCGCTTCTGATTTCAATCACATTTCAACGACAGGGTTAGTTTTTTTCGTGTTATTTTGAGGCCTCGGTTAGAAGCCTATTATCCATTCTTCGTAGCTGAATCATATCTTTATTCGCCGATTGGGCTTAGCTTTTGACTTTAATCGCCTAATTTCATTCGAATTTTTACGACGATGATACAGTATTTGTTTCGCGTTATTTTCACGTATTCTTCGTCGTAGTTGAATCATATCTTCATTCCCACTTCGGGCTTCGCTTCTACTCCATGTTATGGGAAAAATGGGTGTAATTTCGAAATGAACAGCAACACGAAGTGGTTTTCTTTCTTTCTTTCTTTCGTTGTTTTTTTTTTCGGTCGCGCACGTGTGTACGGTATTGGAGACACGTGCTTGCTTTGTACTCCGCTCGTGTTTCTCGCTGTTGCTCGGCCAGAAGGAGAAAGTGGCTCTAGGCTAAGGACGGAATCTTATTTATGGACTCTTTCCTGGCCAAGGGACTCCATCCCAAAGTTTTGTCTCATTTTTTCCCCAGCCTTGGTCTTGCAATTGCTGTGTTTCAGCGACGGCGAGCGAAACGAATATGTTCTGGTCTGCCGAAAATTGAAGAGGAATGATGATTTGGAAGGCCGGAAACTAAATTTAAAAAGGAGAAAATTGTCATTTTCGTGTGCTCTTTATGTTTTAACAGACTCTGCGAAGGCCGAAGAATAATCTTTGGTTTTGGGAGAATCGCCGAGTAGAATTATTTTCAGAGAGTCAGATTGGATGTAGTGTCTAGAAAGTTACTCTGTCTTGCTGAAACTTTTTCGTTTTAATTATATGCAGTACTGTGCTTTATTGATAATATTGCAGATTATTCTGCAGTAAATACGGATGTAGGTACGAACGAGTGAAGAATTGTGCTGAGTTTTTGAGGGGGTTTTGCATGCGGGAAACCCAGATTTTTCTTATTGCACAATGATGCTTTAAAAAATATTTCCTGAAGTTGAATTCATAACATTTGTGTGATAGGTCAAGTTATTTTCATTATGTCCACGTTTTCCTTGTTCCTGAGTTTACGATAACCCCTGCATCTTTTAAATGGCAAAGTTGACACATCAAAGCCGAACCAATTTTTTCCCCGTCATATATCCGGTGTTTGGAATCACGGAATAATTTTACGAGATTCAGGACGTGTCTTCAAGTGGTTTCTTTTTCTCTTGAGGTGGAAAAGGCCCTTTCGTTGTTCTGGTGTCGTTGACCTGACCTAATCAACCGAGGGGGGAAGAGAGAACTATTTCCCATTTCGACCTGCCTCGTGATCGAATATTGACTCCGCAGCGAAAGTCTTTGCGGGGGATGTGAAAGTAGTCGTTGACCTAGCCTGTTCTTCCTGCATTTGTTATTTTCCATCATTGCTTATTTTTTTATATCTGGTGCTCAAATCCTCATCCGAATTGACGCCACTGCGAAGTTTTTTTCTTTCTTCTTCTGTTTCCTGTGGTACTGCTGCCATAACTTGGTGGGGCAGTGTTTTTAATAGTATTTTTTTTCCTGGGGTGGAACATTTAATTGTTTCTTTTCGCGTGAATTTCTTCCTCGATGGTCGGGGAGAAATTGGAGCTGCGTTTGTTTCTTCCCGGTGTATTGACCGCGCAGTGAGCGTTCGTTACTCGACCAGGCTCCTCTCGACGTCGGATTGAGGAAGAAAAGTCAGGTCATTTGCCTTTTGCCAGCCCAGCTTGGCCCGAGGGGAGGAAAAGCTTGGAAGTGAAAGTGAAGTCATTGCCACTTGGCCACGCTTTTCCTGGCTCCGATGCCCTCGCATTGTTCTCATCGCTTGCTTGCCTCTTTCCTCCCCCTTTCAAACGCAACTTTTTCCGCCACTCGCTTCTTCTTTCTTTCTTTCTCCTCATCTCTCTCTCTCTCTCTCTCTCGGTCGTGACAGATTCTGGAATCATTTCACGCGCTTCTCGTGTGCCGTGATTCATTTGAAACAAGAAAAGAAAAGCGCGGGTGGGTCGACGACCCGGCTTGACACGACAACGGCCATCTTTCGCCAGGCGTGGTCTTATTATTTCTGAAAAATTTTCGGGTCTCGAACTTCAACCCCACGGGTTTGGTTTTTTATTTATGGGGCCGAGAAAGGTCTGCGAGTTCGTGACAGTAATTTTCTTTCGGGCGGATCCCGTGAAACTGAGTCCCTTGGGTGCTGTACATGTTTTTACCCGGGTCGTGGAACCTGAGGAAGATGGCGTACTGAGTCTAACTTTTTATGAGAAGAGAACCTTCAGCTGCGGAAAGGGTCGAAAATGTCTCCGGGCTCCGTGATTCATGTGTTTTGTTATGACGTCATCGTGCGAAAAATGGGAAGCGTGTTCGGGTAAATTTAGCGCTAAAGCGAAGATTCTGAAAAATTTAGCGCTTCTGAAAAATTCTGTGAATAAGCAGTTGAAGGTGCAGTAGTTCACACTATTCCATCTTTAAAATTTTGATTTATTGTGGAATTTTTCCCATTTTTCTTGCCACGCAAGGCGACTTTACTGGACCGAAAAGCATTGGATACCGTATTAGTGGAATCGGAAAAACGAACTTTTCTGATGAATGTTTTTATCTCTCTGTTTTTGCAGGAATTATGACGGTGACTGTGGTGCCGACGTGCATTGAGGGGTCAAGAATGAGCCTTTTTCAGGACCTGAAACTGAAACGGCGGAAAGTGGACTCAAGATGCAGCTCAGATGGTTAGTAAATCATTTCAGTCATTAGAATTAATCCCTCAGTTTGTGTGCCACACGCTTCAGTAGGATCCTCTATCTGAAATTCTCATTACCCAGGTAATTTTGTTATTGTTGGTTCTTATTGCCAAATAATTCTTTGAGAATTGTGATGCTTTGTGAAATGTCTGATTCAGATTTTTTGGACGTTTTCTTAATGCAGAACTCTGTATTCTTCAATGAAACATATACGTAGACGATAAACATAAAAAACAGAAAATGGTTTTGGAGCTAATTTTAACCGCGTCACAGGGCTATCATCTACGGATACTACTCAAATTATGTTATGTTTTTTCATATCAGCCTCATTTATTGTGAAGTCCACTGGAATAGCCAAAAAGGTGTCCTTTATACAAGTAAGAATTATGCGAGCTTGAGTCCATTGTATAATGTAGAAAGTACCGTTTACAGAGGTTCTCAACAACGAAATTCGCTCTCAGAAAATGGTTTACCAGTCCTCGGATTTGTTTAAAAAAAAAGAGAGAGATAGTCCACCTGCATAATCTTTTTCATGCGCCTTTTTGTTCCTCGCGGTACTGGGAACAATTGCAAAAGCGGGGCTACATTAGTTCCACTTCCCGTTTCTTTTTTGCGACATCTAGGAGAAAGCGTGGCAGACGCGTTTTCGACGTCGCCTGCGAGCGGGTCGAGTGTCGGCAGCTCGCTGAAGACGTCGGGCGCGTCGCCGTCGTCGCCGTCAGAGGGCAGCTATGACCACCCGCCTAGCCATGAATCGTACGAGCCACACTCGCCGCCCAACACTCGGCTAGCTCCCCTCGGGCCTCCAGTCAAGTCCGAGAGGTACGTCGTCATTTTTTGTTTCACGACGAATTTTGACAAAAAACGGAATGAACTTTTGAAGTTCAAGAAGTATTGAATCAAGTCCTATTTACGCATATTTTTGGGAATTTTTGAAAATAACTTTTTTAAATTGAAATAATTGGAGGTTAATTAAATTTAAGTGCAAAATATAATTCTGGTGCCTCTTATTTCTTGAATACAAAAGTTTTCCAGTCCCTTGAAATGGTGTGTGCGCATCGCTCAAAGATACGAATTCATCTACATTTTACCGTAAAAACTGAAATGCGTGTCTCACTCGAGGGCGCGTGGTAATCGAATGAATACGGTAGCTTTAAACTTGCAAAAAATTCTCGCCAATTTCTTCATCTTTACGTGCGCCACACCTTCAGATTTTTGAAGCAGCAATTTCAAGATTGGATAACTTTTCCTTAACTAACGTCCGATAATTCAACTCGTGCACTGTATATAAAGAGTAAAAACTCTACACACGAGTAAAAATTGTTTACAATCGAATAACGGGATTTTTTTTCGATCTGTCGCGGTTTTCCGCAGGGTGTCGCCGTTGCCGCGGCCAGAATCGGAGGAACGACATCGGTGCTCGTCGCCGATGGACGACGAGCCGGCGCTGGCGATGAGCCCCAAGAGCCGCCCCCGGGCCGCCTCCGACTGCCACAGCATGAAGCCACTGCGACACGCGGTGCCCGAGAAGCTGCGCATCAAGATGGAGCGCATTTCGGCAGAGGACCCCTCCCACTCGTCGCCCGGCGACTACTCGTCGTCCGCGTCGTCCTCGTCGCCGCCTCCGAGGCTCCTTTCGTCGCCGGTCTCTGCGGACACTGCGCTGGACGCGGCGCCGCTCTCGCTCTGCAAACCCAAGGTGAGGAGCGCATACAAATCCTGCACTTTGCATGCATATTGCAGTCGTCTAAATAACGACCGTGGAAGAAGTCGTCATTTAATTTGTTGAATTCAGCAAATGCATCGAAGATGGATTCCTTTGAAAGTTTCACCAATAATTATCAGCACAGATGGATGCAAAATGTTTTCTTGGAATGATTTCAATAGGATGTGTGTTTCTCACGTTTTTCGCTTTATATTCAATGAACAGATCAGAGACGGCATCACCGAGTTTTAACAGAGAATTTTCTCGTTACTGGTAGCTTTCATATCAGTCACATTATATTTAATCGATTTGGATATTTTAATGATGATGCGTGGAATAGAAGGTCCCGTATGATTTTATCGTTGCGAAAAAACTTTCTTGTGAAAAAATCGGAATAAAATCGTTTTTATTTGTTGAACAGAATGATTAATTGAAATCAGACGAAGAAGTGAGGTTAAAGTTGGCTTCACAGCTGTTAATTTTAAACGAATTTGCAAAAACAATACGTTTTCATGTTCAATAGATGGAACAGCGCGGTGGAGGAGAAGACCAGTGGCGCCCGGCGCCGATGGGCCACCACCAGAACAACAATAACGCCAGCAGCAACAGGCGGTCCATGACGCCGCCGGCCCGAGTGCCGCCTCCCACGAGTTCCCCGATGCGGTTCAACGTGCACTCGCACCTTCAGCCGCTGCTGTCGCGTGGGATCAACATCGAACCCGTGCCTTCATCGCCCAGGCCAGGATCTCCGCCGTTGCCCAAGCGGCCCAGGCAGTCGCTGGACGACGACCAGCACAAGCCCAACGGCTTTCTCAACGGCCATGGTTAGTTTTCGAATGTTCATGGTACAGCATTCTCTGCCTCTTCCTTTTTTTTTTTAAATCGAATTTTTATTTCCACGTATTTAAAGACACTCTTCCTTGAGAATTACACTCGCACACATCTTTTAGGGAAATTTCTATCGATATTCAGCTATGTTGGGGAAAAAAATTGCGAAATTCCAGTGAATGCATTTCTGCTCGCCCGAAAGCTCAATTAGATTTATTTTGGACGTAGAAGCATCCAATGCTCACATTTTTTCATAAAATATGCATTAAAAATTATGAAAATTGCACAGGAAAGCTAAATTCGGACTAAAAGTGCTTTGAACGACGAACGTCATCATTTCAACGTCAAAAGCTGAAATCTTTTCCATCGAGGAAAATTTAGAATTTAATTGGTTTTAATTTTTGTTCGCCAGCCCTGTTCACGGACTAGCCCAAAGAAAAGAAAAAGACACATTCATTTATTTTATCTTAATTATACAGTTTCCTGAAATATGTTGCAGTTTACTATGCGGGGTGAATCAACTTTTTAATCTTTCGGAAATTTCATCAACTTTTAAAAATGTCTATCGCGGTTAAAATTTTATTTACTGTGAATTTGAAGGAAACTGGCCTCATTTTTTTTAAATCTCCGCCATCTGTTTTTGTAGCTCGCGGGATGATGATGACGTCGCTGTCGCGTTCCAATTCCGGCTCTCCCATCAATGGCTACTACGGCGGCCCTTCGCCGCCACATCACGCCCAAATGTCGCGCTTGAATGGCATGGCCTTCCCGCACCAGTCCCACTTGCATCATGCCCTGCAGCAGCCTCAACACCAACAACAGCATCACCATCAGCAGCAGCAGCAGCACCACCACCAGCAACAACAACACCACCATCATCAACAGCAACAGCAGCAGCAACAACATCAGCAGCAGCAGCAACAACACCATCAACTCCCGCGGCCATCGACGGAACAGAAGCGGTCGCCGTCGGTGAGCTCTTCGACGTCCAAGGCGTCGTCGCCGAGCAGCAACAGCCGCCTGAGCCAGGCGCCAGCTGTCATCATGGGCGAGGCTGGTGGCGTCCGCACAATGATCTGGACGTCGCCGTCGACCGTCGTGCACGTCGGCGCCGAAACGCAACTCAAGAACCAGACCATGTACGGGGTCGGCGCGGAGGCGGACTCGGGCTCGTCCCCGAGGAACGGGTTCCAACAACAGCAGCAGCACCAGCCGGCAGACAGGGACACCGCGCAGGCTGTGTCGGGACTGCTGAGTCTGGGACAGGATCCTCGCCAACAGCAGCAGCATCAGCAGCAGCAGCAGCAACAACAACAGCAGCAACAACAACGCCAGCAGCAGCAACAACAGACGTACCACCACCAAAATAATAGCAGCAAGTCCCCGCCGCGGCAGCAAATGTCTCCATCCAGTTCACATCCCCGCGTCGCTTCTCCGACCTCGTCTTCGCCAAGCCCTCGTTTTGCCCCGTCTCCTATCACTCAGGTGAGACTGCAATAAAATATATCAAAAATGCTTTAAAGCCGGCAAAAATGAGCGCATCCTATAACAGCGAGTGCTGAAAATGGCTTGCGCGGAATAGCGCGTTGCAAAAACTAACAAACAACAGGAGTTTCTTGTAGTTTTCAATATACATTAAGAGCAAAAGATATCTTTTGTAGGATATAGATTTTCAAGATGCGTTTAAAATATTTTTCCTGATGTGAGATAGCGTTTTATTTAGGACAGCTTAGTCGCATGAAAATAAATTTATATGAATTACTTAGAGTAAAATCTTGTTGCAACAAACTTTTGGGAACTTTTAGAAAAGTATGTTATACTGAACAACTTTATATGAGATTTTCAAAAATTAATGACTGGAAAAATTTTCAACGTCAGACTTCCCTGTACGCAATTAGATCTTGATTTTTAAATTATTGTTTGAAAACACTGTTATCAGTGTGACAATATGACAATACTTGGGAAGTACCCCGAGGCGAAACTTCCTGGCGATCCTTTGGTGCATTTGTTGTCTACAACCTCGTAAAGGAGACGAGTACGTTGATAGAAATATATCTGCTGAAGATATACGGACTCTATACTTATTCAAAGACGGAATACTGGACGCTTGAAAGAAGTTTCCCGGACATCAAGGAGAGAACTTAAACGTACAACAGTTGGAAGGTTTCCTAAATTAAAGTTAACAAGGAAGGAGACAAGACACGTTGTCAAATTTTATTTAGTTTTTTGGAAACCGGACAACAAAAAGTGGCGCAGCCGGTACTCCTTTTTGCGCCGGGTGGATTAAGTGCAGTTAGTGCACCAGAAACTTGGTGTCCGAAAAAGTTAGAGTTCCGAAAAAGCAAAAGTGCTGAAATTGAAAAAGTGCTGAAATTGCAAAGTGAAAGAAAAAGGCAACTACCCTAGTGAGGAGTTGGCCAAGAGAAAAAGGCAACTACNAGAAACTTGGTGTCCGAAGAGTTAGAGTCCGAAAAGCAGAAGTGCTGAAATTGAAAAAGTGCTGAAATTGCAAAGTGAAGAAAAAGGCAACTGCCCAAGAGAGGAGTTGGCCAAAAGAAAAAGGCAACTGCCCAAGAGAGGAGTTGGCCAAAAGAAAAAAGGCAACTGCCCAAGAGAGGAGTTGGCCAGAATTTTAAGGTAACTGCCCAGTAGCGGAGTTGACCTCAGACGGTAACGGCCCCGTGTGGCGTTGACCAAGGAACGTCATCCAAGGAAAGGAGACGGTTCAAGAAACAAAGGTATTTTTACAAAAACCCAAACAAATAGAAAAATTTGGAGAAAATCAATCAAACAAAGTAACGTGCGTTAGAAACGTTGAGTGGTCGTGTGAAAGAGCTTTTGTGTGTAATTCTATTGTATATTGTATAATTCTATTGTATATTTATATGTCAAACTCTCAACCCAACGAATCGTTAACTTCTATTCAAAAAGCTAAACAATATAATAAAGAAATAACGGAAAAGACTTTTTCACTAGTATACGGGGATTCCCCAGAATCTAAAATATTTAAAGAATTCGTTAAACACTCTAACGTCCAATTAGTTTTACCTGTTAAAAGACCAGAAGACTTCGAAACACCTGAAGAAACTCCAGTAGCGGAGTTGACCTCAGACGGTAACGGCCCCATGTGGCGTTGACCAAGGAACGTCGTCCAAGAAAAGGAGACGGTTCAAGAAACAAAGGTATTTTTACAAAAACCCAAACAAATAGAAAAATTTGGAAAAAATCAGTCAAACAAAGTAACGTGTGCTAGAAACGTTGAGTGGTCGTGTGAAAGAGTTTTTGTGTGTAATTCTATTGTATATTTAATTTTATTTTTATTATTATTGTATCTATATAAGTATACTATCTCCTAACTCAATTTTTATGTCAAACTCTCAACCCAACGAATCGTTAACCTCTATTCAAAAAGCTAAACTACATAATAAAGAAATAACGGAAAAGACTTTTGCACTAGTATACGGGGATTCCCCAGAATCTAAAATATTTAAAGAATTCGTTAAACACTCTAACGTCCAATTAGTTTTACCTGTTAAAAGACCAGAAGACTTCGAAACACCTGAAGAAACTAAGGTGCGTAAAAAAGAAGATCCTCTTAACCTAAAGAGTGACGAATAATTGCTACTAACCCAGGACAATTAAATATTGTACTTCGTGTATAATATTTAAGCGACCTTTCTTTATTACTTGTCCCTACTAACCGACAAATCACATAGTCATAAAAAGCAATCAATTATAGTATAAATTTATTTTAACAATAATGGCAACTGGCAAACCAGGTCAATTCGAGGAAACTCTTGAAGAAGGATTAGATGCTACAATAATTACACCCCAAAACCCAGGCATATTACCTTCACAAAATCCAAATACATCTGCATCACGATTATCAAAGTTGGCAGCCGCCTCTCTGGATAATAACAAAATGCCTCCGGAATTTCTCCAGTTAGCACCATCTGACCAAATCAATTTTCTACAACGATCCATTCTTGAACGCCGTCAAAAGATAAACCAATTACAAAAGGAATTACCAAACGCTGGACAAACCCGTAAGGATATGATAGAAACTCAGATACTTCAACTAGAATCTACTATTTCTGACTTAGAGAAATTAGAAAAGGATACCAGTGCTAGCCTAAAAAAGATACAAGAAGCCCAAAAGGAGTTAAGCGACAGGAATAATGCATTATTGGCACAATTCATTCAAGATCAAGCAATAGAGAAAACTATTAATATTGCCGAAACTACAGAATTGAAAAAAGCCATAATGACTAATACTCTTTTGGGTACATTAGATACTCCTACTCCCGAAGAAATGGTTGTATGGAATCAATCACAGGGACAAAGCTTTATTCCTCCTAATATTCAGACCGCTAATGCTTTTATTAGTAATCTACCTGTATTTTCTGGAGAATGCAATACTATTGCATGGAGTGCTTGGTATTCTCGATTTTTAACATTACTTCAAGCTAATCCAATGAACGATCAACAGATTAAAAATTTGCTACTATCTAAATTAAACGCTAAAGCTAATAATTTAATAGAATCCGAGACTGGATTACGTCATAAACCTTATCAGGTTATTATTCGATTTTTAAGAAATCAATGAACGATCAACAGATTAAAAATTTGCTACTGTCTAAATTAAACGCTAAAGCTAATAATTTAATAGAATCCGAGACTGGATTACGTCATAAACCTTATCAGGTTATTATTCGATTTTTAAGAAATTATTTTGAACCAAAAAACTTTGCTGATGGGATAGCCACCTTGGACCATATCAAGCAAGGTATCAACGAGAAAGTTCAAGATTTCAATGAACGATCAACAGATTAAAAATTTGTTACTTTCCAAAGTAAATGCTAAGGCTAATAATTTAATAGAATCCGAAACTGGATTACGTCATAAACCTTATCAGGTTATTATTCGATTTTTAAGAAACTATTTTGAACCAAAAAACTTTGCTGACGGAATAGCCACCCTGGACCATATTAAGCAAGGCATCAACGAAAAGGTTCAAGATTTCTCATTGCGTTTAAACTTAGCAGCGAGTAGATTAAATACTGATTACATTCCAGAAATAAAAGTTTTAAGACAAGAAGGAATAAAAACGTTTGTTACTAATCCAACGTATGAGCAAGAAGTGATAAGCTCTCAGTGTAGAAACAACTTCTTGTCCGAAATTAAACTTAACAAATTTATTACTGGATTACAACCCCATATACAAGAAAGAATGGCAGAAATTCCCGATAATTATGACGCAGCTGTGGAATCAGCCATTAAGATTGAAAGAATGTTAATAACTACTGGACGTCTTGTCTACTCATGTGATACTTTCCAACT